>CAMZMU010000124.1:11531014-11916590 GCA_947311845.1 Poa pratensis
CACGTGTGTATATGTGTTACGGAGTAGTACTAAAATAGAACTACTTTTTTTAGATAAAAATACCACTACACATTTGTTTTAATCATTTAGCTACATTTCACAGAACTTCTTCGCCTGTACATTGTACCGAACCTGTGTATAGCTAAATTTTGGCTACACAAACAGAATTTGGGTAGATGAGAGAGAGAGGATTTGGGCCGCCAAATTTTTATACTTTTGCAACATACTTAAAACTGGGTACCCATATATATTTTGATTGATATGGTCTTCTCTCCTACGAGGCTGCACAACCTTTCCATGAAGTCATAAGTGAGGTCAACAATTTCTCCACACTCATGCTCGATGATCATTGTGCAATAGCACACAAGCCATCACGGCCCTCCAAAGCGTCTTTGGTCCCAAAATGAATTGATCCCCGCATAATAGCAAATTAGTATTGTAAAATCTCAAATTATATCTCCACATCCTTCCTACCGTTGCTTGAGCATTATGAAACTATGTGCCTTGAAGGTTGGGAATTGGCTTGACAAACACTATCAGTCGCTTGTTCTTCTCCATCTCCAATGAACATGAGAACAGCGTGATTCTCGTCCTGTGAGGACGACTCATACAAATTCTTATCAAACTTACTCATCTACAAAAATATTGATAGTTTATTAAAAATGTGTCACAACTATACATTATTTTGCAAAATAGTAAGAAAAATATGAAGGGAACATACCTTGGAAGCAAATGGTCAAGCACCTTGGGGGTGGCAACCTCAATTTCGGCCGAAAACTATGGCCACGGACGTTGATGCGTGAGGACGACAAGGTCGTGCTCGCCGAGCAGGCTACCAGTCGCGCGACGTCTGCTGGTGGAAAACGGCCGGCGTGAAGGAGAGGTAGTAGGCACGTGGGGTAGTGCGCACATGAAATTTCACCCCGCGGCGTTGCCCTCTCCCACACATGACTTTTAATGTTTCAGTAGCGGGGTGGGGTACCCAAATTTGTATATTTGTTCGACATATTTGGATCCCTACCCAAACATATGGATCATTGATCACATACATACACATTATGATGCTGGGTCTGACTTTTCCTAATAAAAACAATAGTTTCTTAAATAATGGAGACAAATTTAGGTTAGTCTTTCGAAGAATGCTCCACGTGGATTCGGAGTTGAAGCATCGAGCTTGGCTGGCCCAAGTTGTGCGGCTTGCTGAAAGGACAAGTAAACAAGAATCGCGCGCGCTAGCGAGTGTCGACCAACTTTAATCGGCAGCCACGCGAGTGTCCACGTGGATTTGGCGCATCGGCTATACTAGACCGTCGGTTTCCGCAGACGCCAGACCAATGGCCAAGATTGGTTGTTGACCTTTAACGGTCCAACGGTCAGGATTTATAGTTGAAATGGCTGTAGATCGGGGCGCGGAAACTGTCGAGGCTGAACGACTCGTAACATACGTGAGCATACACCTGATTAAAAATACCACCATGAAAGGGAGACAGATCTAAAGCGCGCGTGGATAAACAAATAGGGTAATTAAACCCAACTACGCGGACTAGAGAACTGGAAGTGGTAGCTATCAGTTGGCCAGTTGCCTATAAGCTGAAGCATGCACAAGCGTGCAAGTTGCAACCAGCTCGCTCAGCCGTGACCTTGGCGTTCGCGCCGAGTGTGGATATAGCTTCGGTCGCGAGGCAAAACCCCTACGTGTGAAGCCACGGACCGCCGCGTCAGGCCGCGCTTGTACTAGGAGTAGTCGCGTAGACCGGTACTCCCTCCGTTCCAAATTACGTACGTAGATGACTTTCATTTGTTTATATGTGGTTGTATCTACTCCCTCCGTGTCAAAAAGTAAGACGTTTTAGCTACTTAACACACACATGTATCTAGACATGTTTTAGTGCAAGATTCATATGAATCTTGCACTAAAACATGTCTAGATACATGTGTGTGGTAAGTAGCTAGAGAGTCTTATTTTTTGACACGGAGGGAGTATATTTATAATATGTTTAGATACATCCGTATATATGTGGACAAATCAAAATCATCTACTGGAACGGAGTGTACCTTTAGTACACCATCTTCCAGTCTGTCAGCTAGCGACCAATCGAACCGGCTTTGTGCAAGTCTATATCTCTAGCTCGATCTGGATGGTCCGAGACCTGCTGCCGACCTGCCGTATATATAGTGTGTATGCAAGTATGCAACTCTGTTCGTTTCCTCGAAAATGCGACCAAAGGCAGGCTGCTAATTACGAGCACTGCTTTGCAGGCGTCGTATACATGACTGGCTCACTGGCATTCACGTACTAGATGTGCAACCGCCGGTTCTCTCCATGCAAAAAAAAAACGCGGTTGTCTACTGTGTGTTTAGGCATTGCGTGGTACTGTGGTGGATTTTGCACGTGTTTTGGACGCGTCAAAACTTTATTTAAGACATCCTATCAATGAAATGTTTTCTTTCACAAGTGCCAGCTAAATAATGATTATTTAGTTGTTACATATGGACAAGTACATTTTTTATTAATAACGGAGACGCTATATAAATTGAGCCAAGTGACTAAGGCCGTGCGGTTATATGTTGATGACAAAACAGAAATCGCAGTCGATGTAAAAATATATATACCCGTAGTAATCACCGTATTCGTCGTACGTAGAACGACAAGGAAGCAAGAAGTCATGGTCTCGGCATCACTCTTACGTCACACCTGACCAGGTCGAGGGACTTTGTACTCCCAACAATAAAGCAAATAAAGTGCGTGTACACGAGACCAAAAGATCTTTTCCAACGACTCGAGAACGTTCCAGACACTTCCGATCGAGCTCGGTCGCTCAAGCCGCAAGCAACCCACGTGCACGCACGAGCGCACCGCGCAACCTCGATCGAGGGGTCCAATCCCCAAAACCGGCTACGCTCGCGCGCGTTGCCCCCGCGGCTAAGCCACCGCGCATATCCGAGCGCATCCCTGCTCCTCCGACACCACTACGCACGCCACCGCCTCGTACGCAACCTATATCTAGCCGCGCCGCCGGCTTCCTCCGCCATTCATACCCTTCTCTTCTTCTCACAGAGACGCAGACGAACAACACAGAAGACAATCGAGATCCACGATTCAGCGGATAACTGAGACAAGCAGATCATCCATGGCAGCAGGCATAAAGCGCGAAAGGGAGGAGCAGCCGGTGTCGCTGGCGCTGTCGCTTCCGGATGAGGAAGTGGTGTCGCATGCTGCCGACAGGCCGCCCGTCTTGCTCGAGCTGTTTGTCTAGCTAGCTGAATATGACTGTCTTAATAGAGGACTGGTAAATGTCTTTAGAATGAGTTTTTGCTCATCAATTAGCGACTCGATTAATTCTAGAAATTTGCATTAGGTTCGTTTGGCCAGTTTTTCAACCGCTTGGGATTCATTCATGTCATATATATGATCCATATATATATAACACTCTCAGGAAAGAAATCTTCAGTTCATGAGTCATGACCGTACAAAGTCGATCTCCCCTGTGGATTTCTAAATGTTGTCCTGCCTCCAGTTAGTTTTGGCTGCTGTATGAGTAGTGTTTTCTTTTTCTGAAAAAAAGCTATACGAGTCCTAGTATATGATCTGTATGTTGGATTGTTGGCCGGCCATCCTCGTCTGTAAACTAATAAAAATCTAATATATTCTCGATTTGAAAAATTGTGCAATAAGGCTTGGAAACTAAGATCGTCCATACTGACTGTCTCTTTCTGAATTTTAAACCGGGTTATAAGGTTTTTATGAACTGTCATATTCTCTCGCTGTGTATGTACGTGATTCACTCGGGTTCCCATGGCGATGCATGCAGCGGTATGTGCTCACGCCTTATGTATACTCCTATTACGTACGTAGTCCTGGTGCTGCGAACCGATTTGACCAATCTTATCACCAAGACCAAAGTTGACCAGTCGCATTTTTATCTGGTTCACACTTGCCTTCCTTTAGAAGGCTTCGCGCGTCACGTGCGATACTCTGAACAACGACATGCGTGTTACACTAGTACTCTCTCCTCCGAGTAGTTGTACTCATGCATGCACGCGCAGGCAGAATAATTCCGATGGGCGCGCGGTGATGATTTCACGCCATGGAGGTACTGCATGACTTGTGTCCCAAGTTAAGTGCTTCCTCCGTAAAAAATAAGTGTCTCAATCTATACATAAAACATGTCTACATACATTTATTTTTAGGCAAAATTAAGACACTTATTTTTGTACGGAGAGAGTATCAAGTAGTTAGAGAACCAACCTGTGATTGGATGGTTATTAGGGTGGTTGTACCCCAGTCCAACAGGGTTCAAATCACAAGTTTGACGCTGGTGTTTCTTATTTAAACGGAATCACTAGTAGAAAAAGGACCTTTCGTCCGGAGTCCTGTTTGCCATTAGCCCCGGTTCAGGCAAAAACCGGGACCAGTGCCTGGCACTGGTCCCGGTTCGATTTGCCAGGCCCCGTGGGGCATTGGTCCCGGTTCGGTTGGGGGCATTGGTCCCGGTTCTTGGCAAGAACCGGGACCAATACCTCCCTGCCTATATATAACCCCCACCCCCCTCTTCTCTCCTCTGTTTTTTTTTTCTGGTTGGATTGGTGGCAAGTGGGTGCTAGTTTTTTTTTTCTTTGCCACGCACAAGATGTGTTCGGTGAAATGCCCGAGCCACACTTAAGTTCGCACAAGATGATATCCTCGGCCGAGGTTAGCAACTATATCCTTTTCATCTGTAATTGATACAGAAATATTGCACGTGTCGATGTACGGTGGTCATTTCACTATTCAAGACGTTATTGTAATGGTATTTGATAAACTTAATTATATATATGATGCAGATGGATGCACGGATGCGATGGATGTACGGCGAACGACGCAGTTCCGAGTTTATTGCAGGCCTGCATAAATTTCTCGATGTGGCTAAGGCAAACAAAGTGAATAATTTTATGCCTTGTCCATGTGAGAAGTGTCGGAACGTCAGGGAGTATTCTGACCCGAGAACCATTCAAGACCACGTGATTCGGAAAGGTTTCATGCCCAGCTATAATTGTTGGACCAAGCACGGAGAAAGAGGGGTTACGATGGAAGACAATGAAGAAGAGGAAGATGATGACAACTATCCTATGTTCCCTGAGGAATGCGGTGATACTGTTATGGAAGACGTTGAAGAAGAAAGAGGTGAACATCGGGCATCAGATGAGCCCGCTGATGGTCTTGGTGGGGTCATTTCTGATGCAAAGCGAGAATGCGATACAGAAAAGGAGAAGCTAAAGTTGGAGGCCATGCTTGAGGATCACAAAAAGTTGCTGTACCCAAACTGCGAAGATGGCAGCACAAAGCTCGGTAGCACACTGGAACTGCTGAAATGGAAGGCAGAGACTGGTTGTTCTGACAAGGGATTTGAGAAGTTACTGAAAATAATGAAGCCGAAGCTTCCAAAGGATAACGAATTGTCCGAGACTACATACGAAGCAAAGAAGGCTATCTGCCCTCTAGGATTAGATGTGCAGAAGATACATGCATGCATTAATGACTGCATCCTGTACCGCGGTGAGTACGAGAACATGGATAAATGCCCGGTATGCAATGCACTGCGGTACAAGATAAGACAAGATGACCCTGGTGATGTTGAGGGCGATGACGAGCCCCCCCGGAAGAGGGTTCCTGCTAAGGTGATGTGGTATGCTCCTCGGAGATCCGGCGACGAAGAGGGGTCGATGACGCGCAGAGCACCGCAGCTCCACCATTTGAGACACTTATTTTGAGACGGAGGGATTATAAGAGATACACCAAGCAGACCACAAGCATTCCATCGCGCTATCTGTCAAAGGTTGCATGATCCCGATGTTTCTGCAGTGTATATCAGTGATCAGTCTCATGCCTGCACGTACAGGCATGCTATGACCCAATAAACTGGGCTGCATTAAAACGACGATGAAATGAGGATCTCAATTTTACATTAACATTTGGTCTACGGCGTCAGGTATGACGTTCACTGCCAGCATTTATTCTACCTCACTATACTTTCATGACAAGCTTCTTCAGCCTTGCTGAATGCCATCATACAACATCAGTTCCACAACCGTGGTGGGCAATGTTCGATTAATCATTTTGCATACGTACCTCATCAAAGCCATCTACATCACACAAGAAGCAATTTCTCAAGCTCAAGCGGGTAACCCTTTAATCTTCTTGGACCCCTTCGATCGGTAGAAGACGAATTTCCTGGTGCATTTTTTCCCACAATGCTCCAAACTGGCTGTGAAACACGTCCCGAAAACACGCTTTGATCTCAACATATAGAAAATGTGGATACCCATTCCATGCAACCCTTAATGCTGCCCGGTTGTCGATGAACTCTGCCTTCATCCTACTGAGAAGATCCCCAACTTTTCTGTGGATGACAGGCCCCAGGACGGCAGATGGTGACAGTGACAGGAACTTCCGAGCTTCCTTAAGGCATTGCAAAACATCCCCTTGAGCAAAGCACAAGCAAATACCTGCGATCGAATGGAGCCGTGTTTCACGGGTAGGCTATGCAGGGGAAACAGCCAGTTATGTCGAGAAAAGATAGGTATATGATGCTTGTGAAAACCTTTTTGTTTAGAGGTATGTTCTATCGTATCCTCATGTTCTCCTTATCACCTTACTGCCTCTCGAGGCCCCCGACTGTCGAAGACACGTGGGTGTCAAGTGCCCACGAAGGGGACAACATCGATTTTCATGCTGGTTGTTCCCCAGAGTAGTGTGGCGGATCGGAGCTCTCCGTTGTGCACACTCCTCTGCTCCACGCCTTCCAGGCGGGTGGTGGTGAGGAGGCTACAGATCTAGTCTCACAGAGATTTTCAAGAAGGCCTCAGAATCTCTTGGAGGCAGGTGATGGTGTGGCTGATGTAACGTCCTGACGCCGGTCGAGCACTGCGATGAGGGTACGCAGAGATGTGGAAGATAGCGGCGTATAGGGCACGTCTGACGGCGTGTGTCTGCCTGATTCGGTTGGTGCGTCGGTGGTTAAGGAAGCTAAGTCATACAAACCCGCAAAGCTGTTATGCGTAATGGCTACAACTATGGACAAATCTGCCGTCCAATCCCCCATCATCTCCCATCGATGGATGAAAGGACTTGCAACTAGCGAGAAAAAGAGGGGCATCAAGGGCTACAACCTACTTTCGGAATCTTCTCTAGGATTCAGCTAGCCAGACCTCGTCAGCCGGTAGTTGCAGCGATGGCGACAAAAAAGTATGTGTGAACTCCGAAGGAAACACACGATCTCCGAGATCAAGCAATGACGACGCACATGTGGTGTGCTCTAGATGTAGGTGACGGCTCAAAGCACGGCTTTGAGGATGAAAATTTAGATATCGACCTATAATTGAACTCGTCATTATCGGTGAACGTGAGACAAACCCTTTTTCGAGGTTTTATCTAGGAGTTGTGTAGTTTTCTTTATTCGAGCATTTGTGATGGAGTTTGTGGAAGGATTGTGGAGATACTGTAGCGAGGCAGATGGTCTCGGATTTTACTCGATCAACTTATTACGTATTCAATGCCTGACTTTGCCTGGCATTGTGAAATAGACGATAATACATGTTTTGTGTGCATGCACCGATACAGATGCCATGATTATCCTCATTTTCAATAAAAAAAACTCTATGCTAACCCTTATTATCATTAATCAATACTAGTACGCTTGCACGTGCAACGCACGTCTATCAATTTATCAAAAACAATTCGTGGCACCCTTATAAATCAATATAAATAACTTTGTTACCAATAAAAGAAAATCGTGGCCGTGTGTTGCAATGGAAGAGAAAAATCTGCAGTTTTAGAGATGCATTCAGTTCTCTCGTTGGCATTACAGGAGCCTTGAGTTAGATGACCCCGGGTGTTCATGTCACGCTCGGCTATATAAGGACCTGCTACAGGAATATTAATTATCTTTTTCTTAGATCATCTCCAAGAAAAGTTAGACATGACAGACAGCTCTAATTAAGTTCTGTTTGGGTGGACACATGGTGGTGGATGCGTCTAATGACATCCAAACGGATCAGACATGTCTTTTGTGGCTATTTTTTTTCTACTCTCTATTTCCTTACAAACCAGAATCAAAATAGGATGGTAGTGTTTAGAGATTGCAATCGACATAAACATTCTAAATTTAGAATAAACTAAATATCAGCTAGCTGCTCAAAACAATTTCGCAAATCCATCTAGCTGGCAGCAAATATCATCAACGGGCTTTGGTGAAAGTTTTTCCGCAACCACATCTAGCAAGCAAGGCTAGCTAGGTATTATTCGCAAAACAAATAGCAAGGCTAGGCATCAGCAAACATATCGTGCAGCTAGCCACATCTAGCTAGCAGTACGCCAGTACCCCATCTGCAGATGCGCGCCCTCAACTGGCAGAGAAGTGCTGCGTCGAGTTCGGAAATCGGCAGAAGGTGTAGGCTCATGCGCCTCCTTACTCGAGCCTCGAGGTTGAAGACGTCGAGGCGCTCGTCGTGCTCCAGAGTCCAGACCGACGCTCTTTCTTTTACCTATCTTGCGCGGTTGCGCCTTCCTAGATGCAAGTATGGGAGGGGAGCAGAGATGCAGAGTTCGTATGGAAGTAGAAGTCTGGGGACCGGGGTACGACGGCAGTGCTGGCGGCGGCACCCATGGTGTTCAGCGACTGCGGCGACCGGGAGTACACCGAGCTGCTGCTGGCGAACGCGAAAAAAGCGTTCGAGTTCCCTGACGCGTACAGCCCCTGCCCTGTGAGCCACGTGTTGCCTTTATCTCCCCTGCCTCCCTCCCCATCTTCCGCGTCGAGGGCGAGCACGGCCTCACCCGCGGGACGCTGCCGAGGTGACGGCTGACACGCCGGAGTATTTGATTGCCTCCCCAGCGCATCCCCGGCCAGCCACCACCGTGCCTCCCTGCCTCCCCATCTTCGGCGTCAACGGCGAGATGCTGCGGCCAGGCGCCTTCGCGCCGCCGCCAACACCAACGCTGTGCCCGAGGGCGGCCTGGTGATCACCGTCCGCTGCGGCGAGGCGGCGTCGCGCCACCACCAAGGGCGAGGTTGTCCAGCACGTCTTGCAGCCGCCGCAAACGCGAAAGCTGTGCGGGCGCGGGTCGCCTTGGTGCGGCCAGCGCGGGCACAGTAGGCGCCAATCCATCACAGGCTTTTGCTTGCTGATCCCCTGCTTAATCTGAAGCGTCAAGAACCAAAACCGCAAGCCTCTGCACCACGGCTGTCTCCGACGCTGCCCTGGTCTCCCGCACCGGTACAAGAAGCCTCGGGATGGCACAGGTAGTGGGGCGGCGCGGGAAGGATGGCGGCGCAGGCAGTTTTGTTTTGGGGTGCAGGGCGACATGGGCAGGCCGGCGCCAGCGCGCGGGCAGTTCCGATGTTTGCTGGTGTTTCGTGATTGTGGAGGTTGCGAGAGCGGCGAGCGTTGTTTCGTATTTCGTCCGGGGTGAAGTAGTGTTCCGTCAATGTTAATTGCTAAGTGCACCCAATGATCTAGAGAATAGATAGGGGTAACGCTGACAGTGGGCCTAGTCTGGTGGTGTTAATGGGTCTGTGTATGTTTTTTGGGGTGGCTGTAGGGAAACTCAGGTTTGCTTGTTTATTAGTAGTGGAGATACTGTTTTTCTGGCCGTCGCACGAAGTATTAGAGGGTATAGTTATTTTTCCTGGATGCTGCCCTTATGTTATCGGCACCATCCTTTTTCCACACTGGACTGAGAGATTATGGGAGACGGGTTTGCAGTTGGGCCGCCGTCAATACTATAGGAGCCGAAATTTACTTTCAAAGCGGTACATCTAAAATAACAGGCTGAGGTGTAGCATATGGTAGTCTCTCTTGTTTTTAATAATTGCTCCAACCGCCGTTGGTAAGCGACTGTAAGAATCGTTTTTCTACTAATGAGTTGGACTTCCTGATCAACGCGTATGACACATAGGCGGAACTGCTGAGGTGGCAATCCAGTCTGTTCAAGACATCAAAAATGAGCGAATAAAATTGATCGCTATCATGTAAAAATACGTAAGTAAACTAGTTTTGTCTGATGGTGACCATTTCATGTAAAAAAAATTGGGAAGTAAAACATTTCGGGTTTAGACCCTTCCAAACAACTAACGAGCGAATACTTAAAATGTTCATAAATTTATGACCATTTTTTCTATGTTCACTATCAGAAGGTCATAAGTCAAGATATTACTTGTAGTACATTAGTTCTATCGTCAAAAGCCTTGGTAGTCAAATAATATGGCAACAAAATAAGCTCTTGATAGGCCATTTAGTCCGTTGTCTTGCAACACTATAATCACAAAGGGCTCTCTGGTTTATAAATTTTAAAGAACCAAATACATATCACATATTTTTATTGATTTGATCCTCTCAACTCTCGTTAGCCTATTTATGTACGAAAAATAAATGTAAACCTTAAAAAGGTTCTTGCTATTAAGAACTACTAAATATGAAGCCACAAATTTACGCCATGAAGATTTACCTTAAATAGTAAAGAAAAAATAGGCAACTCATTAAAGTTGTCTAAAATCACAAAGAGATCTTACATATTTGAACCCTATATAACGCTTGTACACAAAGATTACAAGAGTAACAGGTCCAGTTTTCCTTAGCACAATGGATGTTCAAAGGAAATCAAGATCGTCGTTTCTTGTGGCCTTTTTTGTCACATCCATTCTTTTCTCGCCGTGCTACTCGTTGAAAAATGATCTAGGTGTGTCCCTGATAGTAGCCTATAGAATTACTTTTTATTAATGAAGTATTGACGTGAATGCTAACGTGATGAGTGTGGCAATTTCATGATATATGTGCAGGTGAGATGAAGGCGGTGATGGGACAAATGGATCAAAATAACTGTGAGCTGATTTTGCCGGGATGTAACACGCCAGCATGCAAGGAAATGTGCGGTGGTGATCATGGAACTTGCATTCGTCGTAATAGGCTCCCTACTGCTGTTGTCCTATTTAATCTCTTTCGAAAGCTTTTCATGCATCTCACCCCTAGTCCGGTGCAGATTGGCATATCTATTACCAATAAAGTTGTTCTAGGCAACACATCTATACCTAATATATATACCTACAAAAGGGTCGTCCTCTTCGTTACATACATGGCAAATTTCCGTGGTTTTTGTTTCGCTCGTCCGTCGTGAAGACCCTTTTGGACAAGAGACCAGTCAAAACACGAGTATCATGATCAAACCGTATTCTACCTCTTCTTCCCTTTCACGAGGCTGTAAATACTAGGGCGATCGATACGATAGATCCGATCTTACAATCTAATTAGTGTTCCAAGCTATGAGACGTGCGAGATAGCAATTCGACGATAGATCAAGCAAATTTCATGGGTGACAACATATTGGGCCCTACATATTGAGCCGTCGGGGCTTCTATATTTACATCATACGAGGTGGATGCATCAAATCCCGGTAATCTATGACGGATTTCTCCCAACTGATATTGTACCCGTGGCTGATCTTGAATTTTTTACGCCTTCGATATTTCTCGACACCGAACCATGCTAGGCTCGTCCAGCCGTGAAATAGAGCGATGAAAAGGCCCTAACGATGACTTATATCAAGGGGCTTCCGTCACAACTAGGATATTATAGGAGGCTGTTGTTTTTCTGGCCCGCCGCACGAAATATCAGATGGGTATAGTTATTTTTCCTGGATGCTGCCCTTATATTATCGGCACCAGCCTTTTCCACGCTGGACTGAGAGATTATGGGAGGTGGGTTTGCAGTTGGGCCGCCGTCAATACTATAGGAGCCGGCATTTTCATTCAAGGCGTTATATCTCAAATAACCGGCTGAGGTGTAGCATATGGTATTCTCCCTTGTTTTTACTAATTGCTCCAGCCGCCGCTGGTAAGCGATCGTTTTTCTACTAATGAGTTGGACTTCCTGATCAACGCGTATGACACATAGGCGGAACTGCTGAGGTGGCAATCCAGTCAGTTCAAGACATCAAAAATGAGCGAAGAAGATTGATCGCTATCATGTAAAAATACGTAAGTAAACTAGTTTTGTGATGGTGACCATTTCATGCAAGAAAAAATTGGGAAGTAAACCATTCGGGTTTATACCCTTCCAAACAACTAACGAGCGAATACTTAAAATGTTCATAAATTTATGACCATTTTTCTATGTTCACTATCAGAAGGTCATAAGTCAAGATATTACTTGTAGTACATTAGTTCTATCGTCAAAAGCCTTGGTAGTCAAATAATATGGCAACAAAATAAGCTCTTGATAGGCCATTTAGTCCGTTGTCTTGCAACACTATAATCACAAAGGGCTCAACTACATATCACATATTTTTATTGATTTGATCCTCTCAACTCTCGTTAGCCTATTTATGTACGAAAAATAAATGTGAACCTTAAAAGGTTCTTGCTATTAAGAACTACTAAATATGAAGCCACAAATTTACGCCATGAAGATTTACCTTAAATAGGAAAGAAAAAAAATAGGCAACTCATTAAAGTTATCTAAAATCACAAAGAGATCTTACATATTTGAACCCTATATAACGCTTGTACACAAAGATTACAAGAGTAACAGGTCCAGTTTTCCTTAGCACAATGGATGTTCAAAGGAAATCAAGATCGTAATTTCTTGTGGCCTTTTTTGTCACATCCATTCTTTTCTCGCCCTGCTACTCGTTGAAAAATGATCTAGGTATGTCCCTGATAGTAGCCTATAGAATTACTTTTTATTAATGAAGTATTGACGTGAATGCTAACGTGATGAGTGTAGCAATTGCATGATATATGTGTAGGTGAGATGAAGGCGGTGATGGGACAAATGGATCAAAATAACTGTGAGCTGATTTTGCCGGGATGTAACACGCCAGCATGCAAGGAAATGTGCGGTGGTGATCATGGAATTTGCATTCGTCGTAATAGGGCTCCCTACTGCTGTTGTCCTATTTAATCTCTTTAGAAAGCTTTTCATGCATCTCACCCCTAGTCCGGTGCAGATTGGCATATGTATTACCAATAAAGTTGTTCTAGGCAACACATCTATACCTAATATATATACCTACAAAAGGGTCGTCCTCTTCGTTTCGTACATGGCAAATTTCCGTGGTTTTTGTTTCGCTCGTCCGTCATGAAGACCCTTTTGGACAAGAGACCAGTCAAAACACGAGTATCATGATCAAACCGTAATCTACCTCTTCTTCCCTTTCACGAGACTGTAAATACTAGGGCGATCGATACGATAGATCCGATCTTACAATCTAATTAGTGTTCCAAGCTATGAGACACGTGAGATAGCAATTCGACGATAGATCAAGCAAATTTCATGGGTGACAACATATTGGGCCCTACATATTGAGCCGTCGGGGCTTCTATCTGTACATCGTACGAGGTGTATGCATCAAATCCCGGTAATCTATGATGGATTTCTCCCAACAGATCTTGTACCCGTGGCTGATCTTGAATTTTTTTACGCCTTCGATATTTCTCGACACCGAACCATGCTAGGCTCGTCCAGCCGTGAAATAGAGCGATGAAAAGGCCCTAACGATGACTTATATCAAGGGGCTTCCGTCACAAGCTAGGATATTATAGGAGGCTACTGTTTTTTGGCCCGTCGCACGAAATATCAGAGGGGTATAGTTATTTTTCCTGGATGCTGCCCTTATATTATCGGCACCAGCCTTTTTCCACGCTGGACCGTGAGATTACGGGAGACGGGTTTGCGGTTGGGCCGCCGTCAATACTATATGAGCCGGCATTTTCATTCTAGGCGATATATCTCAAATAACCTGCTGAGGTGTAGCATATGGTATTCTCTCTTGTTTTTAATAATTGCTCCAACCGTCGCTGGTACGCGACTGTAATAATCTTTTTTCTACTAATGAGTTGGACTTCCTGATCAACGCGTATGACACATAGGCGGAACTGCTGAGGTGGCAATCTAGTCAGTTCAAGACATAAAAAATGAGCGAATAAAATTGATCACTATCATGTAAAAATACGTAAGTAAACTAGTTTTGTCTGATGGTGACCATTTCTTGTAAGAAAAAAATGGGAAGTAAACCATTTCGGGTTTAGACCCTTCCAAACAACTAACGAGCGAATACTTAAAATGTTCATAAATTTATGACCATTTTTTCTATGTTCACTATCAGAAGGTTATAAGTCAAGATATTACTTGTAGTACATTAGTTCTATCGTCAAAAGCCTTGGTAGTCAAATAATATGGCAACAAAATAAGCTCTTGATAGGCCATTTAGTCCGTTGTCTTGCAACACTATAATCACAAAGGGCTCTCTGGTTTATAAATTTTAAAGAGCCAACTACATATCACATATTTTTATTGATTTGATCCTCTCAACTCTCGTTAGCCTATTTATGTACGAAAAATAAATGTGAACCTTAAAAAGGTTCTTGCTATTAAGAACTACTAAATATGAAGCCACAAATTTACGCCATGAAGATTTACCTTAAATAGTAAAGAAAAAATAGGCAACTCATTAAAATTGTCTAAAATCACAAAGAGATCTTACATATTTGAACCCTATATAACGCTTGTACACAAAGATTACAAGAGTAACAGGTCCAGTTTTCCTTAGCACAATGGATGTTCAAAGGAAATCAAGATCGTCGTTTCTTGTGGCCTTTTTTGTCACATCCATTCTTTTCTCGCCCTGCTACTCGTTGGAAAATGATCTAGGTGTGTCCCTAATAGTAGCCTATAGAATTACGTTTTATTAATGAAGTATTGACGTGAATGCTAACGTGATGAGTGTGGCAATTTCATGATATATGTGCAGGTGAGATGAACGCGGTGATGGGACAAATGGATCAAAATAACTGTGACTGATTTTGCCGGGATGTAACACGCCAGCATGCAAGGAAATGTGCGGTGGTGATCATGGAATTTGCATTCGTCGTAATAGGGCTCCCTACTGCTGTTGTCCTATTTAATCTCTTTAGAAAGCATTTCATGCATCTCACCCCTAGTCCGGTGCAGATTGGGATATGTATTACCAATAAAGTTGTTCTAGGCAACACATCTATACCTAATATATATACCTACAAAAGGGTCATCCTCTTCGTTTCGTACATGGCAAATTTCCATGGTTTTTGTTTCGCTCGTCCGTCGTGGGGACCCTTTTGGACAAGAGACCAATCAAAACACGAGTATCATGATCAAACCGTAATCTACCTCTTCTTCCCTTTCATGAGACTGTAAATACTAGGGCGATCGATACGATAGATCTGATCTTACAATTTAATTAGTGTTCCAAGCTATGAGACACGTGAGATAGCAATTCGACGATAGATCAAGCAAATTTCATGGGTGACAACATATTGGGCCCTACATATTGAGCCGTCGGGGCTTCTATCTGTACATCGTACGAGGTGGATGCATCAAATCCCGGTAATCTATGACGGATTTCTCCCAACTGATCTTGTACCCGTGGCTGATCTTGATTTTTTTACGCCTTCGATATTTCTCGACACCGAACCATGCTAGGCTCGTCCAGCCGTGAAATAGAGCGATGAAAAAGCCCTAACGATGACTTATATCAAGGGGCTTCCGTCACAAGTTAGGATATTATAGGAGGCTACTGTTTTTCTGGCCCGTCGCACGAAATATCAGAGGGGTATAGTTATTTTTCCTGGATGCTGCACTTATCTTATCGGCACCAGCCTTTTTCCACGCTGGACTGAGAGATTATGGGAGACGGGTTTGCAGTTGGGCCGCCGTCAATACTATAGGAGCTGACATTTTCATTCAAGGCGGTATATCTCAAATAACCGGCTGAGGCGTAGCATATGGTATTCTCTCTTGTTTTTCATAATTGCTCCAACCGCCGCTGGTAAGCGACAGTAATAATCGTTTTTCTACTAATGAGTTGGACTTCCTGATCAACGCGTATGACACATAGGCGGAACTGCTGAGGTGGCAATCCAGTCAGTTCAAGACATAAAAAATGAGCGAATAAAATTGATCACTATCATGTAAAAATACGTAAGTAAACTAGTTTTGTCTGATGGTGACCATTTCTTGTAAGAAAAAAATGGGAAGTAAACCATTTTGGGTTTAGACCCTTCCAAACAAATAACGAGCGGATACTTAAAATGTTCATAAATTTATGACCATTTTTTCTATTTTCACTATTAGAAGGTCATAAGTCAAGATATTACTTGTAGTACATTAGTTCTATCGTCAAAAGCCTTGGTAGTCAAATAATATGGCAACAAAATAAAGCTCTTGATAGGCCATTTAGTCCGTTGTCTTGCAACACTATAATCACAAAGGGCTCTCTGGTTTATAAATTTTAAAGAGCCAACTACATATCACATATTTTTATTGATTTGATCCTCTCAACTCTCGTTAGCCTATTTATGTAAGAAAAATAAATGTGAACCTTAAAAAGGTTCTTGCTATTAAGAACTACTAAATATGAATCCACAAATTTACGCCATGAAGATTTACCTTAAATAGTAAAGAAAAAATAGGCAACTCATTAAAGTTGTCTAAAATCACAAAGAGATCTTACATATTTGAACCCTATATAACGCTTGTACACAAAGATTACAAGAGTAACAGGTCCAGTTTTCCTTATCACAATGGATGTTCAAAGGAAATCAAGATCGTCATTTCTTGTGGCCTTTTTTGTCACATCCATTCTTTTCTCGCCCTGCTACTCGTTGAAAAATGATCTAGGTGTGTCCCTGATAGTAGCCTATAGAATTACTTTTTATTAATGAAGTATTGACGTGAATGCTAACGTGATGAGTGTGGCAATTTCATGATATATGTGCAGGTGAGATGAAGGCGATGATGGGACAAATGGATCAAAATAACTGTGAGCTGATTTTGCCGGGATGTAACACGCCAGCATGCAAGGAAATGTGCGGTGGTGATCATGGAATTTGCATTCGTCGTAATAGGGCTCCATACTGCTGTTGTCCTATTTAATCTCTTTAGAAAGCTTTTCATGCATCTCACCCCTAGTCCGGTGCAGATTGGCATATGTATTACGAATAAAGTTGTTCTAGGCAACACATCTATACCTAATATGTATACCTACAAACGGGTCGTCCTCTTCGTTTCGTACATGGCAAATTTCCGTGGTTTTTGTTTCGCTCGTCCGTCGTGGGGACCCTTTTGGACAAGAGACCAGTCAAAACACGAGTATCATGATCAAACCATAATCTACCTCTTCTTCCCTTTCACGAGACTGTAAATACTAGGGCGATCGATACGATAGATCCGATCTTACAATCTAATTAGTGTTCCAAGCTATGAGACACGTGAGATAGCAATTCGACGATAGATCAAGCAAATTTCATGGGTGACAACATATTGGGCCCTACATATTGAGCCGTCGGGGCTTCTATCTGTACATCGTACGAGGTGGATGCATCAAATCCCGGTAATCTATGACGGATTTCTCCCAACTGATCTTGTACCCGTGGCTGATCTTGAATTTTTTACGCCTTCGATATTTCTCAACACCGAACCATGCTAGGCTCGTCCAGCCGTGAAATAGAGCGATGAAAAGGCCCTAACGATGACTTATATCAAGGGGCTTCCGTCACAAGCTAGGATATTATAGGAGGCTACTGTTTTTCTGGCCCGTCGCACGAAATATCAGAGGGGTATAGTTATTTTTCCTGGATGCTGCCCTTATATTATCGACACCGGCCTTTTTCCACGCTGGACTGAGAGATTACGGGAGACGGGTTTGCAGTTGGGCCGCCGTCAATACTATATGAGCCGACATTTTCATTCAAGGCGTTATATCTCAAATAACCCGCTGAGGTGTAGCATATGGTATTCTCTCTTGTTTTTAATAATTGCTCCAACCGTCGCTAGTAAGCGACTGTAATAATCTTTTTCTACCAATGAGTTGGACTTCCTGATCAACGCGTATGACACATAGGCAGAACTGCTGAGGTGGCAATCTAGTCAGTTCAAGACATCAAAAATGAGCGAATAAAATTGATCACTATCATGTAAAAATACGTAAGTAAACTAGTTTTGTCTGATGGTGACCATTTCCTGTAAGAAAAAAATGGGAAGCAAACCATTTCGGGTTTAGACCCTTCCAAACAACTAACGAGCAAATACTTAAAATGTTCATAAATTTATGACCATTTTTTCTATGTTCACTATCAGAAGGTCATAAGTCAAGATATTACTTGTAATACATTAGTTCTATCGTCAAAAGCCTTTTTTTGAAATCATCGTCAAAAGCCTTGGTAGTCAAATAATATGGCAACAAAATAAGCTCTTGATAGGCCATTTAGTCCGTTGTCTTGCAACACTATAATCACAAAGGGCTCTCTGGTTTATAAATTTTAAAGAGCCAACTACATATCACATATTTTTATTGATTTGATCCTCTCAACTCTCATTAGCCTATTTATGTACAAAAAATAAATGTGAACCTGAAAAAGGTTCTTGCTATTAAGAACTACTCCCTCCATCCCAAAATACAAGGCGCCCTTTAATTTCGCTGGTCAACGACATCCAACTTTGACCACAATTTGTACTTATAATATGATCACAAAATTAGTGTAAAAATATATGAAATGAAAGAATTTTACAATACGAATCCAACGGTACCATTTATACATTCTCGATCTAAATAATTTATTATATATTAATGGTCAAAGTTGTCAACCATAAATATGAAGCCACAAATTTACGCCATGAAGATTTACCTTAAATAGTAAAGAAAAAATAGGCAACTCATTAAAGTTGTCTAAAATCACAAAGAGATCTTACATTGAACCCTATATAACGCTTGTACACAAAGCTTACAAGAGTAACAGGTCCAGTTTTCCTTAGCACAATGGATGTTCAAAGGAAATCAAGATCGTCGTTTCTTGTGGCCTTTTTTGTCACATCCATTCTTTTCTCGCCCTGCTACTCGTTGAAAAATGATCTAGGTGTGTCCCTTATAGTAGCCTATAGAATTACTTTTTATTAATGAAGTATTGACGTGAATGCTAACGTGATGACTGTGGCAATTTCATGATATATGTGCATGTGAGATGAAGGCGGTGATGGGACAAACGGATCAAAATAACTGTGAGCTGATTTTGCCGGGATGTAACACGCCAGCATGCAAGGAAGCTGGCAGCTCTATGATAAATGTAATTTTAATGGACTCTGGAAATGACAACCGATCGAGATTTGCCAGAGTTATCGAAACAACTCCTAGTCATCTTCAGATGCGATCAAGTAGAGAAGTTATTCAATTTTCAGGTACAAAAGCGGTTGGAACGGAGTGTACCTTTAGTACATCATCTTCCAGTCTGTCAGCTAGCGACCAATCGAACCGGCTTTGTGCAAGTCTATATCTCTCGATCTGGATGGTCCGAGACCTGCTGCCGACCTGCCGTATAGTGTGTATGCAACTCTGTTTCCTCGAAAATGCGACCAAAGGCAGGCTGCTAACGAGCACTGCTTTGCAGGCGTCGTATACATGACTGGCTCACTGGCATTCACGTACTAGATGTGCAACCGCCGGTTCTCTCCATGCAAAAAAAAAAAAAAACGCGGTTGTCTACTGTGTGTTTAGGCATTGCGCGGTACTGTGGTGGATTTTGCACGTGTTTTGGACGCGTCAAAACTTTATTTAAGACATCCTATCAATGAAATGTTTTCTTTCACTCTTCTCAAAAAAAAAAAAAATCTTCTCAAAAAAAAGAAATGTTTTCTTTCACAAGTGCCAGCTAAATAATGATTATTTAGTTGTTACATATGGACAAGTACATTTTTTATTAATAACGGAGACGCTATATAAATTGAGCCAAGGTGACTAAGGCCGTGCGGTTATATGTTGATGAGAAAACAGAAATCGCAGTCGATGTAAAAAAATATATATACCCGTAGTAATCACCGTATTCGTCGTACGTAGAACGACAAGGAAGCAAGAAGTCATGGTCTCGGCATCACTCTTACGTCACACCTGACCAGGTCGAGGGACTTTGTACTCCCAACAATAAAGCAAATAAAGTGCGTGTACACGAGACCAAAAGATCTTTTCCAACGACTCGAGAACGTTCCAGACACTTCCGATCGAGCTCGGTCGCTCAAGCCGCAAGCAACCCACGTGCACGCACGAGCGCACCGCGCAACCTCGATCGAGGGGACAGCCGGGTCCAATCCCCAAAACCGGCTTACGGTCGCGCGCGTTGCCCCCGCGGCTAAGCCACCACGCGCCTAGCCGCGCACCACACGTCCGGCTCGAGCCGACCATACCCAGCGCATCCCTCCGCCTTGACCGTCGCGTTGTCATCGTCTGATTGGTCCGCCACGCTACAAGTCTACCGGCTCCCACAAACTTGACACCCACGTTAGCGGTTAGCTCCTCCGACACCACTACGCACGCCACCGCCTCGTACGCAACCTATATATATAGCCGCGCCGCCGGCTTCCTCCGCCATTCATACCCTTCTCTTCTTCTCACAGAGACGCAGACGAACAACACAGAAGACAATCGAGATCCACGATTCAGCGGATAACTGAGACAAGCAGATCATCCATGGCAGCAGGCATAAAGCGCGAAAGGGGGAGCAGCCGGTGTCGCTGACCACGGATTCGACGACGTCGGCGGACTCGGCCGGCGCGATGCCCATGGCGGCCAGGAAGAGGGCGTCCCCTAAGGATTTCAAAATGTTGTCCTACCTCGAGTTAGTTTTGGCTGCTGTATGAGTAGTATTTTTTTTCTTCTGCAAAAGGTTATACGAGTCCTTAGTGTATGATCTATCTGTTGGCCGGTCATCCTCATTTGTAAACTAAAAATCCAATTTAGGATGGATTTGAAAACAAGGCTTGGAAACTAAGAAAGTCGTCCATACTGACTGTCTCCATCTGAATTTTAAACCGGGTAATAAGGTTTTTATGAAACTGCCATATTATCTCGCTCTGAACGAGCGTGGTTCACTCGGGTTCCCATGCATGCATGTCGTATTGTCGTCTGGCGACGCATGCAGCGGGATGTGCTCACGCGGTCACGCCTTATGTGTTCTACTCGTACTACGTAGTCCTCGTGGCTGCGAACCGACTTGACCAATCTGATGAAGACCAACGTTGACCAGTCGTCGTATTTCCGCTCTGGTTCTCACTTGCCTTGCTCTCGAAGCCGCCCCCGCCGCGCGTCATGATACTCTGAACAACGACATGCGTGTTAAGCTAGCTAGTACTCTCTCCTCCAAGTAGTTGTAGTGGTAGATCATATCGATGTTAATTAACCTACTTGTGTCCCAAGTGAGTAACGAGTAGTTAGTCTTTGTAATTGCTACTGGACAGGTTCCGACAAGTTTCGTGTGCGTGTGCCTTTGAGCCGCGATTGACGTCTCTATGCAGCCGTCCCCCCTCGATCGAGTCTTCCACAGTCGACACGGCTAAGCTTGTCCTCGATCGGACGCGCACAAGCTAGCCAATAACATAAATTAGTTTATTCTATAAAAAAACATAAATTAGTTGAACTGTCACAACCTGGTCAATAGACCAAGAGTATTCCTCACACATGCATGGTTTTGGATTGATTGGATAAGCATCCATACCGGCAAGTGTCCAAACTTGGCACTCACAACGTAATCTACTTTGATCTGTAGGGCCGCACATTCAGTACTTAGTTTACTTAAGGCCGGTATAATACAAACTCGGCAAATTAATTACGCGGTGCGATGCATACTTGGTCCTGTCGACAAACCGCCGTACGTGGAAAGCCAATGCGCCGCCTAATTTGTTCTCATGGAATAGAAAAGAGAAACAGCTGCAAGCTTCGTCTGGCGGCATGCAACAAAAGCAGCCACGGCCACCGTGCCTGTCACCGTCCATCGGCCACTGATAGAGACTAACCAAGTATACGTACAGGTGATCGATACAGCGCATATGCCATATGGTCATGTCATCCTCCTCGTTTTCTTTCCAATTTATCAGAGGTGCGGCGACGTCGGTGTTATTACACCCATGCACATGGCATCAACCGATAGAGTGCATTTTCTCAACATCTTGAAATATAATCCACCTTTCATAAGTTCAAATAAATTTTCTATAAATTTAGTGTACAAATTTCAACAACCAAAATACTTGTACAAAATAAATTTTCTATAAATATAGAACTACTTTTGCACGTAACGAAGGATTAGCCATGGAAGACGACGACCCACTCACGTATCTGGAGGCTAGGGCTCCTCCGCGTCAGCGGCGAAATGGGGACCTATGGTCGTCAGGAACATCGGTGGCGGCAAGCAGGAGCCGTAGAAAACGAAAGAGAGCACAATGAAAAGAATATCGGGTCCATCACCATGAAACAGGGGCGGAGCCGGGGCCCGGCATGCCCGGGCGGCTGCCCGGGCTACACTCGTGAAGCAAATGAAGGATTAAAGAATAATTAGTGTGGAGAAACGCTGACTGCCAGCTAGCTACGGGAGTGTACATGAAATTTGCCCAGGCTTCAATCTCTAGCTAGCTTCGCCACTGCCATGAAAATGTGCTTGACAATGGCCAGGAAGAACGGGGGTGGGGTAGGGAGGGGGTGGCAAGTGAATCAATGGTTACAGAGTCTCTCTAGATAGCATGTTACAGAGCAAACAATCTAGTGTTACACTAGATGATTGTGAAAGAATATTTCTCTCATACTCATTATTTTACTATGATTCGTATTCATAATATATCAAAAAATAGTATGAGAGATGAAAAAATTGTACTCCCTCCAATTCAGTTTACAAGACGACTTGTGTGAATCACTAGGTCGCCAATTTACCAATATAATATAAATTATATAACTCAAAAAATATTCCGTTTGAAAATATAGCATCTGAAATTTATAATCTTGATTTTTTTTAATATATCTTATATTTCATTGACAAAATTAGCGATATAAGTATATGAGCAGGTCCTATAAACTGAACCGGATGATGGAGTACCACAAATACAACGATGTCAGTTTCTCCCTCCGTATCAAAATGTAAGATGTTTTGGTCTTTTTTATCCACAATTCATACAATTTAATATATATTTAGTGTGAATTTGTGGTTAAACTTGTGCATCAGAAACTGTCCAAAATAAAGCACGTCTTAAGTTTCACGACGGAATGAGTGTAAGTATATTCTAGTATCAGCTAGCACTCGAGAAGGTCGATTCGCCAGCGCCGCATCGCTTCGTACGTCACCTACGCCAGGTGGACTGACTTTATACACCTAGTGAAGTAAAGTACTGGTCTGGAAAATATCCCGGCCGATCGACCGAAAAGATCCTTCCACGGACGTAGAGGACTCGAGAACGTTCGAGACACTTCTTGAGAGCTCGGTCGCTTCGAAACAACGCAAGCCGCCACGCGCCTAGGCCGCGCACCACACGTACGGCCGCTCCACGACGAGCATATCTGATCGCGTCTGTCCGTCACGTCGTGAAGGTCGCGTGGCGTTCGCTCATTGGCCCAGCCAGCCCAGAAGTCAGACCATCCCTCAGCCACGTAAGCTCACGCCACCGCCTCGTACTCACACCAGCAGCCTATATATAACTGCGCCGCCAGCTTCCCATTCATCCATTCTTTCTTCTTCTCACGGAGCTAGTAGAACTCGAAGAACACGCAGGAAAAAAGCATCCAGATCCACACGCCGAACCAAGGGACAATCAACACGAGCAGAGCAGGCAGATCGTCCATGGGAGCGGGGATGAAGCGCGCGCGGGAGGAGGAGCCGGTGTCGCTGGCGCTGTCGCTGACCGCGGACTCGCCCACGACGTCGTCGGCCGACTCGGCGTCGACGAAGAAGAGGGCGCGCCGCGGCGGGAGGGCGGTGGCGACGTCTGGCGAGGGGGAGTTCGTGTGCAAGACCTGCAGCCGCGCCTTCGCGTCGTTCCAGGCGCTGGGCGGGCACCGGACCAGCCACCTCCGGGGCCGCGGCGGGCTCGAGCTCGGCGTCGGCGTCGCGAAGGCCATCAGGGACAAGAAGCGGGGCGAGGAGAAGGATAGGCAGCACGAGTGCCATGTCTGCGGGCTGGGGTTCGAGATGGGCCAGGCGCTCGGCGGACACATGAGGCGGCACCGCGAGGAGATGGCGCTCGGCGGCGGTGCCGACCACGACCAGTGGGTCTGGCGCTGCGTCGGGATGCCGGGTCAGGAGATGGTGAGGCATGCTGCTGCCGACAGGCCGCCGGTATTGCTCGAGCTGTTCGTCTAGACTGTGTAGTTAGCTGTACATAGCTGGATCCGACTGTTTCTTGATTAATCGTTCAATCTTCTTGTAATTACTAGGAATTCACGGATCACGGTACGAATACGATAGAGCTTTTGCCGATCAGCGTTTCTGTCTTTTGAATTTTGCTTCGTTTTTTGCACTACAGATGGTACGTCCTGTAAATGCAAATCGTTGTTGATGATGTGTTTGCTGCAATCAGAAACTTCCCATTTTGACTTTGGAGTCGTCTTGTTTTAGAAAATTCTGGAATAAAGCTTCGAGAGATTAGGACCTTCCAGAATGACAGTAGACTTGTGTCTGTCCCGGAACGTCAAATCTGGCGATGGAGTACATACGTTCGTGGTCCGCACGTAGGAGTAATAGCTAAGTAGGTGGAATGCTGCATCGGGTTCCCATGTATATATGGCCATGGACGCTTCCCGTGTTCGATTTGCCGCGCCGCACGGGCCACGTTTGCTAGCTTGACCAGCTAGCCCGATATATGCATCAAAGGCCAGCCACTTGCTCGCGCCAAACTCCCGGCCCTGCCGACGTTCTACCTCCATCGGCACTTCGGCAGCAAGGCTAGCTGCTGCTCTGCCGTATGGAATGGCCACGATCGACATCGATCGATCACGTCTATACGGCCGTACAAGTGGCGAAGCTAAAAAAAATTATCATTCGGTTCACCGCACTATATACAACTACAGACGAGTTAGTAATTTGGAGCAAAATAATAGTAGTAACTAGTTGAAATCGGCGCGGCGACACGCCGCGGCCTTTAAGAGAAATTTTATGTATGAAATGTTTTGTTATAATGACATAATAAATGTCGAAGGAAATTCGAATTTGACGAAATTCGTCGAATGTTTGTGCGAATTTGGATCGGAAATCGAGAAGTTAGAGTCGACAAAACTCGAAACCGATCACGGGGGTGGAACCCACTCATCGACGCGCATATATTTCGTGTATATAATTTTTGGGAAACGCGGGGATTTTTTGGAATTTTTTTGTCAAAATTCGTCAACGTTTGTGCGAATTTGGATCGGAAATCGAGGAGTTAGAGCCGACAAAACTCGAAACCGTTCACGGGGGTGGAACCCACTCGTCGACGCGCATATATTTCGTGTATGTAATTTTTGGAAAACGCGGAGTTTTTTTGCGAAAAATTTGACAAAATTCGTCAACGTTTGATCGAGGAGCTAGAGCCGACAAAACTCGAAACCGTTCATGAGAAGGAACCCACTCGTCGACGCACATATATTTCAGAAAATTTGACAAAATTCGTGAAATGTTTGTGCGAATTTGGATCCAAAATCGAGGAGTTAGAGTCGATAAAACTCGAAACCGTTAATTTTTTAAAAAACGTGAGGATTTTTCTGCAAAAAAATTTGAATTTTTTATGTCAAATGTTTGTGTGAATTTCGATCTAAAATTGAGAAGTTAGAGTCGACGAATCTCGAAACCATTCATGAGAATGAACCTACTTGTCGACGCGAATATATTTCATGAATATAAATTTTGGGGAAACAAAAAAAATTTGAGGAAAAAAGTGGGAAAAAATGTTGAAAAAAAAGGAAAAACGCTACAATACCTGGGGCGCTCCCAGGCCGCGGATCCGGCCAGGTTTAATATAGTGAGTAATTATGAAGAGATTATCTTGATTTCATTGGGTTCAACCTTTTTAACTTTTTTCTAATTCGTAAATATGCAGACATATTTAGAAACGAATCGAGACAAAAATCAGAAAGACTAGAAAATCTTATTAAATAGACGGAGTAGTTGCGTGTGGACACGTACGTGCGTACTTCACTCTGTTTCAATTTAATTGACTTACTATTCATATTCATCACATGTGGATTTTATATTGTGGGTGTGGCGGTTAAGCATTGACCAACTAATTAATGGCATGTTGCAAACTGTGCTCTTTCTCCCCTCCCACGGTACCACGTAATGCCTTGTTTACCTCTAGTGTATTTTAGGGGATGTGAGGGGATTATTCCGGATCCCGGAAAATCCCCACTAGTTTGTTTACTTCTAGTGTATTTTAGGGGATGAGAGGGGATAATCGCTAAATATCCCCCACCAACCCTCTTATTTTTACCTAACACAAAAACTCTAGTCCATACTAATATATTTTTGAGAAAGATTATTTGTGGGGATTTATAGGGATTGGGTGTTCACCAAATCCCCTCCCATCCCCACTCTTCCCATCCCCTAAAATACCAAACAAGGCCTAAACGGTGGGATCGCAGCCCTGTGTGCTTACGCCGTGCGTACCTACGTACTGACATGAGAACAATCTAGAGGAGTATTTGACTTCTTCAGACTCGCTCTGGAACCGGAAGCTGCGGGCGGTTTCAGCCCGGACGCCACAAAACCTTGAACATCGACATGCGCGTTAATTAACTAACTATATGCATTAGTGGAGACTTTTTGCTCCCGGGCACTAGTGCACCCTCCTTTTTTTTAAATTCGAAAACCATATTTATAAGTTTTAAAAAATTCTGAAAATAAATCCGCGTATAGTCAATAATATATCTCACTAACATGAAAAATTTCAACTTAAAAAACGTTGTATTCTGAGCTACACAAAAATAACAAATGTGTAGATCTGAGAATGTATATTTTCAAATCTCTAAGTTTTACTAGATTTCTTATTTTTGTGTAGCCCATAATATAAGGTATCTCAGATTAAAATTTTACACATTTGTAGGATACACCATGGGCTACATCTGGATTTTTTTCCAGGATTTTTTGAAACTTATAAATATGGTTTTCGAATTTTTTAAACAGGAGGTTGCACTGGTGCGCGGGATCACAATCCACTTTCCGTCCATGTAGTAGAGTACTCATGATCGCCAAGTGATGTCACCGTAGATGTAGGGCTGAAAAAAGCCACTGAATTATTTTAGTACTAGTACTCCGTACTTCTGTACGTAGCAGCTTCATGCATGCGCGTGGTGACGTCACCATCGAAGTATGTACGTACGTGCTAATTAAATCAACTTGTGTCCCAAGTGAGCAGCGAGATCGAGTAGTTAATTTCTTGCAGTTTGCCAGAAGATTGTACACCACTCTTGGATGACAGGTTCAGAAAACTCCACAATGAACGTCTCTATCCAGCCATCCCTCGACTCTCCACGGTTAAGTTTCACGGTGGGATTTGGACATTTGGTTAAACATTTATCTTTTGGTTTAGAACCTTAATAACCATTTTGTGTAAATGGCTAAATAGGTTAACCATTAGGTTAAAAGGGTCAAAAAATGTTAACCAATGGTTAGTAAGGTTTGAACCATTATGCAATGATGTAAATACTCACAAAGTTCGAAATTTAGCAGCAAATCCACAATGCAGTGAACATTTATATTTTGCTGTATGGACGGCTCGCCTCACGTCCTCTTGGAATTAAGCAGCTGCAGTTGCATCGCCAACTCTAGGTTCCACAGAACGTCGCCCATGGCCGGTCGTTCCGTGCCTTTGCCGGCGAGGCATTCCAACGCCGTCTCAGCGAACTTCTTGAGGCATTCCGGCGCAACCTGGTCCATGATCGCCGGTCGACGGCGTCCGGCAGCTTGGCGTTCTGGTGGCACGCCAGCGCGTACTGCGCGAAACCGACGTCCTGGTCCCCCGGCCTCGCCATGAGCACCTGGAAGAGCACGACGCCGAAGGAGTGGACGTCGGACTCCATCGTGGCGCCGCACTTGGTGGAGGGAGAGACCTTAGTCCGAAAGCTTAGCGACCCAGCTCTCATCAAAGAGGACATTGGTCGTCTTGACGGCGCCGTGAACGAAGCCGCCGGCGTGCATGCAGTGCAGCCCCCTCGCGACGCCCATGCACGCGTCAGGCGACGCAACCACGGCAGCACCGGCTTGCCCCCTGTCCCGCTCATCAGGTGCTCCCGCAGCGTGCCGCGCGGCATGTACCAGTACACAAGGATCGTCTCGCCCTCCGTACTGCGGGAGCAGGATCCAAGGAAGGGGACGAGATGCCGATGCCGCAGTTTGCATAACGCCTCGATCTATATCCGGAACTCGCGGGCGCTCTTCCCCGGCGAGGACGGGGTGGCGCGCTTCATCACCACGTCGGTGTCCTTGCCGTCGACGCCCATGATGACGCCGCGGAACACCTTCCCCTGCCCGCCGAAGCCGATCACCCGCGTCTCGCGTATGTGCGTGGTAGAAAGGAAAGAACGATTGATCGGTTAATGGCGCCGCCGCCTGTGTGTGTGTGAACGAACCTGGATGCGCACGTAGTTGAGGCCGCAGGCCATGGCGACGGCTTGGTTGACCATGTCGGCCACGCCCTCGGCGGTGAGGCGGACCATCTCCGCGGGGGACGGGGAGCGTGGCGGGAGCGGGGTGCGCCAGCCGCCGGCGGAGGGCGTCGCGGAGCCGGAAGAGGCGGTGCCGGAGCCGATGGACACGACGAACAGGTCGTCGACAACGGCGGCGAGCGGGAATTCCTGCTTGTTGTGGAGCACGTGCTGATAGCGGCCGCGGCGGGGTTGCTCATGGCTGCCACAATCCCTGACGCCGCGGCGATGGCCGTGTGCCCGTCGACGGAGCGGACCGCGGCGGCGGCCGGGCCTGCGGCGCAGACTCCGCGGAGGCGGAAGTCGAAACTGTCGCTCTCGACGACGTCGGCGCGGGAGAAGAGGAACGGCGCGCCGGTCGACAGGTCGTAGCACGGCACCAGCAGCGGTGCCACCGTGTCACCTAGCGTCGCGTCCCCGAAAACTTATATTACGGATCGAACCTATCGTACCTATACCGTTTTCGGGTTAACCATCCAGCCCATTGGGCTTTATTTTAGGTTAGGTTAACCTAACCAATGGATAAATGGGAACCATGTCCCATGTTTAGTTAAGTTTGCACCTGAGCGCGAAAAAGCCAATTAATTAGTTGCTGATCTGTCTGATATACGTCCATGTCCACAACTGCTTTTGAACAGGCGGGGGGGTCTCCAGCCTCAGTTGATTTCAATATTTCAAGCTCATAACATGCCACCAATAGCTATTTCATAAGAGAACAGAAAAGGACAATAATGTCTGCAACTGACAGAAGAAATGTGATGCTCGATCACGCCCATTGACTGTAATATCAAACGAAATGTTTCGGCTATAAAATTTAAAACTAGTATAAGAGATACGCCAAGCAGCCCACAAGCATTCCATCGCGCTATTTGTCAAAGGTTTGCATGCTCTCCATGTTTCTGCAGTGTATATCAGTGATCAGTCTCATGCCTGCACGTCCAGGCATGCTATGACCCAACAAACTGCATCAAAACGACGATGAAATGAGGAGATCAATTTCACATTAACATTTGTTCTACGGCGTCAGCTACGCGTTCACTGCCAGCATTTATTCTACCTCACTATACTTGTCAGGACAAGCGTTTTCAGCCTTGCTGAATGCCATCATACTACATCAGTTCCACAACTGTGCTGGGCAATGTTCGATTAATCATTTTGCATACGTACCGCATCAAAGCCATCTCCATCACACGAGAAGCAATTTATGAAGCTCAAGCAGGTGACCCCTAGTCTTCTTGGACCCCTTCGGGAGAAGCCGAATTTCCTGGTGCATTTTTTCCCATAATTCCAAACTGGCTGTGAAACGTCCCGGAAACACGCTTTGATCTCAACATATAGAAATTGTGGATGCCCATTCCATGCAACCTTAATGCTGCCCGGCTGTCGATGAACTCTGCCTTCATCCTACTGAGAAGATCCCCAACTTTTCTGTGGATGACAGGCCCCAGGACGGCAGATGGTGACAGTGACAGGAACTTCCGAGCGTCCTTGAGACATGGCAAGACATCCCCCTTGAGCAAAGCGCAGGCAAATAACCGCGATCGAACGGAGCCGTCTTTCACAGGTAGCTATGCAGGGGAAGCTGCCAGTTGTGTCGAGAAAAGATTGGACGAACAAAACGGCAGACTTGGTCCTTCTTAGGGTCATAAAACATTTCTCGACCTTCCGGTGGTGCAGAAAAGGTGCATAAGAACTAGCATATTTCAAAAGCCAGATGGCTTTACGCTAGTTACACCATGCATGTATGGTCTGTTTTTGTAACTAATTAGTTCTGAGTAAACTACAAAATCTGGTGCAGTTTGGGCAACAGAAGAAGATCGGTGGAGGTATATTGTGTCACTGAGAGCACACGATTGGTAACGAACAGCTTGAACCTTCCTCACATCTTTCGATGATGAGAAGGTACGGATCCTCTTTGCAACCCTATCAGCCCACCCAGCACACATTCCTTCCCCTAGAATTTCCTCTTCAGTCAACTGCAATGGGGTTTTGTCAGGTTCACTCCTCCAAGCCTCTTCGACATCCTCACAACCCAAATTTCCAAGAAAATTCCCGCAAGATTTATATGGTGAAATATTAGTCGAAGAAGCTGCTTCCTCAGTTTTGACATCTCTTCCATTGTTTTCAGATGGAGTTCACTCTACAGAATTCCACTGGATTTTCTGACAGCTCAAACAACCGCAAGGCATGAGCAATGGTTAAAGCATCACTGCTAGGATTGATAAATTTTGCACGGGAATCTTATCCATGGCCTTGAGTCTCTTTTCTGTCTCTTTCTTTCCTGTTGATCCTCATCGTCTGAATCAGGGTTATGTTCTTTTGGCTCACCACTAAATTCATTTTGCAAGAGAAAAGGATTTGGAGAACTCAAAGCAGATGCAGCACAGCTACATATCCCAGTATGAAGTTAGGTCTGGCAAAGCCTTGCTGACTCTTCAAATTTTAATTATTGTTAGAAGAAGACGAGAATGTCGTGGGCTCATGGGGTACTGCGCCATAGCCATCCCCATGGGTGTAGGTTCGCCCTGGTTATCAAGTGCTTCCAATGCCTTCAAGGAATGCTCAGCTTCAACCAAACTTTCCTTGTTAGGAGGCGTAGGGAAGGGAAATTGTGACTGCAACATAATCAGGAAAGGCAAACATCAGAAAAAATAGAACGAAAAAGTAGGAGGCAAAGGGAAATTTTGACAAAATCAGGAAAGGCAACACATGAGAGAAATTAGAAATAAAAGGTTGCCACATGTTTTACACCAGGAATTGTTAAGTTATCAATAGCCATTGTAGATCAATTAAGATGACAGCAACATTGCATAAAAATTAGCCTGAAATGCAAAAATCAGAACAGAGATCATCAGATGATGGCAAGTAACTTGTATTACATTACCTCATCAATACCCATAGACTTGAGCATAAGAATAACTCCATCGAGTGGAACCTTTTTAATCTCTGGTTCAGAAAACTCTGGGAATAATTCGTCTTTACCATATCCCGCAGCTGAGTAGAGACGGTAACAATGCCCAGGCCCTGTTCTTCCAGCTCTCCCAGCACGCTGGGACGCAGATGCCTTGCTTATCCACTGTATTTCATAACTCGCCATCCCAGTAACATGATTGTAGTTCTTAACTTTTAGTTTACCAGTATCAACTACATATTTTATGCCAGGAATTGTTAGAGATGTCTCTGCAACATTTGTTGCTACAACAACTAATCTTTCATCCTCAGGAATATCCTGAAACACTCGAAGCTGCTGCAAAGCTGGTAGCATTGCATAAAGTGGTAACACCGAAGCTTACCATGTGAAACAGACATTGCTTTTGTGCATTTACTGAAAGAAGGAACAGAAGGAATTGACTGCTCTAAACTTGTAGCATCACTCGATTTCTCAACACTTCCCAGTACTCCAGATCCTTTTGATATATCCTTAAATGACGCCTTCAGTACAGATGAACCCTCGACACTTCCCAAACATTCTAATAATACGGTGGATCCTCTTCTTTTGCTTCATAAGTATCGCAAACATCGTCCTCGCTGTCACTGTCCATCTCACTCTCTGTTTCAATATCAGAAGAATCTACATTTGGGCAAGCATTTATCTCATCTTCCGAGGAAAACATGCCATCATATGCTTCATAAATTTCATTATCGTCTACTTCTGGGCTTGAGATACTCTCATCTCCCTCAACTTTTTTAGGCTTCTTGTCAGTCTGCTGCTTGGATGCTCTTTGCAATTTCTTACACAAATAATTGACTTCTCTTTGTCCAGTAACAAAGACAAGGATTCCACCATGTGGAAGTCTCTTGTGGATTGACATGACCTTTCTATAAGCATGCCCTAAATAATCATCGTGTGTCCTCTTTGAGAATTGAACACTTACTGGGAATTGACGTACAGGTACCTTTAAAGCTAGTGGGGTCACATCAAACAATCTTCTATTCGAAATGAAGTCCTTCAGTTGCAAGGTAGCACTCATCATCACAACTTTCAATGGATTAATCAGATGCTGCCATGTGCATATAAAAGTTAGCAATAGCTATTTTTCTTCTTCCATAAAGATGAAAACAAGGAAATGTAGTAAGTTTCAACCTTGCGATCCTTTACAACTCTAGATAGCAACCCGATAAGTATATCAGTGTTCAAGCTCCTTTCATGTGCCTCATCCAAGATGATTACAGAATAGCTCTTCAGCAGAGAGTCAGTCTGGAGAAGATCAGTAAGTCATGTGATGAGCAGGATTATGATTTATGTCTAACCTAGCTTATGTCAGAAGAAAATAACTATGTAGGCATTTCTGGACAATCAATCACCTGTTGTACATTGTACCATTGCATAAAGTTTACAATTATGGAAGAGGCTATTAGAAAAAAATGGAAGAGGATAAAATGAGCATAAAATTGAACGCAAACAGATTATATGAAGATTAAGCCTCAATGGAGTTGTTATGACGGCCAGTTCACACGACAAACCCTTGACAACTATGACTTTAATAGTTCAAATAGGTGCATTTTCAGTCATGGTTAACCTTTTTCTTTATTAGTAAGTTGAGTCAAGAAAACATGGCTCTTGCATGGTAATCAAGGTAGAAGCAATGAAGAAAAGGAACCAGATGCACAACCTGGATTTCTCGCAGCAAAATGCCATCTGTCATAAACTTGATGGAACAGTCATTTCCTACCCTTTTATCATGCCTAACTTGAAAACCAACTTCCTTTCCAAGCTCAAGTCCTAGCTCATACGAAACTCTCCTAGCTGTGGCAAGAACAGCAACACGCCGTGGTTGGGTGATACCAATAATCCCCTTTCTGTCAGCTCGATTGCTTGTGCCAAAGCCAGCTTCATACAAGAACTGCAGAAAACAAGTAGCACAATGAGCGATGATTAAGGTGGCAACTGTTTACCCAAGCCGATAGTAGTACCTTAAGCACTCAGTTTAAAAGGTTAAGAAACATCATGTCTATGCACAAGCTCACCTGTGGGACCTGAGTAGTTTTACCACAGCCTGTTTCTCCACACAAAATTACAACAGAATTTTCATAGATAGCTTCCATTATTTCCTGTTCCATCATTGTTATTGGGAGATCTCTCCTTGCTTTTTCAACCTCATATGGCCTTGATACAGGTACTACAATTGGCGGACTGAAGCACTCTTTTGCAACAGCTTCCTCCTGTATTAGTTCTTCATCCTACCAAAATAAGAGAATTATGAGTGAGTAAACTCTGAAGTAACAGGCTCTGGTTGCAATGTCACTAGGCAATAGGTAAATCCAATATTTTACAAAAAAAATTAGATAATGAGGAGGTGAACATAAACACAGTAGAGATGTAGTTCACCTGCAAATCGATCTCCTCACGAGTTGGAACACATGGTTTAACTGTTGAATTTACCAACATGTCAGAACAATCAGAAGTCCTTCAGTAATTGGTTCTGCATTTCTCATCCCAACATCTACCATCCCTTCGCATTCAACTGGTTTCATCACATCGTTCTCTATGACATTCTTACTTTTCCTACCAGTCAAATTTCTGTTACATTCATTTGCATCTGTTGGATCAACAAATTTATGTGGGAAAACTTCCTCTGAAGCCTCACTATTTTTAGAATCTTTCTGATGACCATCTTTTGTGAATAATGAGAGTTCTTCAGGAACAACAAAACCTGCCCTGGAGAACTGCGCAGCGCGCCTAAGTTTTCCTTTCAAAGTCTCAACCTGCAGTAGAACAAAAGCCAATGAAGAATTTACATCTAAACTGCGAAAGGTGACAAATCTGACATTTATGATTTATGATGTCTATTATACTTGACCAATAGTGCCTGAGGCATGCAGCAGCGAATATCCATCAACTGAAATCTTATGATTCCTGTCATGCCAGACCACCATTTATTTAAAATCATCTAAAATATACACCATTCTGAACAGAATTAGTTGAGATCAGTGTACCTTAAAATCTCAATACTACTTGCCTGCAATAGCTTATTTTTCTTTTCATCCTGGGAAAATTCAGTCTGTCATTGATATAGGCACTAGGACCAATTATCAACAAAACAAATACTAGGTTAAGGAGGCGTACCGCCAATTTCTGCTGCTTCTTTAGCTCACCCTTGATCATCTTCGGCTCGTGTCTGCTCTTCTTATAATTCTAGCAATCCATAGGTTACACTAGTGGAATTTGGCGTGCCGTGTTTTTTGTGCAGTATGTATATTTTTTGTTAACAAAAATGTTAGCTAAATTGGTATGTTGGAACATGTTTTTATTTTGTCATGAATAGGTAGCATTTTTTGTGTGCATTTCGGATATATTGTATATAATATTCAAATATTCAGTGGATTGAAATGGTCAAACATGTTTGCATTTCGACGTCAATATTTAAGTGAAATCAGGAAAATCCATTTGAATTTGATTCTACATTTGCGGAAAGTTCGTTCGTATGGTGTCGAAATATTGGCCAAAATGAAATGTTGTAATATTTTTGTAGTTTGCTATGAGTATATTGTTTTTTTTTTTGAACATTTGCGTTATATTATGTGGAACATCGGAATATTAAGCAATTGGAAATGTCTGAAAATATTGGTATGTTGACTTAAATAGTTCACTTTTTTTTTGTGAGCATGTTGGTACATCTAAAATTGAAATGGTTGGAAAATGTTTCTATTTTTTTATCAGTAGTCAGTTGTTTTTTTTAGCATTTGCGTTATACTTTGTGGAACATCGGAATATTAAGCAATTGGAAATGTCTGAAAATGGTTGTATGTTGACCTAAATAGTTCACATATATATTTTTTTTGTGGGCATGTTGGTACATCTAAAATCGAAATGGTTGGAAAACGTTTCTATTTTTTTTATCAGTAGTTAGTTGAAATCCATATGTGGGAAACACACATTTATTCAATTGAATTTCATATAATTAGAGGGAGTGCATATTACTTCCAAATATTTACCAAATTGAAATGTTTAATTTGAGATCACAGCTAGAGGAAGTGTCGAAATATTGGAATGTCTATTTTTTTGTGGATTGAAATGTTCAAACATGTTTGTATTTCGATGTCAATATTTAATTGAAATCAGAGAAATCCATTTGAATTTGTTTTGACATGTGGGGAAAGTTTATTTGTATGCTGTAGAAATATTGGCTGAATTGAAATGTTCACATATATTTATATTTTGCTCTAAGTATGTAGTTTTTTTTTAGTTTTTTCAATATATTTTATGGAATATCTGAATATTTTTCGAAATGTTGGCCAAATTGGAGTCTGGAAATATGTTTTTTATTTTGTTATGAGTAGGTAGCATTTTTTGTGAAGAGGTGTCACGTCGCGCTTGTGCTAGTTCGTTATATAGTTTAGAGAATATCGAAATATGTAGCAAATTGGAATATTCAAATATGTTTGTATGTTGCTATGAATTGTTAACTGGAATTAGAGGAAATGTATTTAAATTGTATCCAAATGTTGTCAAATCTAAAAATTTCGAAAAATGGTAGGGTATTTTGGAACAGTTTGCAAATTTAAATGTTCGATTATGTTTGTATGTTGGCATATTTAATTGTTTTAGCTTTGTAATCAGAAGATGTGCATTATATGAGCATTTAGTTAAGTGAATATATAATTTGAGAAATTGCATATGCATTTCATATTTCAATATATAATTTGAGGAATTGCACCTGAATTTCATAAGTAGATTTTTTTTTGTGACAATATTTTGCTTATTTGAGATATTCAATTAGAGTCTATAATTGGAGGGAATACGTAGTGTGAGTATTTGTTAAATTTAACTGTACATAATTGTAGATATTTTTTTTTAGCATGTTGATATATTTTGCAATATTTCCAATGTTTAAGCATCTTGAAATGTGAAAAAAAATTTGGTTTTAAATGTAAGTCCATAATGGGTGGAAATGCACATTTATTCATTTGCATTCCATATCTAGAGAATTGTTTTTAAATACAGCTCCATATAATTGGAGCGTGTATATAGCTTTTTTTTTTAAACAATTTGAGGTATGTAAATATGTTTTCATTTTGGGATAATTTATTATCATTTATTTTGGTGATGTTTGTGATGTCTGTGATCAATTAGAATTTAAAACTGTTTTTTTTTTTTTTTTTTTGAAACTAGAATTTAAAACTGTTTAATCTGGAATACATTCAAATTTGAATTATTTTGATCTGTACCGAATGATTAGGTCTGAAAGTCATATGAAATTTTGGGATGTTAAAAATGTACAATTTGTGTTGGAATGTTGTAATATGAGTGTTTTTTCCTTAAAATTATCGTAATCTAGGCATAAAGGTAAAAAGGAAACTAATCAACCAACGCCACTATGCGGGTTAATCAACAACTGTAAGTTTCACATTTTCATCTTCAGGCTTTCCACCATCCGGCCCAGCTTCCTTTAAGCTTGGCTGGCGACATGCATCTCCACTGGTTCAGCAAAGAGGACGCGGTGTACAGGTTAGTTAGTGGAGATGAAACAATTTTGTTGTTGAACACAAAGTCATTACGCGCCAACCAAATGGCCTAGGCTGCCGCCCCCAAAACTGCCCAGCCAACAAAATTAGACTCTTTTCCTGGATCTTTCAGAGCAACCTCGATGAGATCGTCAAAGGAAACAGAGGGGTGATCCCAGCCAAAGTTCTTTTATCGACCACCAAAGAAAATGGGAAGTGGGGCAATTAAAATTGAAGGGAGAAGCAGTTTCCGTTTCACCAAAACGAAAGGCAGCTATATCATCAATACATGCTAAACTCAGTACATTTCTATATGGCGATGATTACATTTATGCTGCTAATCTAACAATTATTATTTTTCTAAACCAACACCCAGCATGCTCTGACATTCATCACATGCACTTATTTTGAGAGACGCGTAACTACTAAACCATGGGTGGTTTTCCTATATTTTAACTCTCTAGAAATCCGCATATCTCCATGTCATTTCTAAGCCAAACCAACAGTACGACATATCTCAGAGAAAACCTGAAACCATGCGCATAGTAAATAGATAAACAGAAATGTCCACCGAATCACAGATATGCATATAAATGACATATTCAGTTTAGTCCATTGTAACTAATGAGCACACACAAACCTGTGAATTTATCCTATGGGTGGTTACGACTGTCTATGGAGAACATTGGTCGTATGCATAGTGTTGTTTTATCAAACCACTCTGTTTTACATTACATCTTTTCTTTTCTTATAAGGACATGAAACCGTCACTCTTAATCTGTTATCACGGACCTTTTGTTGCCCATGTCAAGATACTTAAGTTATACTAAGAAAGAACATAGGGCATCTGTAAGGTAATAAGTCTAACAAAGATTGGTACATAGGAAGTTCAATACAAATTTTCAAATCCATGGGAATATTAAATCTAGGACAGGTGGTCCTATGCCAGGGGTTTAGCAATTGAAATAAGGCAATACTTTCATAATCGTAGACAGAACTTAATTTAGGTTGTGTAATCACGCATGAATTAGAGGCAAATAGTACAAAACCGTTTTTCTGAATATTTTGATATTCTGTACATATTTGTTTGGTTTGAAATGAGTTAGATAAATTGTAGGCGTATATTAATCAAAAAATTTCAATCACACATGAATGTGAGATAAATAGTTGGGTTCTATTTTGTTTTAACATCTTGATATTCCAAGCTGATTTATTTCAAAATAAACTCATTCATACCATGAATTTCTAAATAGAATATGTCAACATCTTCACGCAGTAGATCCATAGTCGAGGAAAGAGAAGAGATAAAGCAGGAACGTGCAATACCTGCTTAGCTGAAAACCCTGGGAATATATTTGGCTTCCTCCAGAAGATGGTTTTCCCAACAGTACCTCAAAAGCCGTAGGTCTCTTTGACACTTGTAGTGTGGCGCTTGCTATCTACACATGCCGCTGTTTAGATACAAATACAACATAGAAAATGTAGCAAAGGAAGATATAAACAGTTTTTTTACCTTCTGCTGACCACCGTTGCTCAGTATGTCTGTATTTGCTGGATCAGTAGTGCCTGAACTTCTTCAGTTGGTCAGCAATACTATCAAAAGCACCCGAATTTGCAACAACATTTATGATGATAGTAATGACTTGTTCGAGATGGTGATAAAGAAATTTATTTTTTGGTTTCACCGTGCTTTTTAACCTTCCAGTGGTCACAAGCATCTGCTTTGTTGTAATCCAATTCATAGGATAAGTCAGCCAAGCTAGCTAACGCATGCAAGTGATGTACAGTAGTCAGGAAATACTAATACCTATCTCAAGTAGAGCTTCATTGAGTAGTATATAACCAGTGCTTTCATCTTCAACACGAGCAACACCATGTATCCACTGACATAGACCCTGTGATGAAAAAACAACTAAATAGTTTCCTTTCAGGTTCTAACTAATGATTAGACAGTCGGTTAGCACTCTAACTAAGCAGAAAACCTATAAAACAGAATTTTCAATAACATAGAATTAGGTTATGGCTTTTAGTAAGTTAGGGCATGTAGAGTAACAGGAACCAGGCACAGCCTATAACTGTCGACTGTAAATAAGAAAGCATCTAAAAGGAACCAGCTTTGAGCCTGGAAGAACAACATGATCATTCTAACAAAACTAACACATGTCTTCATCCAAGCACATTAATTTATCAAGGTCAAGATCCCAGTGATGTATCAAGCAGAATTGGAAACACTTCAAACAGGAAAAAAAATACTTACGGCGAGAACGGCCATCTGCCTTGCACTCAATTCATTTTCCTTCAACCTATAATTACATTAAGAACACATTACAATGCTTCAATGGGGTTTGAAGCAAAAAAGGTAAACCAAAAGATATACACGCCCATGTATGTAAAAGTATGATCAAACATACCGTATTTCTCATCTTTGGAAGCCATCCAGAAGCATGATTCCTGAAGCCTGATCATATCGAGATAGTGCTCAGCTTCATGATCAGCAATATTGAAAAGCACTGCAGATCCATATTGGAAGACAACCACATAGCGATAGCAAAATTTGTTGTCTTCCACTCCAATTTCCTACAGAAAACGATGGGTAAAGGAGATTGTCTTGCGCACATTACAACAGCAAGTTCGTTCAAAGAAGAAGCCTACACTACAACATGTCTATTGTATTAAGCCTGTACATAAGTAAAAGCTAGCAGAAATTATGAGTGAATTTACTGCATGATTTCCATAACAAATAAAACCTTATAGTAATAGGGATGACATAGTGTACAATGTGAACTTTATTGCATGATTTCCACAACAAATAAAACTTTACAGTAATAGGGATGACATAGTGTACAATGTGAACTTTATATATACCTTAGAGTTGCTAGAACCGGAGCTTAAAAACCAAGTGTAGCTGGGATTTTTGGACATGATATAATCATCTTTACATAGTCATCTTCAGTTGTTGAAGTTGTATAAATGAAAAATATAAGCATCTTTACATGCATGAAATACAAATAAGAAATGTAGAAGGACGTTACACATGTATCTGATACCGAATACAATCATCAGGTAGGTATAACTACAATTACGCATATCTAACCATCAGAGCTAGTGGTTAATTTCACTTAATCTTGTAACATAAATCTGTTAAATGAATGCAAAGAACAGTGACACAGATGAGAGGGACGCGTGTAGTGGCGGAGATGCTCACCGCCTTGCCGGCGGGCGCTGGAAGAGGCGAGGTGCAGAGGCGGGAGCTGGAGCTGGACCCGCCGATGGCTTGCTGGGGCTGCGCCATGGAGGAAGCAGGGAGCGGAGGAGCAGGGCCCTGCTGCTGGGACTTGGGCGGCGGGGGCGTGGGCTGGAGGTCGGGGAAGGGGGCGGCCGGCCGTCGTGTGCAGAGGCATGGAGGGCCGCTTGGGCGGCGGCGCACGGCGGAACGCTGGAGGTCAGGGAAGGGGGCGGCGGTCCTGCAGCAACCAGCCCCGTCCTTATCCTGCTCGCCGCCGCCCGTTCCAGTCCGACCGCCGCCGGCTGGCCGCGCGGCCGTGTGGAGGCACGACCGGGACGGAGCCCAGGTGATGTTGTGTATCTCGCGGCCACCGTCACGATTTGCTTGTGCGTGCTCTATCGAAGGATCCGTGGCGGCAGCCACGCGGGATGCGGGAGGTGGAGGCGCGGGCAGGGAAGTTGGGCGTGGAGACGGAGGAGGATGAGGGCTGGTGGTTGAGGTCGCGGCCGGAAGCGAAGAAGACGCCTTCGATTGGGCGGTTCGACGCCATGGAATCGGGAGAAGAGGAGGAGTTGTTGCCGCGGAAATGGTCTGCCGCCCGGTGAGTCGCCGGAATTGGCCGGATTCGACCGGAGCTGGCCGAGGCGGCGGCGGCGGCGGCAAAGGGGATCGCGGGGAGAGGAAAGAGAGAGAGCGAGGTGTGAGGACGCTTTTCTACCAGGGTCCTTCAATTTTTTTGAAATTACAAACAGGTCCTTCACGGCGGTTTTTCTGTGAAGGATGTGGAATTTTTGGACGCCCTTGTTCTCTTCTGCAAAAAATGGCAGGACGATGTGAGGATGACCTGTGGGCCCCACCGCGACTGTAGATACTGTAGATTTTCTACAGTATGTACTGTCGCTGCTACAGTACGCGGGCGCGGAGAGGGCTCCGTTTTTCCCAACTTTAATCTGCAAAAAATGGCAGGACGATGTGAGGATGACCTGTGGGCCCCACCGCGACTGTAGATACTGTAGATTTCTCTACAGTATGTACTGTCGCTGCTACAGTACGCGGGCGCGGAGAGGGCTCCGTTTGTCCCAACTTTAATATAGTGAGAGATAAGTCAAAAAATCACACTGATGGTGAGACTACTAACAGCAGGTCCAAGTGAAACCGGAGCAAAGGATTCCAGATTAAACTGGCAGTACCTTGGCTTTCCCTTGAGCGTTGTTCTTCCTCTTGCAGGGCAAAATCAGTGCGTTGCTACCGTCCATGCTTGAACAAAAAACAGAGAAAACAGCAACTATAAACAAAAATCTCACATATGTACACCCGGTATTTATTTATTTACTTTGCAAAAAATCGAAGTTAGTGGATTTAATACATGAATACACTTGTAACTGGATCAGGTCCGAATGCATATTTCCTACATTAGGATTTGGGGAGCTCAGTTTCGCACAGCGGGAAGGGAAGGGGTGGGTGCTGGAACTAGAAGAATCGCAGCGGGAGCTCACCCTAGCGCCGCCGTCTGTGAGAGGACGAGGGGAAGAGAGCGAAGGGCGGCGGGGATGGACGGCGCCTTCGCTGCTGGATGAAGGCGGTGGGAGCTCACCGCGCCGCCGTTGGTGATGGAGAGGCCAGAGACGGACGACGAGAAGAGGGAGCCAAGGGCGGCGCAGAAGGCCGTCAAGAGGCGGGGCTGCGCGAGGGAGATGTCGGGCCGGCGACTTGGGCCTTTGCTGAACCGGTAAGTGAGTGGCACTACTGCGTAAATATATGCCAAATCCAGGGACAAAGTCATAAGTTGAGTGCAACCGTGGACAGAACTTCAGCTCCTTCGTAGTTTCCTCATTCTCGACGAACCTCTCTCGAGTTCGACACGGTTGGATTGTATCGGTGATTTGTGCTGTCCCGCGAGTTTTATATTGGATGGACTTATAACTGATTTTTTTGAAGAATTCACTTTGTCATTTGGGCGGGTGTATACTCAAGTCACAGGGAGAAAATTTAAATATAAAAAAGTTTCGAACAAAAATTTGGTATGTACATCTCGATATTCCATATGTGCACGCCAAGTTTTAGGGCCGTAAAGGATGATTCATGAGAAGTTTCTTAGTGCAGAATTATATCTTATTATACAAGACATAAAAAATGTCGTTTTTTGTGAAACAACTTTGTGAGAACATAGAATGTCGAGGTGTGCACACAATTTTTTTTAGATTTTTTTAACATTCTACTGCAACCGGTAGGAAAGGAGAGGTATTGAATTGGCTAAAGAGGGGAAGGGCCTCATAAAATTCATATAGAGCTGGTTGGCAACCAGCGCATAACCACTCATTGTGCGAATTACACTACCTCAGTATGAAGGTACAAGTCTACAGACAAAATGATATCATCGCACCGAGGCCGTGACGCAGAATTTGGGACACTAAAGTCTAACCAATTGGATGACCGTAGGCTCTAGAAGATCAGAAGTCACGCTATAATGCCAAAACTTGAGATTTGAGGTCGATTCCATTGAATATGAATGTTCCCATCAACGGCACAAACTGCTTGGTCACCAGCTGGAGAAGGGGGAAAACAACTTGTTAGCAACACACACAAACACAGCACGGTTATATCTTGATTAATTTCAGTGACGAAAGGATAGCATACCTTGATTACTTCCTGGGAGGCCACTCCACCGATGAAGGCAGCGACAGGGTGGATCTCTGCACCCGCGAACCGGCACACTTCAGTAATCAGATCTTCAGACAATGACGCTCCGTTCAAACCCATTTCGCTTAGCACCGATACAGCAGCCAGCTTCAGCCTAGGAACATCCTCATCAATCTCACTAGTGAACCCAGTGCTTTATCAGTATTATAAAAACAGGAATGACCATTAAAAGTGTGATACCATAGTTATCACCCAAAGTAAATGCACACTTTTCTCATGTACCTGTCGAATACTCCAGGTAACCTGCTATAGTTGGCAGCAAGCCGGTCAACAGCACGTAGCAAAATATAGAAGTTCATCGCGAAGCTGCATCAACAAAACTGCTTGTCATTTGAGAAGCCAACTGATTTAGAAAATAAAAAATGCAAATAAACCGGAGGCTAACAACTCCATCATAATATGCTCAGATAAAATATTCAAAGCACATGATCATGAAACTTAAACCCATGCGTGCAATAAAACTGCATCGCGTTTGTCAATATGGTCAACATTATTTGAAAGAACCTTTACAGCTAATTCTAACAGGAACAAAAAGGTTCTGCTCTAGATGTCCACAAGGACCACCATGCCATCTGTATTCCAGTAGTTTCACAAGAAAAAAAATGTTACCTTTAAAGAAATGTGAATTCTATGGCATATTTGTTAAATGATGCTATTGTAACTAACAATATTGCAGCGCATGTAGTGACAGAATAGCATGAAATATGGAACATGCATAATAATTTCTACGTTGATTACAACTGAAGAGATAAAAAGAGAATAAAAGTAATAGATGCTGACCAACTGTCTTCATCGGCGAAGTACTTTTGAACTTCGGATAGGACCGGAGAGCTAAACTCTTCCTCCATACTGCGGTATCTGCATACCTGGACAATAGAGATCACTCAATAACTACCTAGACAATAGAAATTACTGGCCAACAAGAGCACATGTAGTTGATGCAAACGACACGAGGGGCAAAATCAGATACAAGATCAGAATGATAGTCTTTTGGGGCATCTTTAACAATGTTGCAAGGATTACGAGTCGACGAGTCGACGGGTCGATCTGGGGTAGCGACTCATAGACTAATCGTGACTAGTCATGACTCATATCGACTAGTCGACATGAGTATACAGTAATAAGTACTATAAAATACCATATTATATAACTACTAGTAGTCTAATACTAGCAATCAGATTTGCAATAGAAGGATGGAAACAGGGGAGTGAGGAGCAAGGCAGCAGCCGGTGAAGGATAGTTGTGAGAGGAGCCTGGGAGCAGCGCCGGGGGGGAAATCTGGGCCAGTTTAATCTAGGTTTTCATCGGGGCAACGCCAATATTGAAGACGAAAAATGACATGTGGGCCATTTTTTAAGTCAAACGACTCAGGAGGGGTGACTAGTCGAGATTAGTCATGACTAGTCGAACAAGTCGCTCGACTCGTCCAATTAGTCGAGTCGAACCTTTGAGTCGACCTCCAGGTTGCGACTCATAGACTAGTCGTCGACTAGTCGCGACTAGTCGTGCGACTCGTAATCCATGCAATGTTGATGTATTTAACGTTACCAATCAAAACTGATGATTGCTAACACCTAACAAGCCATCATGTATAACAAGAAATATAAACCAGAAGAGTTGAATTGCCAAAAAAGAAGACTAAAATGTGTTATGCAATCTACTCTTTTTATAGGGGAATGGAATCTACACTAATCACATTAGATTTTCTTTTGAAACAAATGAGTGAGGAGTAATTAGCACATCACCTGCATGGGATAAGATTTATAATTTATTACTACCTCTTTCCACAAATATAAGACGCTTTGGTGGGCTGTTTTATCAGAACATAACATGGGAGTGTATAACAGAACACTTAAAGGTTTATCCATCAAGACTTCAAGCAATAAGATACTACCAATAGCAACCATAAAAAGAAGTTACAAGTAAAGCATCTTACTTTGAGTTTTCTAGTGTTTTTGCAAAATGTTTTGATGTATGCCCTTGAAATAGATTCAGGGTCTCTGCCAATTCGCTTCAAGATACTCTTTACACGATGCTCCATGGCAAGACAGTCAGATTCAGCCTTAGCATGGTAAATCTTTTGTAGGCTTACATAGTACCTGTATTGGTCAAAATGATAGACTTTATCAAATTCATGTAAAAGAAGAAAACAGCTGTGCCAAGAAAACTTGAATCTGAGATTGTAGACCAATTAGGTGACAGTTCAAAGAAACTGACTCAGTAAGGGATGTCATATCAGGTATTGTTCCCTCAAGAGGTAGCTCACCATTGCCCTCATTTGCGATAAATTCCTGCAAAATAGAAAGAAGGCAATGTAACTTGAGAACTGAAAACCCAAGGTTAGAAAGAGAAATGATTGCACCAAAGAAGATGTGCAGAAAACCCTGGGCTGCTTCAGCAGGTAACAGTGTAGATAGTTTGTGAATAGTACAACATGTCTACATTCATTTCTTAAATTAGCTTTCTGCATATAATGGGTAAAGGGCTTATTTGCCCTAAATGGGGCTTGTCCAGTAAGATAACCCATATGTGGCTCTAGCTAACGAAGAAACAAGTTATGAACAACCTGTCACCCGCTTTAGCTGAGGCTTTTGGCTAGGATTACTTCAAACTTTGACTTTGAATAATTTTAGCCTCTAAGCTACATCAGTTTCATACAGTAAAGTCTCACACAGACACAGACAAAACAAAAGCCCATTCTGAACTTATGTCAAGAACAGCAAAGGGAATCACAGGTGGTATTTCACACATGGTTTTTGAGTCGAGCGACTAGTCACGACTAGTCGACGACTAGTCGATGAGTCTCAAATTGAAGTCCGACTCGGGTTCTCGACTCGACTAATTGGTTGAGTCGAGCGACTCAATCGACTAGTCTCGACTAGTCCAGGTTTTTGAGTCGACCAGCGACTTAAAGTTGGCCCCACCTGTCATCTTTTTTCCAATATCCTTTGCCCAGCTCCCGTGAAACCTAGATCGACCAAGTTTCCCCCCGAGCCAAAACTGTTTTGGCGGCTGGCTCTCGCGTCTCTCTCCCTTGGCCGCCGTCGCCCCAAGATCCAGCCAGCCGGCGCCGCCGCAAGGCCATGGCACCGCCGCCTAGCTCATGACCTGCTCCTCCCCTGGTCTGCCTCTCCCTCCGCCGGTTGCTGGTCCGCTTCTCCCTCCGCCGGCTACTGCTGCTACAGGTAACTAGTATCCTCTCTTTTCCTTTTGCTCTGATCTGCTCTAGTGCTTCTGCTTGAGGGCTTAGGGCTCGATTAGGTGAACAAACAACTGAGTGAAGTTATTTTCCATCTTTTCACAGCAAGCACCATGCCCAGTCCCAGCCAGAGATAGCCCAGGTTGTTCGTTCAGCTCAAGCTGCAGCAGAAGCTGATGAGCAATATGACCCATTCAAAGATCCTAAGAGGAGGCCAGCAAGGAGCAAGGATCCAGCTTGGAAATAAAACTAGTCAAGTGTCCAAGTCCCATTAATAAGTATAGAAAACTAGTCAAGTGTCCAAGTCCTTCCTCTTTTGCCTATGGTTCTGTAGCTTTCTAGTGATATACAGTTAACATGAGTCTCGACTTGAGTCTCGACTAGTCAAGACTAGTCGAGAGTCGTTACCCCTAAACGACTCGTCGACTCATCGACTCAAAAACCATGATTTCACATAACAGAGCAGCCGCAAATGAATTACGTAGTAGCATTCACCAAAATGAGATTATATAAACTGTATAAGCCCAGTATGTTCAGAAGCTGAATTAGCATGGGTTATTACATCCTGTACGTTGTGAATCATAGTGAATATACCTTCAAAGCAGCTACTAAAACCCAGAAATCTGAAGAAGACAAATTGACTTCAGAAGAGCTATCATCAATTATCTGACGAATATCATTACCTAACAGAAAAAGATCATGGGTCAGAACTAGCAATTCTGCACAGCAGCGCCTTTTGCATAAGACAGAACACGTCCATCATTTGGAAATAAATCTAACAGAACACTTGCATTTGGAAATAAAACTATGCAGAGTATAAATTATTGAAGCATGTATATTTATGGAAAGTGTAAATAAAAAATATTTTATTTCAACACTACATGTAATAAATTGTTTCAGTTGGCTTGTGGCTGCCATTATTTTCGTGACATCCAGCATGCTACCACCAGGTGACATAACATGAAAGGTACTGTTTTACTGCCATATCTACCATGCATAGCAATAAGCTGACACTCACATCTTGGTACTGATTAAGGAAACTATAGAGAACAGTAAATGGGTCATCATTCATATACAGTTTAAACTGACAAGCCTGTGATTGTGAACACCCTAGTAGCCTCATAGGTCACCCCACATAGGTCACCATTTTCATTAAATATGTAGAGCACAATGGTAGCCTCACTTTAATTCAGGTAGTTTTGCGACATGCTACTAAGAAAGTATGAGGAGGTTTTGGTGCCAACACATAGGTCACAATTTTCATTAAATATGTAGAACACAATGGTAACCTCACATTAACTCAGGTAAATTTGCGATATGGTACTAAGAAAAGTAAGTACCATGTTAAAGTTACATTCATAAAAGCATATATAACAATCAACTTACTGATTCCTGGAGCTACTGAGACTTTATATGAAGATTCTACTGCTTCTTTGTAATTGTCTTCATCTACATTCAGCATATGCGCTCGAATTAGGTCCTGACGGAAACATTGGCTTGGTCAACAATCAGAATTGCCTACATATCTGTTCAACTATTCGGCCAGCAAACCCAAAAAATCATGTACCTTAAATTCCCTTTTCTCTTGCCTGGTCGAAGGTAATTGGCCATCATGCGCGTCTGCCCATTTTTCTGCAAGCCTCACAAGGATAACAATGTATGGAGTATGCTTGTGCACAACAACGTCTTTGTTGCATATATCGATCGATTTTGCAAATCTGAAAGTCAATAGCAAGTCAGCAACAAATATTCCCTTGAGAATAGGATAATCATCATGCAACTTGTTATGTGAACAATCAAGATAAGAATGTATCTTACTGCTTGAGTTCGGTCCATGGTTTGTGCAACCGTAAGTCATCCACGAAGTGGTCCGGTTTTGATTCTATAACACAGTGCTCCTAATAAGAGGTTATAAGGGAACAACAGTCAACTTTCTCAAAATGGTTTTCCCAATATGGTTAGACTCAGTGTATCATGAACTACCAATTAATGTTAACAAGTCATACAAACTGGGGCACGGGTGGTAACATACCAAATAAGCAAGAATGTACAGCTACCTGTCCTTGGTAATTGTGTCATCATGGTAATTTGGTATATGGAGGCATTTAACATATTTGTTAGGGTTAGATATGTGAAGTACCTTGATGCTGACCCTGACAAGCCCAGTTAGACCATACGAACGCGCAGCAACTAACACGATATTTGTGCTCCTGCAGATAGTATCTAATTTCAATAAAAAACTCTCCGGAAGCTGCAGCAGTTAAAACTTGGTATTAGTAACTTTTTTGAGAGCGCAACTTTTTTGAGACCTTCAACAGAAAACTAGGAAAGTCTTATAGCATCTACATTACCAAAAGTATGGGAGAAGTAAAAGATACACATGAATATGAGGTAACAGTGATACACAAAAAATGAATATAGACAATATATACTCATTCATCAGTCCACTCAATCAACAAGACAGGCAAAAATGAGGTATTGAGGTATATGAACCACATATCCATATCATATTCCTAAACTACTCACACAGAAGTTAGTAAGTCATTAAGGGAATACATTAACACAATTTTAAGTTAATGCTAATTCAAATGCCTGCAAAAAATGGCATTGCATAGAAATTTTGTTGCAAATAAACTCGTGTAATTATGTGTGGAAGATTTCACTTGTAACAATGGTGCCGTGTTATGATAATACATCTGAGCAGTTGACCTGCATATATTGCATAAGTGGATGAAGTGTCCATGTCACTTCTCCCTAAGTGGTCACATTAAGTCTTTATTTGAAAAAATGTAGCCGATTATGGTAATCATGTTTGGTTGAACCGCTTCTACATATATATTTGGGTGTTTGGCTAACTCTTTTTTTCTCAATCAAGTTGCAAACAAATGTACTATTGCTAAGATGAAATCTTAGAGGAACAATATATTTACCTAATTTAATTTATTTCCCAATAAGAATAAAAGAATTTTTGCAACAGTTCTTTCATTACAGGTCGAAAAATCTGCTTAATATCATATTGTCACAGTCTCACATCTTATTCTTTGATATGAAACATGCATTTCAGTAGTCATCCACCACAATCCAAACGTTTTAGTCTTAAAAATGCTCCGAGAAGGGTTGAGCTTTACTTTTCACTGTACAAAGAGATTCACTTCTTCCCAAACGTACTTCTATAATAGAAAGTAAGCTATATATGTTATTCGGTTATGAATATGTGATACATTGCTCTGACTCTACAAACATCCTAATCCACCTTCCAAGATTTTTACTCCACGTTCTTATTTTTTTGGCTTCACGGAATTACATGTAATAATTCAGAAAATAATTTACATACAAAGCACCAGTAAATTAATCACTGATTTTGCAGCTGAACTTAAGAGTGCATCAAAACACAAACCTGGGTAGCAATGACAACAGTGAACTGGGAAAAGAAGGAAGGATTTGTATCTATCATTGTCGCTGGAGACTCCTCAACATACTGGGCTTTCACAGCATCATTGAGTTCTTGTAGGAAAGAGCAGATATATTTCGCTCTTGATTGACCCAAGCACCCTTCACCCACTGAATTAAAATTAAGAACAGTCAGTAAATATGAGTTTCATCACTTCAATGGAGATGAATTTAAGGACAGAGCATATCACAGGAGTTACATAAAAAATTGTTTCCCAGGTCAGCAGGTTCGACTTTGGAGCCATCAACAACAGTAACACTCCCTATTCCTCCAAGCACAAGGTTCTTCAGTGCTTCAGTTCCGGTAGGTCCACAGTTAAGCAAGCATATGCTAGCCTTCTCCAGCGCAGCCTGTCCTTGATCACCCCATATCCTGTAATTCATATTTACAACGCCATGTAGCTTTCAGTACATGTATATGTTCATCCCTAGATTTCGTAAGGGGTAACTTAGGCAGATAATGGACTGCTGTTATCAGCACCGAAGATTTGTAACAGGATATGTCGTTGTTATCCTGATCTCATGGACAAGTAGGTTGATGCTGAACTGCTGGTTCCAAATAGCTCGGATTCAAAAATCGCTCATGGTATTACCATACTGTTAAGGTTGAGATGCAAAGATCAATCAAAGAGCCAAATCGTGCAGATTAACAAGGGGGCAGGTTAAAACTAACAGCCATGACAGGTGACGGACACCACAGCTCATCTGCTTTGACAATAACCAGACTAAGGGTTTTAACATCTTAGCTTTGCAGGGAAATCGGGTTGCAGTTGCCAAAGTGATGTTCAAGAGAACTACAAAGGAGCGAAACGGCTCACACATTCTAGTAGCATATGCACAGGAACTCGAACTACCCATGTACACCACAACCCTCCGATCCTCAGCGATCATTCTGTCACAAGTCATAGAACACCAGAACCCACTAAAGCACATCATCTAAAGTTCCAAACATCATCAAAATAACAAGTATGGTGGTCTAAGCCAGCAGCCAACAATCGCTGGAATCAGTACCCAAACAACGCTTTCAGAAACTCAAACAATGTCAGCTACCCAGACCCCAATGCAAGGCCTGCCGCGCTCGAATTTAGGGGCGGAGTAGCCTCGGGCGAGGCACAAACCGGCTTCCCACGGACCAATTCAGACCGCCCGCTTCCCGAATCACAGCAGAAGCATGAACCCTAGGTCATAGAGCGCCGCTGCTCAGACCGAGGCCCGAAGCGCGCGCGCGCGAGCGGGATTCCATCCGCCGCAGAAACCCTAAACCCCGGCCTCAGATCGACGGCGAGCGCTCGGAATCTACGGATGAATCACGCAGCCGAGGGTGGGGGTCGAGGGAGGTGGGGGTGGCGTGGACGCGTTACCTGAGCTGGCGATCGTACTTGGTCTTGGGCTCGGCGGCGGCGGCCATGGCTGCGGAGGTGGGGTTTTCGCTTCGCCTCCGGCCGAGAATAAAAAAAGCAGAGGAAGCGGAGGAGACAGGGAATTTATTCGCCCAGCAGTGCGTTGGACTTTTTTGTTTTGAGATTAAGCAGTGCGTTGGACTAAATGGAAAATTTCGGCAAAAAGCCCAGCCAATGTAAGCCCTAGAAGTCCAACAACAAGGCCCAATACGACCTTGGAGTAGCCCACTCAACGCAAGTTCTTCCAAAAAAAAAAAAACTCACTCAATGCAAGTATGCCTTGATCTTTTGCATCGTGTGAGGATTGCTAGGCTACTTCAAAACCAATGTTAGTCATGGACAAAAAAAATTGAGACACCATTCGTCTTTTGAATTTGGAGGATTCCTTCAAATATGGTCGTACGGGGTCTATCTTCAATATCTCACACTCACATGTCCATGTATCTCGTTTGATGTCAATAAGGTGTGTCAATACTTATCTCAGCTAACTCACACGCATTGAAAGGTTATTAAGCGCATCTTACAATGTGTAATATGTACACTTGACACTAGACTCAATTTTTGGAGATCCTCTTTACACAACGGTTGGATCTCCCCAGCGGCTATAAATAGGCACCTGGACCCCAACAGGTAAGGTTTTAATTGGAGGACATATACAAAGATTGCATGCTCATTTCCTCCCAATTTCCCTCGCTCTGTCTTGATTCTATGATTATCCATCGAGAGAGTGAGCAGGCAGATATAGGGGGGGCGAGGCATCAATCGGAGCCAAAAAAAAATGTTTGGTTTTTAGATAAGCTCCTAGAGTTCCTTTTTTCTTAGATAACCTCCAAAATTAACCTCGCCGAGTAAATAGCAAACACAAACATTTAGAGCGTTAAACGAGTTTAACTATGCGCCATCCAGTACTAGGCTCTGATTATGTGCGTCAATTCGCTAGTGTACAGTGTACTCTGTCTGACCAGTAATACGTAGATTGAATCATTAGGGGGGCTGACCCATGGGGGGGGGGGGGGGGGGGGGGGTTCTGACCCCTGCTAGCCCCCGTCTCTGCCCCTGAGAGTGAGTGCGTGTTATCGAGCACCTACGTGTAACGCACAATTATATAACAAGGTCTTCCTTATTTGATTTGGCATCTCCTAAACAATTTGGGGTGTTGACCGTTGAGCGTCTGAGGTGTGGACTGCCCGGGGTGTTGTGCGTCGTCGAGCACGAGTGTCGGACTAAGCAGGTGAATCTTGGTCAACATAGAATAAGGCTTAGTTCACGAGCAGGTGATGCTCGTACACAAGTGGTGATACTTGTGGCTCCGCGGGTGATGCTGATTAACTAGGGTGTGTTTGGTAGCCTGTGTGGGCTCAGAAATTCCCACCTCACTCCAGGTTTAGGTGTTTATAGCCTGTATTTGCTATCTGGGCCATGCCCACTTCATACGAAAAACCTGCCTCAGCCCTGCTCACTTGTGAAGCTCGAATCGAGCTTCTCTCCTCAGCCGAGGCGAGGTTATACAAAAAAAATCCCATGCGTGGGCCCCACCCACGCGTCGCGACGCCAGCAAACAGCCCCTCCCAAAATTCTTGGTCATTTCCCCCATCTCCTTATAGCTCCGCCGAGCTCGCGCTGCTCCTGCACCCTCCTCGAAACAGGCTTTCGCCCCGCTTCATAAATAAAGCAACCGCCCACAACATACAAGGAGTACAACATGAAAGTAAACAGTCCGCTGGGCCACAACACAAACACGCCCAAACAACAAGTAAAAGACATGGAACAACGTCGCAAGGGTACATCTCAGTGGCTGGATGACGCATACAGTAGGCGTGCCGCCCTCAGAAGGACCTCGATCATGCCATCCAGCTGCTCCTTGTCCCGCTGTCTACATAGCGGATGTTACTGCTGCAAAAATGCCCAGAATTTAAAAACTGAGTCAGAGGCCCGCCGCACCCTGCTAGTGCACCCTGCTCGCCGGACTCCTAGCTCCGCCCGGCGCCGCCAACCGCCGACGCCCAGCGTGCAGCGCCGCCACCCAACACCGCCGGACATCCCCGTACAGACGCCGACCACTGCCGCCGGCCAAGTGCTCTCTGCATGCCATGATGCCCTCGATGGGAGCTCTCCCTGACGGCGGTGCGTGGAGGAGGAGGAGCTCGACCTCCATCGTTCGTCGTCATTCCCGTACAGACGCCAACCACCGCCGCCGACCTACTGCTCCCTGTACGCCATGAAGCCATCGATGGGAGTGCTCGTGATAGACAAAGGACCTGATTGCTTTTTCTGTTTCTTGTCAAGGATCTTTTTGTAAAACTTTGGACCTACGTGTAATTTCGTATTCCTGCAGCCTTGTACCACTCATGCGTGCCACCAAACAGCATCTCTCCTCAACCTGTCTCCACTCATACGAGCCACCAAACACTTAACAAAATCTCAACACAACTTGTATATGCCCAGCTTGTATCAAGTGACACATGGTAGGGTGATACAGGCTACCAAACACACCCTAGTGTATGCATGCACAACCTCTCCAAATTGATACGTAGAGTTGGTGCCAACAACTCGAACTCCACGAAACATGAGTTATCTTTGTTCCAACTCATAGTCTTCTATACGCATATGTTATCTTTTCCAATGTCTGAGCTATATCTTGTTCATTCATCATGGTTGAGAATCTTTCATCTTGATCTATATTGATCTTATATTTCTCCTCACTGTACACACCTGCTCTACTGATCTGCACTCTCTTGTATTTCTTTCATGGTACATGTCGTTCTTATTTTGCTATACTCTGCCCTAGAATGTGCCTATTATATAGAATGCCTTGTAGTTGGTTGAATCATGTTTCCTTTCTCATGATCTCAGGATCATCCTTGTTTGCTTCAGGCGACATTTTGTGAGTGCACGTCCTAGTTTGTGAGTGCTTCTTCAAGCTATTTTGTACATGCATATCCGTTTCATTCACTTGAAGAATGCACTCTTCACCTCGAGTACTCACTATCACTAGTATATTGAACCATGCAGTTATCGTTGTGGGTGGAGGTCCATCATATTGTTACAATCTACTTGCCATCAATCTAGGCGCACAACTCAAATGATCTCTTCAAGCTACGGTCTTCCACATTGAGTATATCATCTCGGTTTGAAGATTTATTCATTTACGTGTGTCATTCTGCTGTAATTTTATAAACTTTTATTCACCCTCTCCCTCTAGTCATCACGATATTTCATTTTGTGTCCTCTAGATTCTTCCTTTGAGTAGGTTGCTAGTTATTCGTATTTTTTCTTACATCTAAAATAGACCATCATGCACTCTACTTTAGATCCTTAGTCATGATATCCAATATATAAAAATAGACACGAAACATACATATGTACTTTCGTTTCATCCAAGTGACACAACTCAATGTATGAAGACATGATATCTTGTTATTTCTGATTTAGAGAATTTGAATTGCTTTAAATGGAAATTTTCCTTGCAATATATTCTCGATAGTCCTTTTAGCGAATCTTCCGCACTCGATGTTGAATTACATAACAAAATAGTGCATCGTTTTATTTAGTTTATGTGGTTAATCTTGATAAGTATAATAGGAAATTATACTAATTAATATTGTATGTATGGCCAGAGAATTAGCTATAGAGGTAAAAATGTTTAGTATAATCGGTGTCGGCGCCCATTCTTAAGATGAAGTCCGCATATATCGACTCGCTCGGTGTGGTGAAGCTGGTGCTATTACTGCTGGTGGCAGTGGCGGACCCACCGTAGGGGCGAGCAGGGGCGGCCGTCCTGGGTCCAATGGCTAATTAAAGTACCCTACCTTGTTTCTACCTTTCAGATTTCAAGGCGGCTGCCCCATGGATGCTCTACACATCAAACCGTGAAAGTATTTATGTTCATCGAAGGGGCATGGGATGAGTAACAAGAAGAAGATATGACAAGTGGATCTGAACTGGGCTTAGATGTAAAGGCATGTTAAAGTTTTGTCCAAGTAGGCATGTAGGTTCATAGCTTCTCTCTAAAAAAAAGACTCGTACGTCATTCGCACCCATAAAAATGTCATCCATGCAGGATCTGTTCGATCCAATCGGAAAAAATACCAAACAAGGTCTTAAGCAATCAATAACAGGAAATCGTGTATTAGTATTCTGGGTCCTATTGTGGCAATGAAAGAGTGTTTCAAGCGGCTGCAATCCAGGATTATTCAAGTATCATGTTATTTTGAGATGTATTTCATGAGATTTGAAAAAGAAGACATTCATTTGCATCTAAAAAAAACGCCCCGGAACCTTCAATTTTTTTTGCCCCGGCTAATCTCAATTCGTGGGTCCGCCACTAGCTGGTGGGGCTTGTGGGTTTGGTAACCACATACCTACAAGTTCTTCAATGAATTTTCTCCTCCCCTGTAATCCGTATCTAGCTCCGAGGATAGGGTATGAGCAGAAGTACCTGGGTATGATACAATAATAACTAGTGAGCGCCAAAATATTCCTTATTCATTTGCAATGTTCAATGGAAGGAAATGACACAATGCTACTCGGAGTTCATATTCTAAAAGTTGTACTAACATTGGGAGCCTTCGGCTAGGAAAGTAGTTTGCACCGTGCATGTGGATGTTAAAACTATTATTAAGCAATAGATTGACAGGGACATGAGGTTGGTGACGGTGTACCACTCCTCGCTAGAGGTCGAGCAGTGACGAGTTCGCCCGGTGCGATGATGACAGTGACTTGGGACGTCCGCTGTCCATCTCCATGATCTTATGGCCATTTGAAACAATTTCAACAAAAATATACTCCCTCCGTCCCAAAATAAGTGTCTCAGATTTGATCAAAAGTGGATGTATCTAAACTTGTTTCATGTCTAGATACATCCATTTTTCGATAAATCTGAGACACTTATTTTGGGACAGAGAGGGAGTAATAATTAATATTTTTGGTAGATAAGAATAGACGTGTGTCGAAGGACTTGACGTGTACACTAAAGATGAACCTTGTGGAAACAACATAATGCAACTATAAATTGATGTTCTGGATCTATGGAACATTTTATGTTTGTGGTATAAGCAAAGGACAAAACATCACAATATTTGTGTGGGCTCGGTGACTATGGTTAACTCGATCATGCTTGCATGTTCATTATTTTTATAGTCGCCCCTTCCTTCTTGCAGGCGAGGACCATCCATCGCAAAATGATATTACAGTTTTAATGTACATATTATATTTGGAGTAACGCAAGCATGGGAATAGTTGCACTTTGATCCTATGGCAAAAAATACTGATATTTAAGTTTTAAAATTCTGGATCAAAGTCGAGTTTACCTTTAAATTTTACAAAAACACAAGTTGTACGAAATATCATCGTGTTTACCCAAAAAAGTACGGTCCACCCATCACCTCCAAGGGAGCTGGTCGCTGCCTCGAAGATGCTCACTGCATCCTTGGGTAGTTATATGTTAAATTCTCCCCAAGGTTTTTCCTCTGCTTTCCACCGAAGTCAAAACCACCTACTCCTTCCGTTCCACTATATAAAAAAATTAGGTGTTTCACATATTGTATAGATTCGGAATAAAATGACATATACACTAAAACGTGTCTAGATACATATGTATACATGTGAAGGTGAAAATGACTAAAACATGTTATATTGTGAAACAAAGGGAGTTGTTCTCAATGCAGTTTTGAGGAAGTGTAAGTTCGGGATGCCTAGCCTCCGCCTAGGGACTTGGGGGAGCACACCTTGTCCCACACCACTCGACGGTGGCCTCCTCCCGCGTCTTTCCGACCCAGCCAAAGGAAACCCCCAAGGTGTAGAGAAGCATATGAGTGCGAGAGTACTGGCCAACGTGTCGTACTCTGCATAATAGGTGCGTCAACATTGGCAGACGACGGAGGACCAGAAAAGGTGTGGGACTCGAGCTGTCCCATGATGACATAGAGAAAATCGTATAGCAGCTCCGACCGTCTAGACACGGCCGCTCCATGGAGATGGAGTAGAAATGGCAGATTATTGTGGACCGTCCTTAAAGAAAGGGAAGCTATGAATTATCAATCCGAGGTGGAATTCCAATCAACATAGAAAGTACTCCCTCCGTTTTTCTATACATTGCGTTCCGGATATTTTTAAAGTCAAACTTTTGAAACTTTGACCAACTATATACTAAAAAATATCAATATCAATAATATCAATTGTACATAACATGAAAGTATATTTTATAATGATTCTAATAATTTTAAAATTATATTATAGATGTTGATATATTTTCCTATATATTTGGTTAAATTTTACATATTTTGACTTTGACTAAACCCAGAATACAAATAATTATAAACGGAGGGAGTATGTACCATAAAGTTTATTTCCATATTCAGCACTAGTGCAACAGATACTAATTGCACACATGGCACATACTATTCCCTCCGTTCGGAAAAGGATGTCACAAAAATGGTCTTTGTGACATCCTTTTCCGAACGGAGGGAGTACATAGTATTACAAATCCAAGTTTCCAATAAGAGAATACTTATTGCTGTGTAAATGGCAACCATGCATACATGCAAGGCCAGTACAACTCATTACCGTATAGATGGAGGATTTTTTTACTTCTTGCAGACAACGCCTTTGCCGTCCATTCCACTGGCGCAGGTGACACCAGCGAGCTCCGACATCACGGAAGCTCCATCATTGCCACGGCTGGTTCCGAAGCGCGCCACGGCGCAGTCCGTAGCGAAAATGCTGGAAGAGGCGAAGCTGGCATCTCCTCCCATGGTGGGCATGGAGGCCTTCACGTCGAACTTGTTCACGTAGTCGGAGCGGTATGTCTGGCCGACAACGCCGTGGACGTCGTCGGTGAGCGCGTCGAACTTGAAGGCAAGCTCGAGGTGAGCGAGGCAGTCGTCGGAGGTGACGCCGTAGCGGTGGACCCTCGAGTCCTCCTCGGTGATCGGCACAGCGTTTGCCCTGATGCTGAACTTTCCGTCGAGAGCGACAAGGACTCCGTTGGCCGCCTTGGTGCGGGTCACGGACAGCGCGGGGACGGGGCTGGACGTCCATTTGGCATCGTCGACCTGGTCAGTGGGGAGGTGGACGGGCTCACCATCGAGGGTGATCTCGAGGTGTTCGACGGCGTCGTCCCAAGTGGCCGTCTTCCTGGCGCCGACGTAGAGGCGGTGGCCGTCGAAGAGCACGGCGATGGCCTGGATCCAGGTGAAGTCCCTGGACATGCCGCTGTGGCCGGGCTTGCCGATGAAGTGCGCGTTGATGTGGAGGTCGTGGTCGGAGACGACGCAGAAGTCGGCGTCCGTGCGGCCGTGGAAGTAGAACGCGTTGCCGTCGCCGCCGATGAATCGTGGGTCACCGCACGCTCCAGGGACGCTGCACACTGCATGCTCAAACAATGGATCGTAACAGTTAGCCAAAACGATGAATTAACTTCATCGCTAAAAAAAACGATGAATTAACTCTAGATAGGTACGACCGTTGTCTAGGAGATTGAGAGCGTATGCTCACCGCAGACGGCTTTGCACAAGTTGCAGTCGGCGAAGCATGTGTCAGGACACTCGGCTGGGCAGTCCATCTGCTTGGGTGAACAGTATGGGTACACCTTACGGTTGTCATGGCACTTGACTTTGTTCGGCTTGGGCTTCGGTTTCGGCCCCTGGGCCTTGGGTGGCCTCTCAAGAGGGCCCTGCGGCTTGTCTTCCTTTGGCCCCTTGCCCTTCTTGTCCGATTGCGCGGCGGCTGAGGCCGCGCCGGCGAGAAGGACGACGACGGCCAAAGCCAGGACGAGTCTCAGGCGCCTCGCCATTGCGAGCTCCCTCACACTGTTACTAGCTTATTTGTATCTGGTAGTACTAGTGTCTTTGGTGCTGATGATTGGTCGAGATGGGTACGTTTGTATGCATGGTTCCTAGAGAATTTATAGGCGATCGATCTCGAGTTGATACCTATGCAAGCTCGCTTAATTAGTACGTGGTGCTAGCTTGTCAACGCCTGTATATCTTCACCGGAACGTAAAATGCCAGCTGCTCGCTTGCAATTGTAGCGGCAAAATATATACCTTGCCTCCATAGATCCATGCGTATGGGAAGCTTTTATTTATGCGACCTGCGTTCCAATCTGAATTTCTGCGAAGTAGAGTCGCATGGTTTTGGGAACAGATTGCAATGAGGTGTGCAGCTTAATCTTCAAGAAAAGAGGCTAATGCATGTGCTGAACAGCCTTCTAAAAGAAGCGATTCGGTCGGTTTTGCCGTCCTTCATTACAATATCGCATCCTGAAGCCAGACTCTCTCTTCTTGTCCTATTTATTTCGTTCGATCAATCTGAATGCTTGCAAGTGGGGAAAAGTTTGCAGCTGATCGAGTACTCCTGGTACAAAGTACACCTACATTCATGGACACGTGAGCTTGGTAACTTCAGATATAAGCCCAAAATAACATCTTAAACTGGAGTCAAAAAAATTGGCTCCCGAGTTTTGCCCTCTATATTTAAAAAAAATCAAAAATCATATTTAGAAGTTTTGAAAATTTTGGAAAAAATCATGCATGTTGCCCATGATGTATCTCATAAACGTGCAAAATCTCAATTTGAAATACTTCATATTCAGAGTTACAAAAAAAATCACAAATATGTGATCTAAGTATCCACACTTTTAAATCTCCACAATATACAAGATTTTATCATTTTTGTGTAGCGCGGAATACACAGAATTTCGCATTGTGATTTTGCATATTCGTAGGATGCATCGTTGGTTCGATCCAGATTTTTGTTTCAGTTTTTTTTTAAAAATGTAAATATAGTTTTTGAATTTATTAAAATAAAGGGTTTTACTAGTGCCCGGAAGCCAAAAATGACTTTCGCTTGATCTGTCACCATCATTACGCCTGCCATGGCGATGATCCCTGCCCAGGTTTGTCGATTTACAGGAATCAGTACTGTCTCGTGCGGGTGGTCTTCCAAGTGACGGACACCACCCTGGCTCGTGGCTCGAATCGGTTCCACGCGTAGGAAGGTGATCATCATGCTGAGGGTGTAATCTGGTGGTTGAATTACTCGTTTCTCCGAACCAAGTCCTCATGTTGATGTTGCGTTGGTCCTTCCTGGCTCTCGTTGTCCGACTCGAATGATACTATCCCTTGGAGTCTAACTCAGGATGGCCGCTGGGGGTTACAACAAGCCGAATTTGATGTGAGTTTTCCCACAGAGGATGTCACATATTTTTGTTGCTCCACTTCCACCTGCAGTAGTCTTGAGATGTTGTTGTGTATTGGGATCGGTTGGGCGCCTAGGGTTCAACGGTTCTGCGAGTTGTGGCGAGAAGGTTCTGTGACGGCTTGTGGAAAACATGTCTATCACCTGATCCTTCGGTCACAAATGTTTCGCCCAGGTTGCACGTTATAAGAGTCTCTCAATTGATGTTGATGGAGGTGGCATGTTGTTCGCTCGGGCCAATAGTTTCTCGATCTTTTGTTCCCGCATGTCCAAGTTCTTGCCTTCCTCTTCAAGCTCCATCGCTTGTTTTAGCATCAAGTTCCTGATATCCTCCAAGGACTACACCATCTTTGGGATGGAGTTGGAGTGTGTTATGTTATTAACTAAGTTACTCTCACTGTGGCTATCCTAATGGCCTCTCCGACGTTGGCTCTGCTACTCGCACATACCTAGGCAAGGGAGCCCTCGATCTCGCGTATACCTAGGCTAGGGAGCCCTCGATCTCGCACATACCTTTTGCCCAATCATATGTATGCATATATAATGTTCCAAACAAATGTATGCATGATAAATTATTTAATTTATATACAACTCATAGAAAACAGTGCATTGGCATAGGCTTAAAAGTGTGTATGCTACAATAGACACGCGCTGGTGATTTTTTTCAGAAATGTTACATTTACATCACCTCAAATTCTCCCCCTAGTAAAGGGCCGCATCATGGGTGAGTCTATTTTATCAAGAACTAACCAGAAAAGGTTCCATGCCGCGAAAGGCTCTCCAAGACATCGCATAGTTTGGCTCCAATATAAGAAGGACGGGTCTGCCTGTGCCGCGCCGGTGCGACCATCCGTGCGACTGCACGCGTGGAAGCCATCCAGTGGCTATGCCTCCCACCGCCTCCCGCATGGCCCAGCGTGCCTTTTCGTAAATAAAAAAATATGCAGAAATACACCCACGTCTGTTTCCTTCCCTCTGTGTACCAATCAAAGTTTTAAATAACCCGCTATAGCTTTTGAACAGCACTCCCGCTAAAGCTATATACTTTTAACGCTAAATTGAAAATGACGCTAATAGCCCGCTAAATCCCGCTACAGCGCTAAATTTTTAGTCATTTAGCCCACTAAGCCGGTACAGGCATAAGAGGAACACAATTTAGTACCATAAAGTCAACCATCTACCTTATTATTTCTTCTTGTTTTTACTGTATATATGGTGTATTGATGCAAAGCTTAGTTATTGAGCTGCAATTTCTAGTCAATGCTTGGTTTTAAGATATCTGTGAATATGTATGTCAATTATATGTGATATATAATACATGATGCTTAACTTTAGACTATTTTTTCCATTACTTAAGAAAAACGCTAAATCCGTTTAGCTTTGCTATAGCTCCGCTATAACCTTTTATAGCTTCTGTCGGACTTGCCGCTAAATGGAATAGCCCGCTATTTAAAACTTTGGTACCAATTCTGTCCCGTAATACAAGCAGGACATTAAAACTAAACACAAAAGAGGAGATAATTAATCTGGCGGGAACATATCCTCAAAATACATAGGTGTGCGCCAAAATCCGCCACCAAACTAACAGAAACATGCGTTCTTAACGCGCAGCAACCAACACACACGAATTATACTCCAATTGAACACACAGGCTCGAATTTAACACACAGCAATCAGGACAAGTCACCGATGGCTTCTTCAAGTAATCAAGGGCTTAATGATGGCGATGAATCTCACGGAAAGACTGTAAGAAATCTGACCCTATTTTTCTTGATGAATTTGCAATTTCTTTTTTAACCGATCGTGGGAATCCTCCCGATCCTGCCATCCCCTTCCTTTACTTTCCTCCATCAGCCTAGATGTATAGGAACTCCTTGCAAAATTCTGGGAACATCTGCATGCACAAGATCAGATGATAGTGACTTTAGCATCGATTAAGTACACAACATCAGGTAATGCTGTTACAGTCAAAGAACTCGCAGACCAATCAAAGAAGAATCAAGCGTAAAAGTAAACAACTGTTTAATTATTTCACATGGACATAATGCTCTTCTCTTGCTTAAACTCAACAATTATTTCATGACAACCGTGAGCTACTCATATAATCCAACACTTGAATGCCACATCTATGTATTGACTATATTATATATTAATTGATACATGATTTTCAAGAAACCCCAACAGATCCCGCTAATGGAAGGGTTCCAAAACTTGGCATGCATTTTTCGTCAGAAGAAGAAGCTTATTTTTTTATAACAAGTATGCTGAAAGTATCGGTTTTATCATTACAAGAAGCAATGGCCATAAAGTGAAGAATTCTGCTGACGAGGTGTTAACTCGGCAAATCCCATGGTAGTGCACCTAGGGTTGATAATAGGAACGAGATTGGTAGCACTGTCGATTATCTACGGCTGACAAGCAAGGATTTACCCAGGTTCAGGGCCCTCGTGTGGAGGTAACACCCCTACGTCCTGCTTGTCTGATTATTGATGAGGTGAACACAGGTGTTACAAGGGTCTCGGCGAGATGTCGATATCGCCAAGGGTTCTGAGGCTAGAGTTGCGTGTATGCTATCGTGTCCTTGATCGGGGACCCTCCCAGCCTTTATATAGGAGGCTGGGTCTCGGGTAACCGACTAGGATTACAGATATGGCAAGTCTAAACCGACCTAACCTATGCCTAACTTGGAGAGCAATCCTTCCTTGCGGGTCCCTTCATGGGCCTTGGTCTTGTTATCTTGATGGGCCTCCATATACGTGCACCAGGTACCTTTACAGTGGGTCACCCGAAGGGTAGGCCCACGTCAGTAGCCCCCGAGTGCCTGGCTGACTCGAAGATTCGGGCAGGGACTCCTCCGTAAATGCACGTCTTATCTTGCTTGAGTATTTACTCAGTCGACAAATATTTCGACTGACCACTGGCTGCTGTGATAGGAATGTGTTGGAGCCAACTTTTAAGTCGACTAATGTTCTGGACAGCTTTACTGCCTTTATGACATGTGTTGGGGATAATGACATAGTAGGCCTGGTACACTCGACGGATCGGGACCAGTTAACTGCTCTTGGGCAAAACCTTACTAGCCTACATCAAATTCGAGTCCCCAGACTCGAACCCGGAATCGACTGGTCAGGATCGACTCAGGCCGCGGAGGTCTTACGGAGTCGACCTGCAGCATAACTGTTGAGGGTACCTAGCGCGTCCGCCAGGATTTTCTTCGTGCCGTCAGACACGGAAAATTTCAGAGCTAACGCAGTATGTGCGCCCCGGCCCATTCGACGGATCGAAGGGTCTTACCTATGCACCATGTATGCAGCTTCCAAGGATCGAAGATACATCTTGGGGAGATTGTGATCTGATTTGCATTATGCGTCCAGCTAAGTAGCTGAGTCGAACACTTATTCGACTGATCATGATATCTTTTGGTCTGACTATCGGGTGCGCGTCAGCGCTCCCGATGGGAGTAGCCCCCGAGATTATGCTTAATTGTTTGCAGTTGAGGATAATCTCATTCTCAAGAAATTTGTAACACTCGACTAAATGTCGAGTCGCTCCCGATGGGAGTGCGAGTGTTTCGTGCAGATCGGTATAACCCGAATAATGTTTTGCTTATTTTCCACTCTCCCCCATGACATCAGGGATGACGTTGGTTGGCGACTGCGCCATCTGACAAACAATGTCACGCGCTGCGTGACAGACGGGACGTGACATGTGGGCCCCCAACTGACAGTGTTGACCAAACGACGCCTGTTTTGATGGGACTTGACCGCCCTGGCGCGATTTTCACGGCGTGCGTGATGATGGTTCCTCGTTTCTCGCGCGTAGTGGGCGGAGTGGCCCGTGACGGTTGCTCTCTTATGCTGCCACGTGTACGGCCAGATACGCCATTGCACGCGAGGCCCGTTTTGCACGGTTGTGATTTGAGGGCCCATAGTGGTAAATAGTGCGGCGGTGAGAGAGATTTACTCACTTGCCATTTGCTTCCGCCGCCGCTTCCTTTCCATCGTCTTCCTCCTCGCCCTTTGCCATTGTTTGCCTCGCCCCATCTCCACAGCTTTTTGCGCACTCTTCGCCATGGCCAAGGGAGACAAGCGCAAAAAGGCCGCCGCCGATGCGGCTACTGTTGCCAAGGCCGCTCCGGCCACCGCATCCGCGAGCACCGCGGCTCCCCTGAGGAGGAAGACCGGCGACTGGGCGCGGTCTGACCTCTCGGTGTCCAAGGTGGATGGATACCGGCGTGACGGGCTGCTGCCCCCGGCGGATGTGCTGCCCACGCGCATCCCTGGCGACGAGGTAACCCCAGCGCCCAAGGAGCATGAGCGCGTCTGCTTCCACGACTTCGTGGTCAGGGGCCTCTCCTTCCCCATTCATGATTTTCTGCGTGCACTGATGTACGCATACAAGGTACAACTGCATGATTTCTCGCCCAACGCGATCATGCATGTTGCTGTTTTTATCGTTTTGTGTGAGTGCTTTCTGGGTGTTCACCCGCATTGGGGTCTTTGGAAGAAGATCTTCAATGTGAGGAGGAATGCGGGTGCCGCTGGTGTGTACGCCGTTGGCGGACTCATCATCCAAGCCCGCAAAGAAGTCGAGTATTTCGACATCCGCCTAGTCGACTCCGCGCAGAACTGGCGCAAGAAGTGGTTCTACTTCACCTCTCAGCAAGAGGGGCTGCCGGATTTTGTTGAGCACACGCCGTTGGTGAAGACCCGAGCGTGGTTGCACCAAACTTCTGCGGCGGAGGAGGCGGAGGCCAAACCTTTGATGGAGAAGATCGAGAAGCTGATGAAGACCACAGGCCGCGTAGTCAGCGGCCTGCACTTGATCTCGACCTTCATCAAGAGGGATGTGCAGCCGCTGCGGGCGCGGGTGCACCCAATGTGGGAATTCCAAGGCGTGCATGACCCGACACGCCTGACCACAGAGCCTCTGCCTTCGAAGAAAGCGGTGGAGGACCGGGTTCGTGCCATCACCAAGCTGACGAAGAACGACCCGTGTCCCCTCGACTGTCCGGTGGATCCCTATGACAGCGAGCACCCACTTCCTGAGGTATGCATTTTGCTTTGCTGAATTTGCTTCGTCTGTATTCATGCTGAGTCACTCGAAAAATAAGTTTGTGTGATATGTATGTAGGGCCACCCTTCCTTTGTCAGCCTACCTCCACTGCCCGAGGGTGGAGAAAATGCTGAGGTAGAAGTGCTGGATGCGGAGCTAGAGGAGGAGATATCTCTGGCTTCCGCTCACACACCCGAAGAAGGCGAGGGCTCGGAGCAAGAAGAAGAAGGCCAGGAGCTAGCTCGCAAGAAGCGTCGCTTGAAGAAGGTTGCTTCGACTGCCAGCACCCTGGAATCGGAGCAACCGACTGAGCTAGACGATGATGACTCGAGCTCATCATCGCCTATTGCAAGGGATCCTGTTGCAGTGGCGCCCCTTCGCATGGCGCCTCCGGCCAGCGCTCCTGGGTTCACCAGATTTGTCGACGTCCATAGCCTTGTGGATGACGACGACGATGATGACAGGTATGCTTTTGCTCACCACTCCCTTTTTTCTTGCATCGTTCTTTCTTACAATTGCTGATTTTGGTTTCGTGTGACGCTGTGTTCCAGCCCTATGAGGGATGATGGCCCACGGGACGTCACTCCTCCAGTTGCACCGGAAGTGAGCCTGGCGACTGAAGAAGTGGCGCGGGTCGAGCCGCACCCGACAGCTGAGGCGAGTGCACCCCCGAATCCTCCGGAGTTCACGCCGTCCACCTCGGGCACAGCTTCGCCTCTGCCTCGTGACCACGTAAGAATATGTTTTTTGCTTGAATTTCTATCGGGTGCGCGTCAGCGCTCCCGATGGGAGTAGCCCCCGAGGCTATAGGCAACTAGCATAGTTGGCTATAGGCTCAAAGAAACATCTTCCCATTTTTGCTGTTGTGCTAAGTTTTTTGCTGGGCAGCCCTTCATCCTCCGTATGATGGAAGACGCCGCCACATACGTGCGAATGGAAGAGGAGCGCGACCAACTTCGCTTGAAGATGGAAGAGGCGGCCCGTAAGTGTTTTCTACTTGGTTTTGATCTCTCTTTTTTGCATGTGAGAAAAACTGATGTTTTTTGCAGGTGAGCGCAAGGCCGCACTCGACCGCGTTCGGGAACTCGAGGAGGAGCTCAAGTCCCAACGCGAAGACGCAGAGCGGAAGGCACGACAGGCGAAGGAGTCTGAAGGCCTTCAGCGGCGCGGCTGCGCGCCATTGCGGACGTGATTGAGGGTGGGATTTTTTTTTGCGTGCGACTGCGTAAGTCAATTTTGCTTAATTTTTGCTAACCCAATGATCCTATGCTTATTAGGTACTCTTGACATGAAGCCCGCACCCGAAGGCGCGGCGGACGAATCACTCGAAAGTGCCGTCGGCGCTTTTGATTTGCTGTGCGCCCAAGTCAAGGATCGCCTGAGCCAGTCGAAGGGCGCCCTCGCTGCTGTCTATCGGAGCATCTTCCCCCAAGGAGATGTTCCTTCGTCGACTGAGGAGCTAACCCAGCTTTTTGGCCCAGGATCTTCGACCTTGGCGGACTTCGTGCGCGCCCAAATGGTATGTGGCTCGGAGTCCTGATTTGAAAAGATCGCGTCTGGCTTTCCCAAGAGGGCCGAAATGCCGGCGACTCCCCTGGAAGCCATCAAAGAGCGATCAGCCCAGCTGGGGAAGGACATGATCGCCATGATGGAGAAAGAGCGGCCAACGCTGCCGAGCGTGCAGCTCGCAATGCTAGGGCTAGGTCTGAGTCAGTATCTTAGGGTGTAGCTTCGAGTGCTACTTTTGGTTATGCTTGTAATGAACTCGTGCTTGATGATGAATATGAAGTTATCTTTTGCGATCTTTTAATTTTTCGACTGATCTCGTGGGATTCAAGCCCCGAGTATGTTTTGCGACTCCTTATGTAGGGAAGGCTCTCATGCTTTTGCCTCGTTGTTTCTGACAGCGTGGGACGGCTGCCGTGCCTGAGGCTTCTCCGTCCACGACTGCTCCCTCTCAACCTCCAAACGCAGCAAGAATGACCAAAAGATCATCGACTGGATGACCAATCGAATCGCAAAGCTGGACGCGGACTTGGCGGCTGTGCGAGGCGAGCTGGAGGCGCTGAAGTCGAAGCCATCACCGCCCTCTGAGCGGGAGGCTTTTTTGCTTGCTGAATTAGAGACTGTGAATCATCAGTTGGAGTGTAAGTTCGCCCTGTATATTTTTCGAGTTTGCATTGTGTTGCCTTGCAATTAACTTGAAATTTGCTTTTTGCAGGTGCTTGCTTCGATCAGCCCAAAGAGGAGGTTCGCGTGCGCGATCGGCTGGATGGCTATGCTAGCAGCGACCAGTACTCCACCCACCCCTTCTGGTCAGACAGGGCTAGAGGTCAAGTACTGGCAACACTTCTTGACCGTTCTTAGCACACCGCCATTGCGTTGGAGACCTGCAGGCTAGCCTTGGCTCGAGTGCATCGCTCATTGTTCCCTTTAAACGAGCAGCCAGGGAGTCTAGCCGAATTGCTGAGAAGGTTCCGTAATGGCAAGGCGATCAAGAAGTTTGTTCGAGAGCAGCTTATTGGCGGAGCCAACGTTGGGCTCGGGTGGATCCGGTCGCACTACCCAAGATTTGACTTCCAGAAGATTGCTGCGGGGCCTCCCCCTGTGCCTGGTGCTGGCCCGTGCCCATGCAGGAGCACTATAGGGAGACTCGTGCAGATGCCCTTGTTATAGTGCATAAGATTTTGAAGGAAGAAAAGAATTGGGTAGAGCCGAAGGAGGAACCAGCCGAATAGACTAGCTCTTTTTGTAATGTGGAACTTGTATAGTTTATGTAAAGTTTTGTTGTTTGTACAGAGGGCGAGCCCCAAGCATTTGAGTGAACGAAATTTGTTTTGCTGCGTAATTTCAGCCCCCGAGCCGTCGAGTGCGCTGAGGTATTTTGTTTTGCAAGATTAGCATACGACCCGGCCCCCGAGCCTTCGAGTGCTGGTAGCTGAGTGCTGTAATTTTAGCGACCTAGCCCCCGAGTCTTCGGGTGCTGGTGGCTAAGTGCTGTAATTTTAGCGACCTAGCCCCCGAGTCTTCGAGTGCTGGTAGCTAAGATGTATTGCGTTTTATCATATGATGCAGCCCCCGAGTGTTCGGGTGTGACTAAATATTTGCGAATGTGCTTATGCAAAGAAATAAATGAGAGGAACATTGATTTTATTCCACTTTTTGTAAGTTGCAGGCCGCCTCATTAAAAACCTTCCAGCCCCCTTAGGTACCCTGGTAAGGAAAAGAGCGCGTCTGAAACCTGCAGCTATCCGACATATGGCCTATTACATTTGATGACTGATCAGTCTAAGCATAGAAACGGCGCAGCTGCGTAATGTTCCAAGGGTTGTGAGAGGGTTCTCCCGTCTTCGCGTGCTTCAGTCGATAAGCTCCACCGTCGATGACCTCCGTGACGATGAAGGGCCCCTCCCATGGAGAGGCGAGCTTGTGCACCTTCTTCTGCTTCAGGCGAAGAACCAGATCACCCACCGTGAAGGATCGAGTGCGCAGTCGGCGGCTATGATAGTTACGGAGGCTCTGCTGGTAAACAGCTGTACGGGCAAGGGCGATGTCGCGGGCCTCGTCCAATGTGTCGACGCCGTCTTCGAGTGCTTCTTCCGCGTCGTCCTCGTCGTATGCAGTGACTCTTGGTGCGTCGAATCGGATGTCAAACGGCAAGACTGCCTCTGCTCCGTACACCATGAAGAAGGGCGTGTACTGTGTCGACCTATTTGGAGTTGTGCGGAGGCTCCATAGGACAGATGGCAGCTCTTCAACCCATGCACCTGCTGCTCGTTTGAGTGGGACCAAGAGTCGCTTCTTGAGTCCACTGCACACGAGTCCGTTTGCCTTTTCCACCTGACCGTTCGATCGACTGCGGGTGCGCCACCGATGCGTAGTTGAGCTTGATCCCTTGGTCCTTGCAGAAGTCCTTGAACTCTTCTGCTGTGAAGTTGGTGCCGTTGTCCGTGATGATGCTATGAGGGATGCCAAAGCGGTATATGATGGACTGTATAAAATTGACCGCGGTGGAGGCAGTCGAACTTGTGATGGGGACCGCTTCGATCCACTTGGTGAATTTGTCGACTACTACCAGGAGGTGAGTGTGTCCGCCCCGAGAGGATTTCTTGAGTGGCCCGACCATGTCGAGTCCCCATTGGGCGAAAGGCCACGCCAACGGGATTGTCTTCAGCTCTGACGCAGGTGCATGCGGCTTAGTCGCAAATTTCTGACAGCCGATGCACTTTCTGACGATGTCCTCCGCGTCCCTGAGCGCAGTGGGCCAGTAGAACCCCGCTCGAAAGGCTTTTTCTACGAGAGCTCGACTGCTCGCATGATGTCCACAGGTCCCTGCGTGTATGTCTCGAAGGATGGTCTCACCATCTTCGTGTGCTATGCATCTCTGAAGTATCCCAGAGATGCTGCGTTTGTATAGTTCACCGTTGATGATGGTGTATGCTTTTGTGCGTCTGGCCACCCGTCGCGCTTTTGCTACGTCTTCTGGAAGCTCTCCGTTCTTCAGGTATGCCAGGAACCGATGCGTCCATGTTGGCTCAACCAGGAAAACTTCGACTGGTGGATCATTGACGCTGGGTGCAGCGCTCTGGGCTGCAGTTTGCGCGGTCGGAGTTTTCGACTCTGCTTTTTGCTTTGTTTTGATGGAGCGATGCTCGATTTTCTCGAGGAAGACACCGGGTGGTACTTGTGCCTTTGTGGAGCCGATGTTGGCGAGTTTGTCTGCTTCTTCATTGCTTTCGCGCCCAATATGGCGCAGCTCGCACCCGTCAAAGCTGCCTTCCATGATGTTGTACAGGTCGCGATAGGCGATCATGTTATCTGCTGTAGCATCACAGACCTTCATAATTTGCTGCACCACCAGGTTCGAGTCGCCATAGATCATGAGTCGAGTGCAGCCACATGCTTTTGCCATCCGCATGCTGTAACAGCCCAAAATTCGTAAACCTAAAAACGGGTGCTAATTTTTCGCTTTTGTGTTGCATTGCATCATGGCATCCGAATTCAACTTGCTAAACAACACAATATTTGCTTTGGACAATGTGAAACCCAAAATGTCCAAACCTGCTTCACTCAAATCTCACAACAATGAAGACACTGAAACTTGCAAAACACAAATACTTTGACCTCTCATATTTGTGAAGGAAGTTCCGAAAGTTCCAAATATAATATTCGCAAACTATTTTGAATTGTAAAATAAAATAATTGCAGGGAACTCAAAATTGCCTGTGAGCAATTCCTATTTTATTTTCCTACCAAATGATTTTCAAATAATCTGGAAAAATTAGGGGAGCTTCATCTTGATGTGGGGAGGCTACCTAAATTTTACCATAATTTTTCAGATAATTTAGAGGCCTCAATTAAATCCCTAAAACCTTCTGGAAATAAAAGAAAAGGAAGCAAGGACCAATCCGTGATGGTTTTAAAAGTCCAGGGACCTCTTTGTAAAAACTTCTTTCTCTCTTCTCTGTAGCGACCGAGCTCACACTCGAGCTCGCGTCGGACCAACTCCTCGCTCGCACGACGCGCTGCCCCGAGGCCCTTCCTCTGCCTACATCGCTGAGGAGAGCAAGCCGCCGAGCCCACCTGCTCCCTCTCCCGATTTCTCCCCTGTTCTCCTCTTCCTCTGTTCCCCCACGGGCTCCACACCGCCGCGCCATGGCCAAGCTCGATGTCGTCGATTGAGCGCGCAAGGAGCAAAACGAGCACCACCAGCACCTTCGCCTTGCCGTGCTGCTCATCCACGCGGAAGGAATCGTCCGGGGACGTCACGAATCGCCGCCACCACTCGAGCTCGTCTCCGCCACTGGGGCGGCTCCGCCGCCCGAATACGCCACCGCCACGCCATCCCCTGCCTCGCCGTCGCCTTGCACGAGATCGTGGTGAGCTTCTGGCCCTCGCCGACCCTTTCCCCTCTCCCCTCCCTCGCTGGAACGCGCTCTGGCCGCCGAGCCGTGCTGCTCGCCGTGAACCGTCGTACGAAGTGTGATGTCGAAATTCAGTTTCGTCAGTTGAGCAAGGACCTTTTAATCCTCAAATAGGCATGGATCTGTAGTCTAGCACTAGCACCGATCCGTTCCAGTGGCTAGCACGGCCACGATCCATCCATGCGCAGCGTCGCGAGTTCGATCCCCGCGCGGGCGCCCTTTTTCTTTTTCCCTGCTCTGAACGACCGGCCGCAGAGCCGGCTTAACCGGGCTAAGGTCCGGTTGTCTCTGGCCCATAGCCGGCCCAGGAGCCAGCCCAGACCGGGCTGCTGGCCGGTTGGCTCTGTTACGAGGCCGGCCTGCTAACCGGCTGAACCGGGCTGGAGGCCGGTTACACAGTTTTTCCTGTTGTTTCTTTTTCCTTTTCCCCTCTAGCACATGCCTCCAGCTCCTCCCTCGCACACTTAGGGACATCGACCTCCGATGTTTGTCGTGTTCCACCCCCTCTCCCTCGAATGCGAGTAATTGATTTCTTCGGTGATTAAAAAAAATAACTTAATCAAAATAATAAGTTTAAAAGGAGGAATTCTAAAAGTAATAACTTTTATCCGGACTTCAGAAAATTGTGTTCCTTATATCCAAATGTTCAGAAAAACATGATTCATCCAAAATCTTCATCATCATGCATCATTGATCCCAATTACAATAATGTGCTCTAGTAGTAATTATAATCACTAAGTTTAAATATGGGGTTTATTCCAAATAATGTAAGAAATATAACGGGGACCCCATTTAACTTGTTGATCATGTTCAATGCTTCTAGGGTGCATTTAAAATGTCATATCATCATTGTTGTATGCATTGCACAATTGCCATGTGTTGATTGTTGTTTTTGCTTTCCGGTATTGTTTGTTCTCCGGTAGATCACGAGTTCGGAGTTAAGCATCATTACTCCGACAAGCAGTTTGACTCCTCCGCTCATCAAGGCAAGCGTAATCCCCCCTCTGAGCATATCTTATCCTATTTTCCACAAGTATTTTCTCCACTATAATATTGCATGCGGTTCTAAATGTCTTTTGCCTGGATTAGAGTATCCTATTAGTTGCATTAGAATCCTGTTGCCAATACCTGTTTTACCTTCCTATTACCATAGGTTTGTATTGTTGGCCTGAAATAATTACTATGCTACGCAAATGCTTAGCCATGCTTAGTGAAATGCCTAGTTGTACTAGGGATGGTACATGCTGGAAACAGGTGTTGACTTGTGACAGTGATGTTGATGGTGGAGGAATTGTGGTGATGGATAATAAAATGCTTAAAGGTGGGGATGAGAGGCAACATGGGATGTGGTGGGTTGTCTCGTTCTCACCGCCTAGGTGCGAGTTCTGGACCTCTTGAACCAAGTTGAGCGTGCAACCATGCGTGGGCTATATGGAACCCCCATCGACCGACTAACTTGTGGCGGACTAGCCGAGGGTCCTCTAGTTTGGCTTTCCATTTGCGCGTGCGTTGAGATGGTGGCCAAGACTGGGATGAGGATGGTGGTGTTAGGAAAGTAAGTGGCCGCGGGACAGGGTGACTGGAGGAGACACCAAACCCGTCCTACCGCCACTGATGATCCTTGGATAGTCTTAAGCAAGGTAAAGGTTGTAGCCGTTTCACACTCAGCCGGCTTTCCCCGGAAGAGAGCTAATGTCTGGCAATGAGTCTGGCGGTACGCGTGGATAAGGAGCTGGGAGGTCCCTCGTGGAACCTGGCGACTTTCACATTGTACACCCCTGCAGGGATAAATCTTTTCGAAAAGCCGTGTCCGCGGTTATGGACGACTTGGGAATGGACGCTGATCATAGAATAACTATAACGGGATGATTAAAAACTGAGTACTAGAGGTACTACTTCTCGAATGCAAGGTTGACTTCCTCGAGGGTGATTCGGGGAGGTGCCTTTGATGAACAGGTACAGTGGTGATGATGGTTGATGATGAAACAGGTGATTCAAGAAAAGAGTTACTTCTTACCCCTTTTCCAAAATATTCTGATTAGTCGATGCCATGGAGTTGTGTTTTATAAATAAAATCAGCTTTATGCAAAACAGCCATAAAACCTTTGAGAGCCAATCATGGAGCATATATTAGCTCTTAATCTTGCGAGTTCGTCGAACTCAACGTCGTTTGCTTATTTTCAGGAGAGGACTTCACCGCCCTCGAAGGTGGGTTCTTTGTGGACGTCGACGAGTAGTCTGGGGTTCCCAGGTGGCAGCTTGGGACATCCCGGAACAGCTGGCGCTGGTTGTTTATTTGCAGGCCTCTTAGGCCATAATTTGGTTCTTGTTGTTTAGAACAACACACTTCACTTCCGCATGTTGTAATGTTGGGTCTGTGACCTCTGGTTATCATTTGCTATCTTTCTCTATTATAAGAGTTGCTTATAATGTTTGTGTCGTAGAGTCTGTGATGTGCCAGTTGTTCCACACGTCTTGATCTCTCTATTATGCTTTGATAGTGTGTCCGGTGGTATCGGATAACCGGGGACACAGTATCACTGTATAACAGTCGGGTCGGGGCGCCACAAGTTGGTATCAGAGCAGTACTGCCTATAGGAAACCCTTCTACTGGTCGATGTTGAGTCTAGTGTTTGTGAAAATATTTTAACCTAAAAATGAGTTGTGAAAACCATCTTAGGATTCTTTTTACTCCTTATCTGGTTAACCTCTAATCCCGGAGCAATCTTACCTCGATTTGAGTTTAAAAGTTTTGCTTCTCCCCTGTTACTTCAAAATTAGGAGAAACGTGGGTGGGTTCGACCTTGAGTGTTATGTGTCACGTTGCTCCCGCTGCGTTGCAATCTCAAATCAACTCCGATGTTTCTACCGAGTTTAATCTTTTGATCCTCTCTTTGGGTTCTAACCCAAGGGCTTGAACATAAGGTCCCGGATTGTGCCAACTAGAGTGTGTTAAGTGTGTTTCTTAACTCTCGCTAGTAGCACATGATGCTGATCTTCAACCCAAGTCCTGTCTGTGGTCGGTGTGGTAAATGGTTGAACCTTAAATTACTACACCTCCTCTGGCTATGTAACTTCAGCTCTTCCGTAGCCTTGCTCTAGGTTCTGTCTTGGAACCATCGGGGTTACGACAAGGATTCTCCTAGCACGTCTCCAACTATGTTCGTGACTCTACTGCATCTCTCCTTTTGGGCATGGTTATCACAACTGAGTAATAACCGGTGCATCTTCAACATCTTAGGATTTCTCCTGAGTATGTTTCGTACTCTGATCTGCTTTCCAACCTTTGTCTGTCCGTTGACAGTAAAGTTTTAATCGTGCGTTGGTATGTTCCGATGCAAGTCACTCTCTCGATCCGTCAAGATTTTCCACTTCGTCTCGATAAAAAGAAACAACTCCCGTATCCTGTCCACTCCTCGGACCAGGTCAAAGTATTGTAATCCGCAGAATATGGGCCGTGTCTAGCTTTTGCTCTGCTCCACCTTAGAGTAACACACTCTTTGATATCAAAGTATCATGCTAAGTATCTTGATATTCTTGATGAAGTGATGCTCTTCCACCTTGTTACTCTCTGTCTTCCGAGTGGCTGGTTACTCGAGGATGATAAGTCGTGAGCGATGATGTGGCTATCGGATACTCTCAGCAGTTCTTACTGCGTTGCACTCCAGAGACCTTCTTTATCCTCCTTAGCATGATTGGTTATCCGATCAATAAGCTGAGTTTGACTGTGTTGCCAAGTTCGTTTTCTCCGGTGCCTCTCCTCGGTCAAAGAGCTAGGTTCATGCCGAAGCTCCCAAAACCATCTCCTTGTGCACTGAACGGCATGATCCTCTCTCGAACTCAAGATCCACTGCCATGGCGTGATATCCTATAGATGGATCGTGATATCCTGTTGTTCCTTCCAGAAGTATCGCCAGGTTGTCGCCTGTCCAAGCTCAACATCACGGACAACTCTTTTCTCGAAGAAAAATTGAGCTTATGAGTAAGCGGGTTCTCTGAACAACTCCTTCTCCAAGAAAATCGTGCTGGATGTCCTGAATTATTCGGTTGAGCTTAAACCACTTGGAGAGTTAAAAGACCAAAAGCTCTATCTGATATAGTTCACTTCTCAATGGATGTCTAGCTTCCTGCGTCGAAGCAAGGTGGTATCTCCTTTGTGGATATGCTATCCTACAAATTTTTGATTTGAATTGGGCTATCGTCAAATCAAACTCAGACCGATCGACCTGAAATGTGTTAGTCTGACCAATACTGATGCCTAGTTCTGGTGAAATATGAGTCTACCGTCTTGGAGTATCTAGATAAGTTTGTTGTTGAGCCCATCCACTACATTCTTTTTCCTCCCTGTTTGATTGGAAAGCTTGTTAGAACTAACCTTGTGTCGTCACAAGGCAATGTTCTGGAGTTAGAAGTGACTTTCCCTAGTTCACGTGCAATTGCTGAAAGATGTCACCGTGGATCTGAGTGAATTGTCTGGTTCCACGAAATTATCTCAACTCGATCATGCATGTGTGGAATATTCTCGGAATGGTATGTTGTTACCTCCATTCCTTCAGAATTTAGTCTATGCATCCAAGCCACTAGTTGAATTGTTCCAGAAAGGGGGGAAGTCTAAGAACTTCCTTGCCTTCTATGGTGTTTCCAATCAAGAACTCAATCGTGTCTCGCTACAAGATATTCAATTGGGGCAACTGTCTCCTGACAAGTTGCTAATCCGCGGGTTCCGCAATCTCGTTCCTCCTTTGGAGTTAGACTTTGTAGTCCAACTCTTGGGATTCCTAGCCCCTGTAGTCTGTTGATATCCCGTGTAAAGACTTCCTATTCATCCATGTTGACCCCGACGTATCTCTCCACCTGACCAGATCTGAATCGCAATCAGAAACGATGGTTGGTGATCCTCAAGAAGCTTGTCCTCGATGTCTGGAAAATCAAGAAGTGTCCCCAATACTAACGTTTGCGGAGTTTCTGAAGTTCTCTCGATCTAGCTTTCCGATCCTTCTCCAGTGATCTGAAATGCTCCTCCGTGAGGAAAGTTCTACTCAAGCCGACTAGTACAAGTTGTCTCTTCATCTGTTGGAAGCTTGTTTCGACACTCTCCCTCAGAAATTTTGGGCCTTGTGCAAGGTTCATATTCTCAACCTTTTGGGAAATAGTTGTTTGCCAACTGAAAACTCCTATCAATCCGCCTTCACTAGCAAGTATCTCCTAACTGTCAATTCAAAGGATGCTTGAAGTCCCATCCTAAGTTCTACTAGAAGGTACTCGGTCGTTGTATCTTCCCCCAAGATCCATCCTTCTCGTGAGGTTTCCTTCTTTCCTATGGTGTACTCTGATAGTAACCTCGAAGTGAAGCCGAAGAAGATCTTCATGATGTCCTAGGTCAACCTCTTTGAGAAAGAAGCCAAATGAAGCAAGAAGATCGGGTAGTGCCGTTGTAACCCTTTTCCCTCTTCCCTACTCTTAGAATCTCGGGACGAGATTCCTGTAAGGAGGGTAGAGTTGTAACAACCCAAAATTCGTAAACCTAAAAACGGGTGCTAATTTTTCGCTTTTGTGTTGCATTGCATCATGGCATCCGAATTCAACTTGCTAAACAACACAATATTTGCTTTGGACAATGTGAAACCCAAAATGTCCAAACCTGCTTCACTCAAATCTCACAACAATGAAGACACTGAAACTTGCAAAACACAAATACTTTGACCTCTCATATTTGTGAAGGAAGTTCCGAAAGTTCCAAATATAATATTCGCAAACTATTTTGAATTGTAAAATAAAATAATTGCAGGGAACTCAAAATTGCCTGTGAGCAATTCCTATTTTATTTTCCTACCAAATGATTTTCAAATAATCTGGAAAAATTAGGGGAGCTTCATCTTGATGTGGGGAGGCTACCTAAATTTTATCATAATTTTTCAGATAATTAAGAGGCCTCAATTAAATCCCTAAAACCTTCTGGAAATAAAAGAAAAGGAAGCAAGGACCAATCCGCGATGGTTTTAAAAGTCCAGGGACCTCTTTGTAAAAACTTCTTTCTCTCTTCTCTGTAGCGACCGAGCTCACGCTCGAGCTCGCGTCGGACCAACTCCTCGCTCGCACGATGCGCTGCCCCGGGGCCCTTCCTCTGCCTACATCGCTGAGGAGAGCAAGCCGCCGAGCCCACCTGCTCCCTCTCCCGATTTCTCCCCTGTTCTCCTCTTCCTCTGTTCCCCCACGGGCTCCACACCGCCGCGCCATGGCCAAGCTCGATGCCGTCGATTGAGCGTGCAAGGAGCAAAACGAGCACCACCAGCACCTTCGCCTTGCCGTGCTGCTCATCCACGCGGAAGGAATCGTCCGGGGACGTCACGAATCGCCGCCACCACTCGAGCTCGTCTCCGCCACCGCCGCGGCTCCGCCGCCCGAATATGCCGCGGCCACGCCATCCCCTGCCTCGCCGTCGCCTTGCACGAGATTGTGGTGAGCTTCTGGCCCTCGCCGACCCTTTCCCCTCTCCCCTCCCTCGCTGGAACGCGATCTGGCCGCCGAGCCGTGCTGCTCGCCGTGAACCGTCGTACGAAGTGTGATGTCAAAATTCAGTTTCGTCAGTTGAGCAAGGACCTTTTAATCCTCAAATAGGCACGGATCTGTAGTCTAGCACCAGCACCGATCCGTTCCAGTGGCTAGCACGGCCACGATCCATCCATGTGCAGCGTCGCGAGTTCGATCCCCGCGCGGGCGCCCTTTTTCTTTTTCCCTGCTCTGAACGACCGGCCGCAGAGCCGGCTTAACCGGGCTGAGGTCCGGTTGTCTCTGGCCCATAGCCGGCCCAGGAGCCGACCCAGAACGGGCTGCTGGCCGGTTGGCTCTGTTACGAGGCCGGCCTGCTAACCGGCTGAACCGGGCTGGAGGCCGGTTACACAGTTTTTCCTGCTGTTTCTTTTTCCTTTTCCCCTCTAGCACATGCCTCCGGCTCCTCCCTCGCACACTTAGGGACATTGACCTCCGATGTTTGTCGTGTTCCACCCCCTCTCCCTTGAATGCGAGTAATTGATTTCTTCGGTGATTAAAAAAATAACTTAATCAAAATAATAAGTTTAAAAGGCGGAATTCTAAAAGTAATAACTTTTATCTGGACTTCAGAAAATTGTGTTCCTTATATCCAAATGTTCAGAAAAACATGATTCATCCAAAATCTTCATCTTCATGCATCATTGATCCCAATTACAATAATGTGCTCTAGTAGTAATTATAATCACTAAGTTTAAATATGGGGTTTATTCCAAATAATGTAAGAAATATAACGGGGACCCCATTTAACTTGTTGATCATGTTCAATGCTTCTAGGGTGCATTTAAAATGTCATATCATCATTGTTGTATGCATTGCACAATTGCCATGTGTTGATTGTTGTTTTTGCTTTCTGGTATTGTTTGCTCTCCGGTAGATCACGAGTTCGGAGTTAAGCATCATTACTCCGACAAGCAGTTTGACTCCTCCGCTCATCAAGGCAAACGTAATCCCCCCTCTGAGCATATCTTATCCTATTTTCCGCAAGTATTTTCTCCACTATAATATTGCATGCGGTTCTAAATGTCTTTTGCCTGGATTAGAGTATCCTACTAGTTGCATTAGAATCCTGTTGCCAATACCTGTTTTACCTTCCTATTACCATAGGTTTGTATTGTTGGCCTGAAATAATTACTATGCTATGCAAATGCTTAGCCATGCTTAGTGAAATGCCTAGTTGTACTAGGGATGGTACATGCTGGAAACAGGTGTTGACTTGTGACAGTGATGTTGATGGTGGAGGAATTATGGTGATGGATAATAAAATGCTTAAAGGTGGGGATGAGAGGCCACATGGGATGTGGTGGGTTGTCTCGTTCTGACCGCCTAGGTGCGAGTTCTGGACCTCTTGAACCAAGTTGAGCGTGCAACCATGCGTGAGCTATATGGAACCCCCATCGACCGACTAACTTGTGGCGGACTAGCCGAGGGTCCTCTAGTTTGGCTTTCCATTTGCGCGTGCGTTGAGATGGTGGCCAAGACTGGGATGAGGATGGTGGTGTTAGGAAAGTAAGTGGCCGCGGGACAGGGTGACTGGAGGAGACACCAAACCCGTCCTACCGCCACTGATGATCCTTGGATAGTCTTAAGCAAGGTAAAGGTTGTAGCCGTTTCACACTCAGCCGGCTTTCCCCGGAAGAGAGCTAATGTCTGGCAATGAGTCTGGCGGTACGCGTGGATAAGGAGCTGGGAGGTCCCTCGTGGAACCTGGCGACTTTCACATTGTACACCCCTGCAGGGATAAATCTTTTCGAAAAGCCGTGTCCGCGGTTATGGACGACTTGGGAATGGACGCTGATCATAGAATAACTTTAACGGAATGATTAAAAACTGAGTACTAGAGGTACTACTTCACGAATGCAAGGTTGACTTCCTCGAGGGTGATTCGGGGAGGTGCCTTTGATGAACAGGTACAGTGGTGATGATGGTTGATGATGAAACAGGTGATTCAAGAAAAGAGTTACTTCTTACCCCTTTTCAAAAATATTCTGATTAGTCGATGCCATGGAGTTGTGTTTTATAAATAAAATCAGCTTTATGCAAAACAGCCATAAAACCTTTGAGAGCCAATCATGGAGCATATATTAGCTCTTAATCTTGCGAGTTCGTCGAACTCAACGTCGTTCGCTTATTTTCAGGAGAGGACTTCACCGCCCTCGAAGGTGGGTTCTTTGTGGACGTCGACGAGTAGTCTGGGGTTCCCAGGTGGCAGCTTGGGATATCCCGGAACAGCTGGCGCCGGTTGTTTATTTGCAGGCCTCTTAGGCCATAATTTGGTTCTTGTTGTTTAGAACAACACACTTCGCTTCCGCATGTTGTAATGTTGGGTCTGTGACCTCTGGTTGTCATTTGCTATCTTTCTCTATTATAAGAGTTGCTTATAATGTTTGTGTCGTAGAGTCTGTGATGTGCCAGTTGTTCCACAAGTCTTGATCTCTCTATTATGCTTTGATAGTGTGTCCGGTGGTATCGGATAACCGGGGACACAGTATCACTGTATAACAGTCGGGTCGGGGCGCCACACATGCCATGCAGGAGTCCCTCGTATTCTGCTTTGTTGTTTGAGGGTGTGGGGAAGTCCAGCTGTAGGACATAGCGGAGCTTGTCGCCTTTTGGTGATATCAGAATGACGCCTGCGCCTGCGCCTTCGTGCTTCTTCGACCCATCGAAATACATTGTCCAAGAATTGGACAAGTCCGGAACGTCGGGTAGCTGGGCTTCAATCCACTCGGTGGTGAAATCAGGAAGGACTTGTGCCTTTATTGCCTTCGGGTGCTCGTACCGGATGTCTCGAGGCCCCAACTCGATAACCAACTTGGCGACCCGCCCGGTTGCATCGGGGTTTGTGAGGATGTCTCGCAGCCCTGCCGAGCTAACAACAATGATCGGGTGCTCAGCAAAGTAGTGTGCCATCTTTCGTGAAGACATGAATACAGCGTAGGCTAGCTTTTGATAATGCGGGTACTGCTATTTTGATACTGAGAGGACCTCGCTAAGATAGTAGACGGGTCTATGTACGCCATGCGGGTGTCCCTCTTCCATGCGCTCAACCACCAGGATAGTGCTGACCACCCGATTAATCGCAGAGACGTATAGAAACAACGGCTCGCGCTCATTGGGTGCCACCAAGATTGGAGGGTTTGTCAGTACTCGCTTGAGATCTTTGAAGGCTGCTTGTGCTTCGGGTGTCCACTCGAATTTGTCTGTTTTCTTCATCAGCTGATAGAACGGGAGCGCCTTTTCGCCCAATTTGCTGATGAAGCGGCTAAGTGTTGCGACCCGACTGGCCAGTTTTTGGATCTCCTGAAGTTTTGCTGGTGGTGGCATGGTGAGGATGGCCTGCAGCTTTTCCGGGTCCGCCTCGATGCCTCTGGCGGAAACAAGGTAACCCAAAAGTTGTACGGCTGGCACGCCAAAGACACACTTCTTGGGATTGAGCTTGATCTTGTAATGCTTCAGGTTGGCAAAGGTTTCGCGCTTGTCGTCGAGGAGTGTCGACTCCTTTTTTGTTTTGATGATAATGTCGTCGACGTAGACTTGGACGTTGCGTCTAATTTGCTTTTTGAGGAAGTTTTGCATCATGCGCTGGTACGTAGCACCCGCGTTCTTGAGCCCGAAGGGCATAGTTGTGTAGAAGTAGACGCCGTAAGGGGTGATGAAGGCAGTCTTGTCTTCATCCTCTTCTCTCATCCGAATCTGGTTATAGCCCGAATATGCATCCAGGAAGGATAGGCGCTCGCATCCCGCCATTGAGTCGATGATGCATGTAAAATGCATACATGAACTTTGCACTTTAATTGCTTATATTCCAATCATATTTGCATCATATAAGGGTTATATCAATGTTTTATAATGATTTTGGGAATACTTCATAGTTTTCCCATTTATTTGGAATTAACCCTGTTTTTCCAGAAAACGTCTTTTTTAGTGTTTCAGACTTTCCGGGAGCTTCGGGACTCCAAAAAGGGCAAGCTCAAAGAGCACGGTTCAGAATTTTCGAGACGAACGCAATGGGCTTAAATTGAAGACCAGAAGCCCAACAGGCTGGAAATGGGAGGGTCCCACGCGGCCTAAAGTACATGGCCGCGTGGGCCTATCTCGTTTCCACCTCGGAGCTCCGTGGCCGTCGATTTTTCATCCACCGACTTCGTCTTGACCTTAAAACGCCTATAAAAAAGGTCTCCTAGCATTTCGCGAAAGGAGGCGGCGGAGAAACAGAAAACCACGAAACAGAGAGTCAGAAGGCTGCCGCCGGAGAAGATCGGAGGGAGGAAACGCCGCCGGAATCACCTCCGGAGGGCTCCACCCCCCTCCGGCGTGTTCATCATCAACATCTACAGCAAGATTGAGCCGGCGAAACCGTGGACCCAGTGCCACTCGTTCCCACAGATAGCGCCAATTGACGAGGTGTTAACTCGGCAAATCCCATGGTAGTGCACCTAGGGTTGAGAATAGGAACGACATTGGTAGCACTGGCGATTATCTACGGCTGACAAGTAAGGATTTGCCCAAGTTTAGGGCCCTCGTGTGGAGGTAACACCCCTATGTCCTGCTTGTCTGATTATTGATGAGGTGAACACTGTGTTACAAGGGTCTCGGCGAGATGTCGATCTCGCCAAGGGTTCTGAGGCTAGAGTTGCGTGTATGTTATTGTGTCCTTGATCGGGGACCCTCCCAGCCTTTAAATAGGAGGCTGGGTCTCGGGTAACCGACTAGGATTATAGATATGGCAAGTCTAAACCGACCTAACCTATGCCTAACTTGGAGAGCAATCCTTCCTTGCGGGTCCCTTCATGGGCCTTGATCATGTTATCTTGATGGGCCTCCATATACGTGCACCAGGTACCTTTACAGTGGGTCACCCGAAGGGTAGGCCCACGTCATCTGCTACAATGCAACAACGGACATTTACATGCTCTCGTCAAGGTATGGCCTATATGCATTTTTTTGATATGTTTGCAAACATATTTTGATGCACTACAACTTATAGGCTATCGTGGGGATGATAAAAGAGAGGAGACATTCAGCTACAGCAGGCCTGAAACACGATGTGGGTGTACCGCCCGTATGAAGATAAGCCTGAGAAACGGAATTTATGATGTGTACAAATTTTGAGGCATCACATAACCATACTCTTGCTCCTGGAACCATGGCACACTTTTTGAGATCCCAAAGAAAAGTAACATAAGCGCACATAGCGGATGCAGAGGTTGCAAAATCTGTAGGTATTTCAAATAAAGCAACAATCGATATGATGGCCAAACAAGCAGGTGGAATTGAAAGCCTTGGTTGTACACGTGAAGATATGAAGAATCGATTGTACTCAAAGAGAACAATAAAAGCAAAGGAAGGTGACACCGGGGGGGGGGTGTTAGAATACATGGAGAAGAAGGTATCGGAAGATGTCAATTTCTTCTATTCAATTCAAGTAGATGAGGATGAACAGGGGCTGGCCAAACCAAAAGGTATCAAACTCAAGTAGAATTTCAAAACATAATCAGGGGCTGGCCAAACCAAAAGGTATCAAACTCAAGGAGAAGACTACCAAAGGATCAAAAAGACCTGTTGGTGGCTTTGAGAAAGAAACTTCAAAGAAGAAGAAGAAAAAGAAGAAGAACATGAGCGATACTGCACAACTACAGCCCCATGACACTTCAACGGTATAAGCATTGTAGTATGTTTCTTATAAAATCTTTACTTGTACTAACATTTCGATATCATTTTTTACATTATCATTTGGAGTTCTTCACAAATCAAATGTCTACATGTCAATTACAGAACAACACTATGCTAAATGATATAGTGCCACCATCTATCGGTAATACCATCCCAATGTCAGCAAATACTCAGGAACTGGCAGGATTCCAACCTAACGGTGCAGTTGGTAATACCATCCCAATGCCAACACATACCCAAAAACTAGCAGGATTCCAACCATATGGTCCAATTGGTAACAGCATCCCAATGTCAACACATACCCAAGAACTGGCAGCATACCAACCATACGGTCCAATTGGTAATAGCATCCCAGTGTCAGCACATATTCAGGAACTGGCAGGATACCAACCATACGGTCCACTAGTGGTATAAAAAGTTCAGACTTTAAATTTTTCTAGTTTTTGTAGTTCAATGAAAATAAACATTGACGCTTTTATGTGCAGGGCCAACCGACAAATCACATGTATACGTATTTACAACAGCAGACGTATGCTCTAAATCCCTCACTGCAAGGGATCAATGGGACCTCTACCTCTAGTTTGATGGCAAGACAAAATCAAGTATTCTTCGATCCGGGGCACCCACTGCGGCTTCTGCAACAACAACAACAAAACTATGCTCTAAATCCCTCACTGCAAGGGACCATTGGGACCTCTGGCTCGGAGACAGGACCGTCCGGACAAAACCATGCCTGTCTCCCTAGACATAAGCCAACATAATTGTTCTATCTCATGAATGTTTCGACTTCTAAGTTGCCAGACTACATATTCTAGGTGTGATATTCTTTTGCGTCTCTTTTATGCAATTGTGTACAATGAACAGAAGCAATCCATCAAGTGCAAGAGTTGCTTACCTCTAGTTCCTTGAGCTTGCACACGCATACGAGGTAGGCGATGAGGTCCACCACGCACGGCTCCCTTCTGTGCGCTACCTCCTCAGCTGGGGGCCAGGCCGCCACGGCCCCGCGGAGCCACCTCCTCGCCGCCGCTGAGAGTCAAACCACCGTAGACCCCGCTCAGCACCTCGGCCCCTCCTCCCGCTTCACGCGCCTCATTCCCGCATGACCAGTCGGTCACCGCTAGCCGTGTTTCGCAAGGAGAGCGATAGGCAGGAACTGGCCAGCGGCAGAGGAAAAGAGCCACCGTCGCACTTGTCCAGGTCGAGGCTGAGCTGACCCCGATGCGGTAGACTCGTCCAGGCCGAGGCTCCATAACTCGGTGTAGTGGCGTGATCCGTCGAGAGGATGGGGCTGGAGGCTGGAGGAACGCGAGCACGGCGGGCAGAGGTCTCGCCGACAGCTCAGCTTCCTTGGTTTGAGTCCATCTTGAGTTCAGACAGGGAAATAGAGGATGAATACGAAAGGGGAAGAGAAGGTGATGTAGGTTGGGTCCCGATGTTCACGGATTTGGGCGGAGGGAACGTTGAACACGAAGAACACGATGAGGAACACAAAAACACACAAGGGGAAAAGCAAGTAAAGATAACTAGCAAGACAAATCCGGACGAAATCAATCAGTAACAAGTCCCCGTGGGCAGCCCCCGATTCTCCTTCTCCAAATACACCTTACTCTTAGGATTGTTTCTCTCACAGGTCAATCCTACCGGTCCAATAGAATCACCCGGAGATGAAAGATTGGCGGGTAATCGCAACTACAAGGAGGGGTCTTGGAATCGACTAGAGGGATCTTCTCCACAAGGGGAGGCCTTGATTCATCTCCACAAGGGGAGGCCTTGATTCATCTCCTAAGAGGCAACACCACAAGAGGTGGAAAAGGAGCAAAGCTCAACTCAAGTCTAATCTCAGTCTAACCCTAACCCTAAGGGAGCTGGCAGCTATTTATAGTCTAGATGCGAAATAGTAGATGAGTGGCTAGGATTACATGGCTCAGCAGCCATTTCAGCACACAGGCTCGCGCAGGCCCGGTACTACCGGCCTTGATGGGCCGGTAGTACCGGCCGGGTCGGTAGTACCGCTTAGCTGGGTCTTGACATCAGTAGCGTCTGCGGCTCGGCGGTTGTACCGGCCGTGGAGCGTCTGTAGTACCGGCGGCATCGGTAGTACCAGAATTCGTTCCGGTAGTACCGCTTATGCAAGGTTGCGATTCCAGTAGCGTCTGGCGATTCGGCGGTAGTACCGGCCGGGGAGCGCCGGTAGTACCGGCCAGCGTTTCTTCAGGATTTCCATCTCCATCTTCTCGGCTCACTCCTTGTCCATCTTCATCACTTCCTTGGAGATCTTCATGAGGGTCGTTCCTGAGTATGCACAAGGTATCCGAATAAAGTAGCAACCCATTCAAGGGGTGTCGAGATCACACATAGATAGGAGTGAATTCACCTTATCATGGAGATATTTAACTCTAGCTCTTGTCATTGGACCACTTGTTGTAGGAGCCGTAGGTCGGGCTACATCATCTCCCCCCTCTTGGGAAAGAGTCGTCCTCGACTCTTGGTCATCCTCATCACTTGATGTCCCAAGGTATGGCGATAGGTCGGTGACGTTGAAGGTGTCATGGACCAAATACTTGGAGTTGGAGATGTAAATCTTGTATGCATTGTTGTTGATGCGCTTGAAAACCTTGAAAGGTCCATCTCCTTGAGGATGAAGCTTGGACATCCTTGCATCGGGAAAGCGATCTTTGCGAAGGTGTATCCAAACAAGGTCTCCTTCTTCAAATATCATGGTGCGCTTGTGCTTGTTCATCTTTGTAGCATGGTCTTCATTGTGCTTCTCTAGCGTGGTTCTTGTGTCTTCATGTAGCTTTTTCATGTAAGCGGCGCATTTGTCGAAGTCCATGTTAACTTGTTCACGGAGTGGAAGAGGTAGCATGTCCAATGCGGTGTACGGGTTGGAGCCATAGACGATATCGAATGGGCTTCTCTTTGTTGCTTAGTGTAGTGCTCGATTGTAGGCGAACTCGGCGTGTGGGATACACTCTTCCCAATTCTTCAAGTTTGGCTTGATCAACACACGAAGGAGTGTAGATAGGCTTCGATTCACCACTTCGGTTTGTCCATCGGTTTGAGGGTGGTATGTGGTGGAGAATAGTTGCTTGATTCCTAGCTTGTCCATCAAAGTATTCCAAAAGTAGCTCACAAACTTGATGTCTCAATCTGATACAATGGTCTTTGGCACTCCATGAAGACGGACGATTTCCCTAAAAAACAAAGTGGCAATATATGAAGCATCGTCGGTCTTATTGCATGGAATGAAGTGTGCCATCTTAGAGAAACGATCAATGACGACAAATATGGAATCCTTGTTTGTTTTGGTACGTGGGAGGCCCAATATGAACTCCATAGCAATGTCGGACCACGGTCTATGTGGAATGGGTAAAGGGGTGTACAAGCCATGAGAGTTTAGAGTAGACTTAGCTTTGAGACATGTAGAACATCGGCGCACAAGGCGGTTCACGTCGCGGTACATGCGTGGACAAAAGTAGTTGGTGGTGAGCATGGCGAAGGTCTTGTCTCGTCCAAAGTGTCCCATGAGTGATCCTCCATGTGATTCATTCAAAAGGAGCAAACGAAGCGAAGACTCGGGAATGCAACATTTGTTAGCCTTAAACAAGAAACCTTTGTGCAAATAATAATCACCAATTCCTTTATGCTCTGAACATTGAGCGAAAATGTCTCCAAAGAAAGCATCGTTGGCATACAAATCCTTTATCTCATCCAAACCCAAGACACTAATGTCAAGACGTGTAAGTAGGTTGGCCTTGCAGGATAGAGCATCCGCGACCACATTGTTTTTACCTTTCTTGTATTTGATTACAAAGGTAAAAGACTCAATGAACTCAACCAACTTAGCATGTCTTTTGTTCAAATTTGTTTGATTTTTCAAATATTTCAAGGATTCATGGTCGGAATGAATGACAAACTCCTTAGGATGAAGGTAGTGTTGCCACACATCCAAAACACGAACCAAAGCAAATAACTCTTTGTCATAAATTGGATAATTCAAATGAGCTCATTCTAGTTTCTCACTATGGTATGTGATGACCCACAAGTATAGGGGATCGCAACAGTTTTCGAGAGAAGTAAAACCCAAATTTATTGATTCGACACAAGGGGAGCCAAATAATATTTATAAGCCTTGACAGATGAATTGTCAGTTCAGCTACACCTGGAAAAAGACTTGCTCGACACAGATTATCAGTAGCAACAGTTTTATGACAGTAGCAGTAGTGAAATAATAACAGCAGTAAAATAAAAGCAGCAGTAATATTTAAAGTAGACAGCAAGATTAAAATATTGTAGGCATAGGGATGGATGAACGGGCGTTGCATGGATAAGATAGTTCATGAAATAGTCATGCGTAGGGCATTTGCAGATAGATAATAATAAAGCATCCAAGTAATAATCAATCATAGGCATGTGTTCCGTATTTAGTCGTACGTGCTCGCAATGAGAAACTTGCACAACATCTATTGTCCTACCAGCCCGTTTGCAGCGGGGCCTCAATGGAAACTACAGGTAATTAAGATACTCCTTTTAATAAAGCACCGGAGCAAAGCATTAACACTCCGTGAACACATGTGATCCTCACATCATTGCCATCCCCTCCGGTTATCCCAATTGTTGTCACTTTGGGGCCTCGGGTTCCGGATAATTATATGTGCATACAACTTGCAGAGATGATCTAAAGCAATAATTATCCTCATGATACAATAACATGTTCAGATCTGAAATCATGGCACTCGGGCCCTAAGTGTCAAGCATTAAGCATAATAAGTTGCAACAATTACATAAAGTACTAACAATGGATACTAGGCACCATGCCCTAACAATATGACGTCTATTACATGAATGATCTCATCCAATCCCTACCATCCCCTTCAGCCTACAACGTGGATTACTCACACATGGATGGGGGAATCATGGATGGTTGATGGAGAGGCGTCGGTGATGATGATGGCGATGATCTCCTCCAATTCCCCGTCCCGGCAGGGTGCCATAACGGAGTTTCAGGTCCCCGAAATAGGGTTTTCGGTGGCGGCGGAGCTCTAGAGTGTTTCGGGGAAATGCGTCGATCCTCCTCGGGTTTTTAGGTCAAGGGGATTAAGTAGTCGAAAGGGGGTCGCGAGGTGGTGTCTGAGGCGGCCACACCACCCCCCGGCGCGGCCCACCTCTGGCCGCGTGGGCCCATGTAGGGGTGGGCGTTCGGTCTTTTCGGTTAGTTCGGTTCGGTCTTTCCGGTCTTTAACAATTTCGGTCATCCAGAAATGATACCCATAATAAATTCGGTCTTTTCGGTTTTCTGTTCTTCGGTCTTCGGTCTATTTGGTCCGGTCTTCGGTCATGACCAAATAGACCAAAATATAGGGCACAAGAAGTGGAATCAGCGCCCGGGACTGGGAAAGTGAGAAGCGATCGACTAGTCTCTCGCGCACGGGAGAATTTACAGTACGCTGGGCTGCGATACTCAGTTGTTGAGCCTAGAGACTAGATGGTATACTTGGTTTAGTAGTTGGCCTATAGACTAGATGTACACAGAAGCTTGGCTGGCACACAAATTCGGCCGCTTCCGTACGTAATTCACTCAAAATAAAATAAAATCGGTCTTTCGGTCTATTCGGGTTATTTATAAGTGATGACAGAATTTCTGATCTAATTTCGGTCTTTTCTAATTTGCTACCCAAACTTTTAACGGTTTTTTCGGTCTCGGTCATTTCGGTTTCGGTCTCGGTCTTTTCGGTTTCGGTTTTCGGTCTTCGTTTTTTATGCCCACCCCTAGGCCCATGGTGTGGGGCCCCTGTGGCCCGCCTCCGTCTCGTCTTCTGGCTCCGTGTGTCTTCTGAAAAAATAGGAACTCTAGGATATTTTTCGGGAATTTTCCCGAAACTTGACTTTCTTCACAAAAATAAGACACCAGGGCAATTCTGCTGAAAACAACGTTAGTCCGTGTTAGTTGCACTCAAAACACACAAATTAGAGGTAAAACAACAACAAAAGTGTTCGGGAAAGTAGATACGTTTTAGACGTATCAGTATGCAATGGGTCTACCATTTTGCATAAGCACTCCTCCAATGCCTAATCCACTTGCATCGCATTCAATCTCAAATGTCTTAGAGAAATCCGAAGGGCAAGGAGTGGTGCTTCGGTTAACAACCGTTTGAGCTCATTGAAAGCAAAATCATGTGTGTTGCCCCAAATGAAAGGTACATTTTTCTTTGTAAGTTCATGGAGGGGGCAAGCAATTGTGGAAAATCCTTTATGAAACGGCGGTAAAATCCGGCAAAACCAAGAAAACGTCTCAATTCCTCAAGGGCTGTGGGAAAAGGCCAAGTCCGAATTGTATTGATCTTGGCATCATCAACTTCAACTTCATCCGAAGAAACAACAAAACCCAAGAAAACAAGCTTGTTGGTGGCAAATGTGCACTTAGAAAGATTTGCATAAAGCTTTTCGTTGCGAAGAACCAACAAAACTTGAGCAACATGAGAAGTGTGCTCTTCCAAAGATTTGCTATAGATAAGGATGTCGTCAAAGTACACCACAACAAATTTTCCAACAAAGGGACAAAACATGATTCATGACGCATAAAAGTAGAAGGTGCATTGGAAAGACCAAATGGCATGACAAGCCATTCATAAAGACCAAGCTTTGTTTTAAATGCGGTCTTCCATTCATCACCTTCACACATCCTTATTTGGTGGTATCCACTTTTAAGATCAATTTTGGAGAATATAACAGAACCACAAAGCTCATCAAGCATATCATCAAGTCGAGGGATAGGGTGGCGATACCTCACCGTGATGGCGTTGATGGGGCGACAATCCATGCAAAGGCGAAGAGTGTTGTCGTGCTTGGGCACCAAGATGACGGGCACGGCACACGGACTCAAGCTCTCGCGGATGTGTCCCATGGCTAGGAGTTCTTGTATTTGCCGCTCAATTTCCTTGGTCTCCTCGGGGTTGGTGCGGTAAGGAGCGCGGTTCGGTAGCGGTGCGCCGGGAACAAGGTCGATGCGATGCTCGATTCCGCGTAGAGGAGGTAGTCCCGGTGGCACTTCTTGAGGGAAAACATCTTCAAAGTCCTTCAAAAGAGACAACAAAGAAGGAGGAAGGTTTGTGAAAGTGTTAGTCATAGAAACTTCACCCTTGCATATGAGCACATAGTGGAGGGTGGATGGTCCTCTCTCAACTCCCTCATCTCTCTTTTGGTGGCAAATAGTGTAAATTTTGTAGGGGCTCTCTTTGAAGTGTCACACTCATTTGGCTTGTGGCTCTCACTCACTTTATGGTGGGTCTCTCGCTCACCACTCATTCACTTGACGAACGATCTTGTTGTGCCCGTGCAATAGTCTTGGCGTTGTCGGCAATGACTTGACTTGGTGTCATGGGACGAAGGACGAAGGTCTTGTCGTTGTTCTTGAAGCTATAGTAATTTGTCCTTCCATCATGCATAGCACCCTTATCAAATTGCCAAGGACGTCCAAGAAGTAAGTGACAAACGGTCATAGGCACAACATCACAATCCACGGTATCTCATAGGCTCCAATCTTGAAGGACACTTGCACCATGTGTTGAATCTTGACGGATCCGGTATCACTCAACCATTGGACATGGTATGGGTGGGTGCTTCTTGAACTTCAAGTTGAGCTTGTCACAAAGTTCTCTACTAGCTAAGTTGTGGCAACTTCCACCATCTATGATGACCTTGATGGATCTTCCATTTATGCCCGCTCTTGTTTGAAACAAGTTGCATCTTTGGTCTTCTTCAACTTGGACATTGGTGGTCAAGGTTCTTGCCACAACCAATGAAGGGTTGTTGTCGCCATCACAATATATCTCACTTGATTCTTCTTGAGCACTTTGCATTGTGGCGACTTGGTTCAAGGCAAGGTACTCCTCTTCACTCATAGATTCATATTCTCCCATGTCATTGACAATCATGACTTTCTTGTTTGTACACTCAAAGATTTGTGTCCTTGTCCTCCACACTTATAGCATTTCAAGAGTCTTGTGCCGGAAGAGATCCTTGAGGTGTGGTGCTTGAAGGAGGCACTTTCTTGAAAGGTTGAGGCGCTTGAGGTGTCGATGTAGAGACTCTTGGAGGACCTCTTGTGTTTGCTTGAGGAGGAGCTTGTGTGGGTGTAGGTGTTGATGATGAAGGCTTGTTGGCGAAGAATGCCTTTGACTTGATGTATTTGAGCTCTTCAAGCACGTGACGCTCGGCCTTTGTTGCTTGATGTACTAGCTCAACCAAGTTGGCATATGGTTGGAACTCCACAATCTTCTTGATTGGATAGTTGAGGCCATTCATGAAGCGAGCCATGGATTGCTCCTCGGATTCCTCAATGTTGGCTCTCATCATTGAAAGTTCCATGTCCTTATAGTACTCATCAACCGACTTCAACCCTTGCTTCAACTCTTGCAACTTCTTGTACAAATCTCTAGTGTAGTGCTTGGCACGAAGCGCTTGTACATCTCTTCTTTCATCTCAACCCAAGTGTTGATAGGTTGTTGGTGGTTGTCGAAGCGTGTATCTTGGAGTTGTTCCCACCACAAGAGGGCATACTCTTCAAACTCCATTGAGCTAAGGCAACCATCTTGTTGTCGGAGTAGTGGTGAACTCGGAAGATCTTGTCAACCTTGAGTGCCCATGAGAGGTAGGCTTCGGATCACTTGTGCCGTAGAACTTGGGATATCGAAGCGAAGATTGTTCAAGTTGTCGTAGTCGTCGACGGTTTGGAGGTGGGAATGCACGTCCACGTCTCCCTCGATTGAGTCCATCTCCATTATTGGTTCGACTCACTATCACTTGACTCGGAATGGTGTTGTTGATGACGATCATGTGGATGTTCTTGACGAGGGCGAGGCTCTTGGCGAGGATGATGCTCATGGTGTGGATTGGATTCTCCACATGGTTCCCATGTCACGATTGTGGTGGCGTGGCCTTGGAGGATGGCGGTGTCGACGGCCTTGGTCCCCAAAGTCATTCGCACCCGAGCACCATTGTCATTAGCCAAGGGGTCTCGACGATCGCGATGATGAGGAGGTGGTGAAGGTGTTCGTTCACGGTGTCCACCATTTTGTTGCGGTTGCTCTTGATGCGCATTGGCATTGTACGCTCGAGGAGAAAGTGGACGTTCCACTTCATGGCGATGTCGATCATGTTCGTCATGCCTTGGTATTTCTTGGCGAGGTTGATGCGGTTCTTCTTGTCGATGGCCATGATGCGCATGTCGTTCTTGTGTTGACCTTGAGGTGCTCCTTGTATGTCTTGAGCGTGACGAAGAAGAATATCGACATTGCGCAAGGTTGTTGAGAGCTTCGGTCACCGTCGCCATTTGCGCGTTGAAGTTTGCTTCTTGTGCTTGAAGGCGGCGCTCATAGCGGCCTAGGCCATCACGAACAAGGTGTTGAAGACCGACGAACTCGTTATGTGTGACATAGCCATTATCACCTCGAGGTCCTCCATGGATTTCATCGTCCGAGCTTGAGCTTCCGTTTGAACTTCCCCTAAACATGATCTCCAAAACAAGTGAAATGTGTGGAAATGGAAGAACCAAGAGAAACTATATCCAAAGAATAAAGTGGCTTGAAGAAAGAGAATCCGGTTCTTACACCCAACACACAGACTTATGAGGATATGAAGGTATGAAGTGGCAAAAGAAACAAGCAAAACCGGCGAAAAGTATATTGTTCAAGGTAGTTAAAATCCACAATGACCAAATTACCAAAGAACACCAACCACAAATGATGAAGAAACACACACAAAAGCGAATGATGGGGTTGGGCGACCAAAGGGCGAGCACTCGAAGATATGCAACCTATCAAAGACTACGTGCTCAAATGTCACACCAACACAAGAAGGACGCTAGCTCAATTGTCTTTTGGTGGGCAACGGATTTGCACAAGTGTTAACACTCACACTCACTTTGGTGGTTTAAGCTTTGTCGCAACCTACAAGAGATGATACTTGGCACTACTCATGTTCTTTTCTCTTGTCTTATTTTTTTTTGATTTTTGACGATGATTCCTTCTCTTTTGCTAGTGCCGAGATCTCTAGTAATACACACTCGCCAATACTTTAAGACAATCACTCGAATCAACACAATGCAATGCCTCGCAATATCAAAGAGCTAGTCCGATATGTCAAGGTACACGAAAGGAAGAATGGCTCACAACGGATTACGATGTCGGGAAAATGTCGAGTCCTTGGTGTTGATGAAGCGGTGCTGCGGAAGCTTAACGATGTTGTAGACGTTGATCGCACCGGAAAAGGACTCAAATCACAAAGAGGAATGCCAAAACTAACCGAGGAAAAGGAAAAAATTCTCTGAAAATCCTGCCCGGCGGTAGTACCGCTCGATTTGTTCCGGTAGTACCGGAAGTTCGTGCAGCTCCGGTAGTACCGAAGGTTCTGGCTGGTAGTACCGGCGGCCAGAAATCTGGTGTTCTTGGTCGCGATTTTGGCGGAAATTAAGCTCGAAAAATCCTCAAATTCGTGGGAAAATGGCAAAATTGAGGCTATGGAACGCAAACAAAGGTGGAGGGGGTCCTTGAATGGGTTCGTAGCAGAAAACAATAATTTTTCTAACTAGCGAATACGAAAACATAGCCAGGATCTATCTATCTAGTAACGCGGTAACGGAGCGGAACACCGATAACGTATCCTCGTAGATCGATAAGCGGGAATTACGCTCGCGCACAAGCGTTGCCGAAGTAGACGACGTAGCCGACCTCGAGGTCGCGAAGAACTTGACGCGACGAAGATGAAGACCGGCGCAACGATGACGCCTCCGACGCCCCAAAGTGTGGCGCCTCCGAGTACTCACACACGTGCGGAGCTTGACGACAACCCCCGGTCTCTCAGATCCAGCTGAGATCGCAGGAGTAGAACTTTGGGTGGAATTCCGCAGTACAACGGCGCACTGCGGTATAGCTTTAGTGGGAGAGAGAAAGAAAAGCGGGCGGAGAATTAACTCTGGCCGGCATATACAAATTAATTGTATTTTTAGATATATTAAAACAATTAATATGCCTTTCTTTATATAGGGGGAGGGGTTGTGCAACACACCTTGCCTCCCCCATGTGGGACTAAAAAGGGGAGAAGGGGGTGTGGTGGCTGGCCGGCCACCAGTGCTGGTGCATGGTGGCCATGGGCCCCATGCTGGCCCATGTGCCCCACCTCCATGCATGGTGCGGCCCCCACATGGGCCCCACCTTGGGGATTTGGCCCATTAAGTGGGCTGCACCTATTTTCTCCCTTTTTAATTTATATTAAATTAATATAAAATATATATAATTCATAATTAATATATTTGTATATTATTTAATCTCCCGTGACTCCGAAACAATTTGCGGACCACCCGAAATTCTTTCGGACATTCCCGAAACCCTTCCGATACTACCGAAACCTTTCCGGATTATTTCTCTCTCCCTATTTCCATTATTCCAATAAATCCAAATGATCTCCATGTGTCGGCAAGACCTTAAGCGTGTTACCCTACGGTTCGAGAACACTCCAGACATGGTCGAGACCCCTCGCTCGCCAATGACCGCCAGGGAGACCTGGATGCCTGTGACGGTCCCTGTGCATTCTACGAATATCGTCGTTGAACCATAAACATGATATTCATTCCTTTTGTTCCTTCTATACTACCCTAGTCCGAGATATGATCATGATCATCCGATGTTCTGTTTTATCTCGTTACCGACAAGGGTTAATTAACTCGTTCTGTGATATTACATCCCCATGACCTAGTCATACGCTGCGCAACTTTTCAGATGTAATCTCACCGAGTGGGCCCAGAGTATCTTTCCATCACGAGGATGAACAAATCCCGCTCTTGATCCGTATGCCTCAACATACCCTTTTGTGATCCACAAGATACACCTTTATAGTCACCCATTTATGGACTGACGATTGATGCACTTAGAGTATCCTCCGGGGCAGCAATTAATACGATCTCACGGTCTGAGGAATAAGCTATCATATTTCTTTCCTATTGCAAATGATGAACATTGTGATACGATCCTATTGCAATACTTTGTTGGGTATGTCCACCACCTTATTCTACTAATAAGATGACCTCATTGTCAACCGACGTGACTGTCCATGACCGGGAAATCTCGATCAACAGTTGCCCAATGAACTAGTTTTATAGAGGCTTACTAGGGACTCTGGTTTGTCTATATATCACACGTGTATTAACAATTCCGATTAATACAGTTATAGCATGATACAAAACATATTATAAATTTAATGAGATAATGTGATAAATACTCTATATTTATTTTGCTCTAGGGCATTTCTCCTTCAGTCTCCCACTTGCACTAGAGTACAAATAAACCAGCTGCATTTTACTTTAATCATATCACCTTATCATATAAGCATTTTATGATAATGCCTGCTTGTGGAAGAGTTTTTCCTTTCACGATTTGTATCATACAGAATCATGTGTTCTTTGCGATTCAATGATATCATCTTGTTTGATATCATTCCGTTATCTTTATAACATATATACATATTTTGTGACTAAGTGAGACTTTTGTTTCCCTGCGCTTTCTCTAATTCTGTTAATCAGTCAATTGCATTGTAAACACACTTAGTTTTAGAGAACACATTTCTCATTCAACCGTAATACATATATTCTCGCAGTATCTATATACCTTTTATACCCATGTAGTGAATTGACATTCTATTGTCAATCTAGTGTCTAAAACTTCCTACGACCTTTTACCCTCCATTGACCTAGGATAGTCATTTCCACAACACTTGTTGGTTTTACTGTTTTCTATAAATTCTAAATTTATAGATCCTAAACATATTTTTAGTTTCTGTTTAAACTATGGAGGATACATTTCTACTTCCAGTAAATTCTAAATTTACTCTGATAAGCGTTCTACTCGCAAGAACATGGGTTACACTTCATCGAGCACATAATATGGTTCCCATATGATGCCTATTATCATAATATAAAAGATCAACATATCTCATAACCACTATTATCATGTACTAAATGTTTTAATTAGATTTCCAAGGACCTTTCCTTTGGTTTTATTCCATTCTGACCTTTCAGAATCCAATCTTAATAAAAACATCTCGGCCTTCTATTTAAACTTCATGTTCTATCTTTATACACACAAACGTTTAAATCATATCACAACTTCATCTTAATTCTATAATTAACTCTAATTAATTCTATTGGTACTATCCATGATATGTCATTTACATACAAGGATCTTATTTTAAGCTCCCACTCAAAATGTCAATTACATATGAAGCTTTATTAAACTTTCACAAAAATGTCAATAACATTTTTTATCCTATTAAGCTCCCACTCAAAAAGTCACTCACAAATCAAATTTGAGTAAACTAATTCGACTCCCACTTAAATTATTAAAATCATAATTTCTTTCGATATTTTGGTCAGACCAAAATCATTGATCATTTATCAATTCGAGTTCCAATACGATATAACAGTATTCTACTAATACGTATACCACAGACTTAAGCATGTCTACATTTATGTAGTCAACAATTTTGATTTTGTTCAAGACACTTTTCTTGACAAAATTTGCTTCTATGTCTTTCTTATAGTTCCATTTCTTTCATATAACATTTTATATGATGATTAAGTAATCTTATTCACTTAATAAGATTTAGAGTAACATTTACTGTTTTAATCTTTTAAATGTAACTCAGGATTTAGGACTCCCAGTCTTTATTCTCCAAATACAAAGAAAAAATTGGTGGATTTCGGTGGAAACACAAATCAAATCCGTGGCAACCTAGAGATCTGATACCATATGATGTAGGTTGGGTCCTGATGTTCACGGATTTGGGCGGAGCGAACGTTGAACACGAAGAACACGATGAGGAACACGAAAACACACAAGGGGAAAAGCAAGTAAAGATAACTAGCAAGACAAATCCGGATGAAATCAATCGGTAACAAGTCCCCGTGGGCAGCCCCCGATTCTCCTTCTCCAAATACACCTTACTCTTAGGATTGTTTCTCTCACCGGTCAATCCTACCGGTTCAATAGAATCACCTGGAGATGAAAGATTGGTGGGTAATCGCAACTACAAAGAGGGGTCTTGAAATCCACTAGAGGGATCTTCTCCACAAGGGGAGGCATTGATTCATCTCCACAAGGGGAGGCATTGATTCATCTCCTAAGAGGCATCTCCTAAGAGGCAACACCACAAGAGGTGGAAAAGGAGCAAAGCTCAACTCAAGTCTAATCTCAGTCTAACCCTAACCCTAAGGGAGCTGGCAGCTATTTATAGTCTAGATGCGAAATAGTAGAGAGTGGCTAGGATTACATGGCTCAGCAGCCATTTCAGCACACAGGCTCGCGCAGGCCCGGTACTACCGGCCTTGATGGGCCGGTAGTACCGCTTAGCTGGGTCTTGACATCAGTAGCGTCTACGGCTCGGCGGTAGTACCGGCCGTGGGGCGCCGGTAGTACCAGCGGCATCGGTAGTACCGGAATTCGTTCCGGTAGTACCGCTTATGGAAGGTCGCAATTCTAGTAGCGTCTGCCGATTCGGCGGTAGTACCGGCCAGCGTTTCTTTAGGATTTCCATCTCCATTTTCTCGGCTCACTCCTTGTCCATCTTCATCACTTTCTTGGAGATATTCATGAGGGCGTTCCTGAGTATGCACAAGGTATCCGAATGAATTAGCAACCTATTCAAAGGGGTGTCGAGACCACGCATAGATAGGAGTGAATCTTATCATGGAGAGTTTTGACTCTAGCTCTTGTCATTGGACCACTTGTTGTAGGAGCCGTAGGTCGGGCTACGTCAGAAGGGATGGATACGGATTAGACGCGTTGAATTTCAGCGGTTTTCTTTTTCTTTCTTTTTTGGAAGGAAAAGGGGGAGCTGGGGGTGCGGGAGGCAGAGCCGCTAGATGGCTTCCACGCGTGCAGTCGCACGGATGGTCGCATGGGCGCGGCACAGGCAAGCCCCGTCCATATAAGAAGGTGGGCATATAGTCCATTCCATATCTGTATAGATTGTTGTCAAACCAGCATCCAGCGACGATGGAAGAGAGGTATCCGAACTCAGCTGCCATTCTCAAGATCGAAGATGCTTCCAGGTCTCCAACTCGAGGCATCCTAATTCCTGTTGTACTAGAACACCTGCAGAGCTTGTTTGAAAAAAAGAGGTACTCATGTTTGAGACATGACACAGAGTTGCTCGAAACTAACAAACATAAATCAAATCTTAGGGCAAACCAATCTTGGTACACATGAATGTCCGAGCAAATTAAGTAACATCAATAAGGCAGTGGCGTTAAAAAAAGAAGAAATAACGTAGTTAGATGTTCCATGCATAAATTTTTGTAGAGACAAATAGTTTGGGGCGGTTGTAACTTGTAGGACGATGTATCCACACTCATTGAAAGAAACAAAAAACAAACGCAGAACGACGGTAGACCGTGTAAAACTGTGACGAATTTGACTAGCAGTCCCTCGCGCGGTTGCGCCGATTTGACAACAACAGAATTCGGAAAGGAGTATGTTCTCACCTTGTTCTGATGGAGGCGGCGGGTGGTTTAGAACCGGACGAAGCTGGCAGAGGACAACGGCGGTGGACCGTGGGAGGAACCCTAGAGCAGCAGCTCGATCGAGCCGGGTTTCCGTTGTCGTCGTTGGTGAGGCCAGGGATTTCGATCGCGCAGCAGCTCAAATCTGCCCGGATTCATCCTGTTTCAGCCTCGCCGAGTCCGAAACGTGAGCGAACTGAACGTCCCCATGTTATTTCTACCGGAGTCTGAGAGCGAAAGAGGCCGACGAAAGCTTCGGGGAGCACTGGGCCGGGTCGTGGCCCCTAGGCCCGGGGCAACTCCTCCTGGCTCCTACCAGGCTACCGGTGCTACCCTCACCAAGGTAGCGCGTGGGAGGACCCTCCAACAAAAATAATAAGCAACAACAGCAACAACGAACAAGTCAACGTGAGCTTCCTTGTTTGACTAATCCGATGAACAGAATTTGCGAAGGGCAAGTCTGTTGAGATCACTAGACTAGATGCATTGTATGTAGAGCGTTGACAGCACACCAGCCGCAGTTTCTCTCAGTTGCTACTCTCTCCGTTCCAAATTAGATAACTTCCATTTACTCACATGTGGATTTATCTAGACATGTTACAAGTATAAATACCCGCATTTAAACAAATGGAAGTCATCTAAATAGAACGGAGGGAGTAGTAATTAAAGATCATTTGCCCAAGTTGTTTTTTTTTTCCGAAGACAAATACAGCAGTGCCACGACAAATTACAGAGAGGTCCTCGAAAGAAAGGAAAATACAATCCAGCCCCTCTGCAACACAACGACGCCGGAGAAGACGAGCGCCGTCGGTGGCACGCCGCTGCTCAAACTCCTCTTACCTTGGAACAGGAGCCCCCCGAAGCAAGCGGGAAGTCGCCGATCGTCGATCTCGAGAGATCTACGCCTGAGGTCGCCGTCATCGTCACGCCGAAGCACCACTGCATCCATCGAAGGTTCTTGCGCCAGATCCGCCATCCCGCGGAGACCAGCGAAGGGGGAAGCGAGCCGCACAGGTCCGCGGAGCCGCGGGCTCGCCGTAGGCGGCAGGTCAACGCCGAAGCTCCACGGAGCTCCACCGTCGAGGAAGAGGACCACCACCTGCAAAAACAACACCGACCTCGCCTCCTCCACCAAGGCGCCGCCGGCTGACACCAAACTCACACCTACATAACACCTATGCACAGATCCGTCGATTCCCTGTCCTCCCGCCGCCGGAGCGGCCGCCGGAGGGCGGGGAATCGAGCGGATCGACGGCGAAGCGGTGGCGCGAGCTCGGGGGTCCAAAAGTCGCCTCTCTGCACTGTGGATGGGGAGAGGGGACGGCCCAAGTTGTTGCATTGCATTGCACTGCACTCCAAGTAATTAAGACGAGTTTGCGCAGGCCATGGATTAGTACGTTGGACCGGATTATTAACAATTATCGTACTCATTCTCCACTTAAGGACCTCTTTTTATTTTTATTTTTTTATTCGGTAAGTACGTACGGGGAGTGGTTGCAGATGCCCTGCTGAAGTTTGGAATTCCTGCCATACCTGTTAATTAATTATCCTATCCATCGATCAAAGTCAGAAGAGATTTCCAATAGGAAAATAGCGAGTCAGAGGATGAGTTCCAGTTATAGAAGAAGAAACAGCATACACGGGGCAAGAATAAGTTCAGACGACAAAACAATGCAAATGACGGCAGATGAGACAAATAGCACTGCGCTGCACTCACTTTAATTGCTTAATCAGAACTTGTTGACTAGAGAGCAAAGCTACCAAGATGGTTAACCTACGTGATTAGGAACAAAATAGTACTTCTTCCGTTTATTAATATAAGATGTTTTAGCTGTTTCACATGTTCTTTAGATGCATACTATTAAAATAAGTGAATATAAATTTCAAAAAAATAAATAAGTGAATGTACACACTAAAATTTGTCTGCATACGAATGTGAATAAAATGTAAAACATCTTATATTAAAAAATGGAGGAAGTAACAACCAACTCCGTTTTGAAAAAAAGGTAACAACCAACTATACTAGTAACAGGTACTTCAGTTAAATGTGAAGGATGGGGTTGATCAATATAAAACCTAATTATTTACTGCTATGAGTATGAGGTAGTACAACCAATGTAATAAAGAACTTCATTTGAGGAGAGATACAACCAATGAGTAGCAGTAGTATAGGTAAGGCAATTAAACTGAACACTAGTCGCTCTCAGTGTGCGCGCATGAGTGCTGCGATCAGCAGATTTCACCCCGGCCGGGTGGTACCATAGTCCAAACTCATCTCTTCCACCCCGAAGTACTCCAAGTTTATCCCAAGTCAGCTCCTCACAACTACTAACTAGCTGCTCTGTCTCAACAAGCGGTAGCAGCATGTCAACTGCTACAAAGTCGCAATACCTATTATTGTTCCACTAATCTAATCTATCCATCCCGAGCACCAAAGTCCAAAGGAACGAGTATATTGATTGTGAGACTTTCACAAAGAAACATATTCTTAGCGAGTAGAGATTTCTTGCACCCGAGATCCAGTACTCCTGCCACTTTAAAAAATTTGAAAAATAAATTTAAAAGTTTCAAAAAAAATCTGAAAAAAACCATGCATGTTCTTGATGATTTACCCTGTAGACGTGCAAAATCACAACGGAAAATAATATATTTTTCGACCTACACAAAAATGACAAATTTACAGATATTATTATAGTTAACAATGCATAGTTTCAAATCTCCTCATTTTGTCTTTTTTATTTAGACTATAATATAAATGATTATGCATTCAGATTTTGCACGAATGTAGTATACATCATTGAGAACACGCATAATTTTTTTTAGATATTTTTGAAACTTCTAAATTTAATTTTCAATTTTTTTTTAAGTAGCAAGAGCACTGGAGCTCGGGTGCACAAAGCACTTTCCGGTTCTTAGCATACAATAATGCTACTCGCAGTACAGTATGGCCAGTGGCATAATTCTCCAATTAGCTAAACTTAATTGTGTATGTAGACATGAGTGGATCCTATAAATACGTTGCTTCGTCTGTCATGCCTGATAGTACAGTACATTCCCGAAGAAAGAGCTCACCACGGGTTAGCTAGCGGAGAGACGATCATGAAGAGGCTGAGTTTTGGCAATGAGCCGGAGGTGGACGGCGCCGCCATAGCCCAGGAGGTGATGCTGCTACTCGCGGCACGGGGCGCCGCGGATCCCGTGCAGGTGCAGCGGCCGCGCGCGTTCGAGTGCAAGACGTGCAACCGCCGGTTCACGTCGTTCCAGGCGCTCGGCGGCCACCGCGCCAGCCACAAGCGGCCGCGCGGTGAGAACGCCGTCAGGCAGCAGCCGCCCCCGCCACCGAGGAGGCACGGGTGCGCGGTGTGCGGCGTGGAGTTCGCGCTCGGGCAGGCGCTGGGCGGGCACATGAGGCGCCACCGCGCCGCGGAAGAGGAGGGGAGCGCTCGCGTGCCGGTGATCGCCGAGCGGGAGCCCGGCGAGACGAGAGGGCTGATGCTGCTGGGCTTGGACCTCAACGCCACACCCTCCGATGGGACGGCGCAGGCCCTGGACCTCTGGGCCTGAACCTGCATGTTTTTTTTCCTGGAAATGGCCTCCTCCACTCTAACCAAAAGGATATGGGATTTCTTGCTCTATTTACCGACTTTTTGTAGGTGAACTCTGTTACTGATTGATTGATTTGGGTTTGTGGTTTGGACGGATAAGTGCAACAAGAGTTGTGTATGTGTAAATCTGTAAGTAACGAATTTTATTTCTCTGTTGTACATGTGCGATGTAAACATAAATAAACACGATCAAATGACAAATACATTTCCCCTCAACAAAAAAGTGACAAATACATTTCAACCAAGGCTATTTTTTTTAGAATCTCAGGGAGGCATCTCCCCGGTTTCATTTCACTTGAAAACGAAACCATACGAGTCATGCATCACTAGTTCATGCAAGAAAGTTAAAGAGGCTGCCCAGACACAGCAGTTCTCATAACATAATCAACCAAGGCTATCGAGTCATGGCCATCGAAAAACTGCTCCGAGCAATATCACAGATAACTTTTGCCTCACATAGGCAATCACACAGGCAATCACAGTATTTAAGACCAGTTACACCACAGTACAGATTGTTTCCAATGCTTCCCATCAGAGTACGCCCAACTACATAGATCAACAAGCATCTACATCATGTGAATTAACTAAGTATCATATTGCAGAGCATGGTAGGCCAAAGTTTTGAAATGAACCGGGCTACATAAGATTCACCTAGATACGGGCTTCAAAGAATATAATCTTCTCACAGTGTCATGTATCATACTTCCATAAGCATTTAAGTGCTATGAATCGATCATGACATAATCACCACCAGGTCACAGTCCTACAAGCTACAATAGTTAGTTTATCAGGCAAACAAATAGCAGTCAATGACTTGTGTCCAAGATTAGATAACATCGCGGTAGTTTATCGATCCCAGCTGCACTTAGGCGATTCCGACCTTGGGATCATACCTCATCGGGCAAAACGACAGACACCGAACAACACGGCAATCTGTGATGATGCATGCTTTACTTGGAGCGAGCGAGCGTGGCGCGGGTTGTTGCAGGCCCAGGCATAATCAGCTTTGGTTGCTAAGCCCTGGCTGTGCCCTGTGTGCATACTTTTTTTTCACAAAACTTATTTTTCTCAACAAAAGCAGATAACTGAAATTGTGAAGAGGCACTGAGAAGTAGACAGACTGAATGAGAAGCTCACAGAGAAGCAACCAAAGCTGTCCTGGGCTGATTATATATCTCAAAAGTAAACATAAACGCCTATAAAAATGAACAGAATAATAGGATAGTAGCAAGCAAGTCTGGATACTGAATACCAGCTCCAACACTCAGACGCACTGTGCAACTGCTAAAGGAATAATCTCAAAGTTTTTTTTTTAGATATAAGGAATAATCTCAAAGTTCAAGGGTAACCTGATCACAAAAAGGAAAACAGAAAGTCATAACTCTTATAAATACCTTCACCAGTGTACTTGCTTATATGTTCGACCACTGACCACTCTACAATTTGCACCTCTTTGTGAACCCCACACCTGAGATAGCGGACCAAGGTTTTACATGACCTTGAGACAAAGCTTTCATTGAAAATGAACTGCCTGAATTTTCTGCTGTGGTACCAAAAGTATGGCAGGTATGGTACTAAGCAAAAATGATCACACGTTAATAATGATGACTGCTCTATTAGCGATAAGAAACCAAATTCTCGCCATAGTCGCACGATTACAGCATATGCAAAACTCTCTTGTACTCGGTGGAAAACAAATGTCACCATCGTCTACAATCTTACAAAACCCAAAGTACTACATGCACGATCCGCAAGCAAAAACATTTCCCTTACTCTTCCATGAGATTCTCTTCGGTCTTCAAGTGAGAAACCAAAACCTTCTTCCTTTCATAGGGCAGGGTTACCTTCTTGGGAAGCATTTGAGGATCCTGCTCCAACTCATTAGCCTCATTCTTTCGTGACATGCTCTTACCCGGCTTCTGTCTGTTAAGAGGAAAAAATAGGGCGTGTTAGACAACGAAACGATTCCGAGAACAATCAGATACGAGGAGTCGGCGAAACTGCAACAGACCTCTCTGTAATGTGTCTCTTCTGCCGTTCATGTCTAATCTGGGTGATAAGCGGGATGGCCTTCAGAGTCTGCTCGGTGACGATGGGGTTGTAGCGTTCCGGCCTGTTCCTCTTCCTCTCGAACTCAAGCGTGGAATCCTGCTCGGTCCATACAAAACGATTACCCACGCAGCCCTCTCTACTTTCTACTGCGAGGATATAGAGGACACAGGACAGTAAAAGCTTTTGTTTACCTGGGTCGTGTCCTTTTCATGCAGACGTCTGTACGCTTTCGTCCACTTAATCTTGCGAGGGTTCCTCTTCATCTTGAAGTTCTTGTGGCACTTTGATCTGCAGAAGCGGAAGACCTACGAAGCGGAGGTAAGCGACCTGGTTACATGCCATGCCACCAACCAAATCCAGATACAAGCAGAAGTGAAGCCACACAAACTACTTTGAATGGCATCTCTAAGAATTGGTCATCTTCAGCAGTTCATAAGGCTACATTGGGTTGTCCATCCAAATTAAAATACAAGCACAGGTGAAGCTAAAGGGATTAATTAGTTCCAACACGGTGTGAATCTCCTCCGAGATAATTACACATACGACGCAACATATTATAACAGAGACAACCAGATAGAGCGCTAATGGGACGAGACGAGGCACCACCTTGGCGTCGTTGCGGACGAACTGGATGCCGTGGCCGGGGTAGACGGTGAAGGAGCAGAACCAGCACTTGTCCAACCTCATCGCGACGGGGAGCGGCGGCAGGCGGCGGGGAAGTGGAGACGGGATGGAAAGGAAACGGTTTGGCTGCAGTCGGCAGGTTCTTCTAGGGACCGATCCCGCTGGTAACATGGACCATCCGATCGGAGTGGATGGACAGGATCACGTGCACGGGACTCCTGCTTCTTTTTTCCGGTTTTTTCTTTCCGATTTTTTTCATCCAGTGGTACGTTGGCTCTTGTTCTTTTTCACACATTTCCAAGTTCAATTGCAAGAGGGTGCAAGTTGAAACGGATGCTCAGATGCTCGTCAAGGCAATCACGATCCAAGGATTACGACCTATCACCAAATGGTGTGCTGTTTCGGGAGATTAAAGCCCAAGCTTTCTTTAACTTTAGCTCGTTTTCGATTTCGTTTTGCTCACGGGCATGTAAGAATTTAGCAGACGCTCTTGTGTGCTATGGTGCAAAGATGGTAATGGAACCCCAAGCCGTATGGCCGGGCCATCGCCCAAATTCTGGTTGCCAGCGATTTGGCTGCACAGTTTGGTTAATGGAAGTCGTTTCCATCTCAAAAAAAAAAAATTCATTTGCAAGCCGCGTGAGCGTGACAATATTTTTCTCGTATGTATAGGACGCAAACTATGATTCCAGTTCGATTTTTATAAGACAGACAACAATTTTTATCCGGTATCCACACCTTGTTAAGAAAAATTTAAATTTGAACATATCTGTTTTGAATATTTCAAACCAGCTGCAGAAAATCCGCTCTCAAAGAATGTCACCATTTGTTCTTCAATTTGGGCAGGACTATAACATAAGTTCAAACGAAGCATGTATCCATGCTCTTAAGTTCTGAATTCCGACAGGTCATCCCCCACAAACTTTCAACTTAGGAAGCGCTTGTGGTGGAAATAAATCGGTAACAAAAATAAAATTAACTACCGGATAGAACAGTAGCATGTATGCAAACAGGCTAACCATTTATTATTGCAACCTAAACGAGCCCGGAGTAGAAACCAACCAAAAACACCTGACTAGGCGCATAAAAAGAAAAAGTTTGAGAAGTGGCATTTATTAATCATGGAACGAAAGCTTGGAGTCTTGGACGCTCTTGAATTTACATCATGGCTGGCAACAGGAGAATGAAAATCCACATCGAATGCGGCGTAGAAACAACAGAGCATCACACGAACATCATCCAAGTATGTATGGATACTCGGAAACAAAGCATCCATAACGCTAACATAATGTGGCTTGCTTCATGGAGCACTGTCTTGCTCGCCCTTTTGTGCATTAATATCACCAAGTAGATCCTTAAGCTCACCTTTCTGAAGAAAATTGAGAATATCAGCCACTTAGTGAAAGATAACAATTCAGCTAATGATCAGATCACTTGCCTGATGCATGTTTAATATGATATCAGATCCCCCGACGAACTCTCCTTTGATAAATATTTGGGGAAATGTAGGCCAGTTACTGCACAGTCCAACAGTACTATTTAAGTAATAGAGTGAAAGGCACCGGAGGTCACGAAGTTGCGCAGAAAGGAAGTATTGGTCACCAAGTTGCGAAACGTCAATTATTGATCACAAAGTTGTGGATTTGCCAAACTTGGGTCATTCCGTCACGGCGGGCGTTAAGTCGATGACGTGGCAGTCAGTTTTTTTACAAAAGACCCCTTGAACTTTTGTTACTTCTGATTGTTAGGTCCTTTTCAAAAAAAATTGCCAGGAAGAACCAGGAACCGGATCTTGCAGGGCACGGTGGATCAGCTGAACAAGATGGATGCTGTTTCCTGGTTCCTGGATCAATAATTGCCAGTCAGCTGCTTCCCATTGACTGAACTGCGTACCAGCTGAACAAGATGGATGCTGCTTCCTGGTTCCTGCGTCGTTGTCTGTGTGAGCCTGTGGAATTAGCAAGGACCAACGGAAACAAAAGCTTTCCCCAGCAGCAGGAGAGCCACTGGAGCGCACATCGTCGATGATCACCACTTCACCAGCTAGCGAAGCAGACAAGGAGGAGGAGGGCGCGGCCGGCCGGCCATCAGGTCGCTGTCCGACAGCTCCGGGACAGTAGCGTCAACCGCGTCCGGCCGGCGCGCGGAGCTAGCCCGAGGACGACCTGCTCATGAGGCAACCATGCTCTTCCTCATCAGCAAGTACTTATCCAGGGGCAGCAAGAACAAGAGGCAGCAGCAGGGCGAGATGCCGGCGGCGTCGAACGGTACTGCTGCGGAGGGTGGGCACGGGTGCATGGCCGGCTGCGTGCCGGTGCGCGCCAAGTGGGCGGCGACGGTCACTACTACTGTTACCACAACGTCGGCGAGGACGTCGCGGCACAACTTTGTCAGGTCCGCGGCGTCGGGGCTGTTCCCTGGGGCGCGGGAGTTCACCAACCACGAGTCCCTCCCAGCCCTGCCGGACGCCTACTCCGAGTTCGCCGCCGCGTTCCCGCAGCACGGCGGGCTCGCCGGCCCGGCGGACGCGATCAGGGACGGGGAGTACGGCCACCTCGACCGCCACGTCGGACTACACCGGGATGAACCTCTTCTCCCACGCGCAGATGAACTCGTCCGTGCCGTCCACGTCGGCCCCGGCGGCGGCGCCGGCGTGGCAGCCGCCGTTCTTTGATATAGCGTACAGGTCGGCGAGCCTGCGATCGCAGGTGCAGCAATGCGGGGACGGCGCTGCGACCGGATCCGCGGCGGCGGCGGGGGGCGTCGGCGGCGCCGTGAAGAGGCGCATCATGGCGTCGCTCAAGATCCCCGAGGACGAGTACACCATGGTGTGCACGGCGAACCGGACCACCGCCTTCCGGCTCCTCGCAGAGTCCTACTCCTTCACGCCCGGCGGCGGCAAAAAGAAGCTGCTCGCCGTGTACGACTACGAGAGCGAGGCGGTAGGGGCCATGGCCGAGAGCGCGCGCCGCCGCGGCGCGGAGGTGATGCACGGAAGCTTCGCGTGGCCGAGTATGCGCGTCCACGCCGCCGACCTCCGCAAGAAGCTGCTCCGTGGGCGGCGAAGGCAGAGCGGCCGTGGGCTCTTCGTGTTCCCGCTGCTGTGTGCCAGCTCGGGGTCGTCCGCGCTGGCCTCGAGGGCGAGGAACGCCAGCAGGGCCGGGGCGGCACGAGGAACGTTGTCTTTCTTTCTAGGACCCTAACAATTGGAAGACACAAAATTTGAAGGGTTTTTTTGCAAAAAAACAGACTGCCACGTCACCGACTTAACGCCCGTTTTGACGGAATGACCAAAATTTGACAAATCCACAACTTTGTGATCAAGAATTGACGTTTCGCAACTTGATGACCAATAATTCATTTCTGCGCAACTTCGTGACCTCCGGTGCCTTTCACTCTAAGTAATAATACCAACAAATGATAAATAATTCGCAAGTCATAGCTAGCTGAAACAGTGCTTTGGCTGACACAGGGCACAAACGTTTTGGATGAATGCTTTCAAGTAAAGCCTCAAACCTAATCAAAGTCATTTTCTGTAGGTTTATCATTTGTGGAAGCTATAAAAAAAATTTACCCCTTGTCAAAACATATTTTCTTGAGCATATCATCTCATATCCCTATTGCCATGATGCAGGATCAAGTATATAGCACACATCAAGTTCATTTTCCCTTTTTGAGACGGTTTTCTTCCAACTGAAAGTATTATATTTTCTGACAACCAACTTACGTGTGAGCTTTGACACTCTCCTTGAGCTTCATATTACTCAGAATATCTCTAGCACTGATAGAGACACCTGCTATAGACATATATGATATGATTTAGGGATTCCAGAGATACAATGAACTGACAGATGGTACCAAGATATAGTTTACCATATTGCTGGAGGACCTTAACTGCCAGTGCACTGAATCCGCACCTGGGAGCATCAGGATAACCTTTCATGTAGATCAAGACTGGATTCTCCTTGATATCCGGGCAAAGATTTCACTGAGGCAATTAATAAATGACAGAAGAACAGGATACAACTTAAGCTTTACAATTTTAGTGACATGCCAATTTTTACATTTCAAGTTTGCTTGAATCTAAATGTTCTGAAAGCTCATATGTACATGTAAATATCTTAGAGCATCTCCAACAGGCGCCCAACGCGCTGGCGCGGTATAATTTTTTTGCAGCGCCAAAATAGCCGTTTTGCGCGCTGGGAGCATGTTTCGCTTTACCAGCCGCGCTAAAATTTGGTGCGGTGCTGTCGCGCTTCACCTGGCGCGGTAGAATGCGGCGCGCGCGAGCAACCGGCGGCAGGCAAATGTGCCTCCCAATATGACAAATAAAATGATTTCAAACTCAAAATAACAAAATAATGACTTGAGCAACATAGTTCACACAATCAAACGAAACACCAACAAGTTCATGACATAGTTCACACAACATAGGTCAGACAAACAAATAAAACACCATTTTCTCTTCATTCCTCTTCCTCATCATTGTTCCCATCCTCCCCATCCTCATCAATTTGGACGGTGTTCCCACTATCTCCAAATACAACATCGGAAGGCACGGTAGGCACAACGGAAGCATTGCCTCCACGCATAGATGCTCCCATGTCTCCATATGCTCCCATGCCAACCGGAGGTGCACTCATCCCTCCCATGGTGCCCATGCCACCCATGTTAGCACCAAAGCCTCCAATGCCTCCCATGCCTCCCAAGAGAGACCCAAAACTAATGGCACCCATGGCTCCCATGGTAGCGCCAAAGCCTCCCATGCCTCCCATGGAACCACCAACTCCTCCCATGGTAGCACCAAAGCCTCCCATGCCACCCATGCCTCCCATGCCACCCATGGTAGCACCAACTCCTCCCATGCCTCCCATGTCACCCATGGAACCACCAACTCCTCCCATGGAAGCACCAACTCCTCCCATGCCTCCCATGGTAGCACCAACTCCACCCATGCCACCCATGGTAGCACTAACTCCACCCATGCCACCCATGCCTCCCATCATGCCTCCCATGCCCATCATTCTCTTTTTCATCAAGAGTTGATCACGGCATAGGTTGAGGTACTCCTTTTGCCTATCATCGAAATGCGATGTATCCATGAAGAAGAGCTACTTCTCATATTCCATGATCCTCGCTTGCTCCTCCATTTCGACCTTCTTCTCCTCCAAAGCTATCCTCCTCTCCTCGGCCGCCACCTTCCTAGCCTCGGTCGCTTCCCTTGCCAACTTCTTCTCCTCGTCCGCTTCCCTTCTTGCTTTCACCATTTCTTCCATATGCTTCTTTAGGTCATCATCTCCTCCTCCTTTCTTTTTCTTCTCTTTTGTAGCTTTAGCCCCCGTTGATCTTCTTGGATTAGAGTATGCAACCGAGTTTGGCGTAGGGCTCCTCTTGGGGTTGGCATCGTCGCTCAATCCCTCATCATCATCTACCAACACCGCATCAATGTTTGGAAAGTTAACCGCATCCAAGCGATCACGCTTCTTCCATTTCTCTTCATCCTTCAACACATCGTAGCAATGGCTCAAAACAAATGGTTTCCCTTTCTTAACGTTGCCTTTCTTGGTCGTCTTGTCCTCTCCACGGAACAAGTTTTGTGCAATATTGAGATACACATAGAAAGAACAAGTTATTGTAGAACATAACATAGAAGAGAGCAACCACCAAACATAACATAGAAAGAACAAGTTATTGTAGAAATGCTACTTACCCTATCTACATCATTTGTACCACTTGGGTTTAGGGCATCAACCGCCGACATTGTCGCCGTCCACTTTTGACAATCGGTGTTTATCAACAACCACCGGGACCGAAGAGACCTATTGCTACGGTCAATTCCACTCTTGTTGTGTGTGTTAAAGTAGATCATCATCATATCCCAATATGTGTTCATACTTTGGGCCGTCGCAACGGCGGCATCCAAAGACACATTCAACCATGCATTGCATAGCACAATGTCTTCTTGCATGGTGTAGTTACCCAACCTTCCTCCTTTTGGTGCATCCACCAAACCCTCACCGTCCTCATCCATGTCTTCATATTCATGGGCATTCTCATGTTGTTCATTGGTTTCAGACCAATGAGAACTATGAGAGCCAACACCCATAGTTGTCAAATAATCATCATCGTTGGTACTATAAGATTTAAGAATACAAGTAATCAAACTATACATCCATACACATTTGTTTAAGGAAGAACAACAAAAAAGAAAGAAAAATTACCTTGTGGGCATTCCATCGAACACTATGTGCGCATCGGGCTCCGGCGGTGGCGCAGCTTGTGGCGGTGGCGCAGCTTCAGGCACAGGCTCCGGCGCTGAGGGCGGCGCTGCCGGAAGCTTCTTCGCGCGCTTCGGAGCACCGTCCACCTTCTTCACCGACGGCTGCTTGGGGACGGGTTTGCGCGGCTTCGCAGCGGGCGGCTGACGAACGCCGACGGAATTCGCCCGCGGCGCCAAGAAGAGGCCGCGCGCGAGACCGACGGACGGAGTTGGTGCGGCGCTTGCGGCAGAGGTGGTGAATCCCGCAATAGGGTTTGCGCCGGTGACAGGTCCCGTGGTGGGGTTTGCGGAGGCGCCAGCGGCCGAGGGGTCGCGGCTGTACGGAGGGGTCGGGGAATGTCGGACCGGCCGTCCATCGCCAGAATTTCGCCGGGGCCGGCGCGGGAGGGGCGCAGCCGGAGCGAGGGCGGGAGCGGCGAGAGACTTCAAATCCGGCGGTTGGTGACTCGCGTGCTTTTTCCCTTTCGTCGCGCGCTGGACTAGAGGCCGCAAATATGGTGCGAAATGTACCGCTTCGTACAGCGCGCTGGACGGTTTATCCCGCGCGCGGGGTTTTGGCGCTGCCGCTGGAAGACTGATTTCGGCCGCGCGCGTTATATTGACGGTTTATTCGGCGCGCGGCCTATATAGCGCCGCTGTTGGAGATGAACAGTGTTGAACAGTAGCCGGGGTGGGCCCACCTGTCAGCCTAATATTACACAAAAAATAACCTCCCAAAACTACAAATTAAACCGCAGTCCAGTAAACCGCGAAGCGAGGGACCGATTTGAAAATTGCGAAAAGATCAGGGACCTCCATACAAAACATGCACAGATCCCCCTCGCTCTTTCTCTCTCCGCGCGCGGCAGCGGATCGCCGGCGGCGCCGACGCGCCTCGCCGCTGGTACGTCCCTCCCCGGTCGAATCGGAGGCCGCGACGACCTCCACCGTCGCCTCCCCTACGTCCTCGCCGGAGATCGGCGGCCGGGACGGCGCAAGCACGCCGGGATCGACGCCGCCGCGCCCGGCTCCCTCCTCCACGTCCGTGCGCCACCGTGCGGGCTGGTTTGTGGGCTGGGCCGCCTGCTGCGTGGCTGGCTCAGTCTTTTTTTTTTGTTCTTTCTTTTTTTGTTTTTCCTGTTTTCCAAAAAAATTCAACTTTTCAAATACAATTCCAAATCAACCCTGACCGATTTCAAAAAAAAATGTGGGAACAAAAATAGCCATTTTGCATATGTTCGGAACTTTTCCAAGTAAAATAATTTGGTACAAACCATCTCATTTAAATCGAGTTTGGTAAATCTTTAAACACACCTATCCATTTATATTATGGGCTTCAAAATATCAAAATAACAATACTACAAATGTAAATACGAACAAACATACTTTTATAATTTTCCAAACATAGCTCCACATCTAAATATCAAAATAAGAATACCACAAATGTAAATATCACCAAATAGTTGGTTCACACTTAGCCATTTTGCATACTTTGGGACCTTTTCCAAATAATTTTTTTTGGTACAAACATCTTATTTAAATAGAGTTTGGTAAATCTTTTAGACACAACTATTCATTTATGTAATGTGCTTCGAAATATCAAAATAAAAATATCACAAATGTAAGTATGAACAAATAAACTTTTATAGCTTTTCAAATACAGATTCAAATCAACCCAGCCCAATTTCCAAAAAATTGTGAACATAAAAATAGCTATTTTGCATACTTTCGCAACTATTCATTTATATCATGGGCTTCAGAATAACAGAACAAAAAAACCACAAATGTAAATATGAACAAATAAACTTTTATAGCTTTTCAAATACAGCTCTAAATCGATCCAGACCAATTTCCAAAAAATTGTGAATATACAAATAGCCATTTTGCATACTTTGGGACCTTCTCCAAATAAAATAATTTGGTACAAAAGCATCTTACTTAAATAAAGTTTGGCAAGCCACTTATTTTCCAAACAAATATAATTGAACCAAAAAACCAATTCTAAAATAGCACATGCTTTACATAATTTATAACACTTTATACATTTTGTTTTATGGTATTTAAACATTTTTGCAAAACTACTAAATGCTGAATTGACTATTTATTGAACATGACCAAATTTCAAAATGAATATTTCAAGCATTCATGTACCTCAAAAATCTACCAAGGGCGCGCCGTGACGGCGCGCTGAAATTCAACTAGTCAACTGTTAGAAAGTTGGTCGTGGCACAGTCTGCTTTTCCAGTTATCATGCAAAATAAGGTCATTATACGAACATGAGACCAACATCACAACAGAAAGTATCTGGATTATTTCACAAAAGCTGATAGTTGAACATTGGTTTGTTCTGCAGTAAATTGGAGGCAAAATAAAGCTTGACACTTCTATACAACATAAAAACGTGGGTAAAATGACAATAGATGCCCCACAAAAAGTGAAGGCAATGAACAGGGAAAACTGACAACAAAACCTCAACTGCGATAAAAGTATCACAAGTCCAAAATGAAACTAAACTTGCAACCATTTATAGATTTCAATGGCTCATAGCTCCTTTTCCATTTAAAATGAAACCAAACCACCAGTTCAAAGCATTAAAAGGTTCAGAGTCAGGATATGATTCCAGCCTCACTAAACCATTCCTCTTGGTGCAGGTGCACAGCATTAAACAGGTTCATTTACAGGCACACAGCATTAAATAGGTTGCCTGAACATCACATTTAAATATAACACATTTGTGGGAGACCATTAGGGAAAAAACTATGGCAATTATTCATTAAGATAAAATAAATGGCAAAATGAGCTCTCTAAACAGAAGGATTTACGGATAAAATCAATAGTGCATGGGATGGGAGGTCACCAAATTCTCAACACGAGACATGATATTCTTGGAAGGTGGGAACCAGGATAATCGTGACAACCCCTATCAAACAATCTCATCTTAGAATGATGAGACAGATAAATATAAATTAAATTCACATAACTGTAGACAAGTGAACTGAAGAGCCTACCAGCTCCCAACGAATGACTCAACAATTTGGTGATTTTAGGGTTCGATCTGAGCTCAGACCACTGAGCGAAAAATTGTGGAAAATCTCGTAATGTTGCCTAAACATGTCATTTATATAAAATGCATTTGCATATGGAGATCACTAGGGACTATATCATATATAACATTCAATGATATACATTAATGGCCAGGCTATTGACACGGCTAGCACACATGGTCCAGGGATATGACGAAATGAGCTCAACTCTACACATCAGGATTTTCTGATAGACTCAATGGCACTCGAGATGTCACAGAATTCTCAACTATAAGCATGAAATTCTTGGAAAAAAGGTAGCAACTAGGATAATCGCAATAGCTCTTATCAAACAGTCTTGCTATGGTATCGCTTCGAATGACGAGACAGATGAACATAACATCAAATTCACAGAACTGTAGAAGAGGATTTTAGAGCCTACCAGGTCCCAATGAATCTGACAGGAATTTAGGGATTTTAGGGTTACATTTGAGTTACGACCAATGGGTAAAATTGGGGAAAACCTCTGAAGGTTCACACTAGGAACTGATGAAGGCGCTGGCACTTACCGCTGTGCTGGTCGCGTGGCACGATCGCACGAGCCCCCTGGCGAGGGAAGTCGACACCAACCTCGCCATGTTCCCCTGCATCGATGGGTAAAAACAACAGGAAACCATGATTAATCAACCGAAGCGGTTGATGGGCCGGTCCTGGTATTTCAGGGAGCGAGGGCGAAACTTGAACATGAGACACTTTAATGTAAATATCATAATAAATTAATAGGGTATATGTATATATAAAATATTAAGATGTCTAGAGTGCATAAAAAAGACAACATTGCTATCAAACAGTTACATGTTGTGTCAAAAGAATCTCTAACATACTTAGATGCAAACTCGCTGATGATTGCATGTCAATTCCACTCTTGCCGATTATCACAACGACTCTGCGTCAAATCAGTTTTTTTTTAAAACACCAGGCTCCCTGGAACCCACGCTCCATATAGCCGCCCTCTTCAAATCAGACCTTATCGTCGTTACCGGACTGCGTATGCCCCTGCTGCCCCATGGGCACTCACACCGCCCTAGCCCTCTGAGATCCTGCGCTGCGTCCTAGCCATGGTTATATGGGGCGTTGCTAATTGTTGTCACCGTAAGAGATACTGGGTTATATGACAGTATGGCACCAGGATTACTTGTTTCAATTTGGGCAACAATTAGAGCGACCCTAACCCTAGCCGCCGGGCCGCCGTCGGCGCGCACCGCTCGAGCTCGTCCTCCGCTACCCCTCCTCTCCGTCCCCTGCCTCGCCCCCCGCGCCCCATCCCGCGGCCGCCTCGACCCCCCCTTCTCCCGCCCCCGCTCCTCGCCGCCGCCGGACGGCGTCGCCGGCCGAAGGCCGGGCGCTGGCAGCGGCGAGGCCCCTTCTCTCCCTCGCTCGTGGGTCTCGGCGCGGGTCGGGCAAGACGGCGTGGGCGCCGCGTTGACCGTGGGCGCGGCGGCGCGGCCGCTTCGGCGGCGGCGTGGATACTGGTCGGTTCCAGGACGGCGGCCCTCTCTGGCGTGGCAGCGGCGCCCTTGCGGCTGGCGTCACTGCGGGTGGCTCTGGTCGTCGGCCTCGTCCTCTTGGGAGGCGCGTCAGCTGCGGGCGGCGACTGCGACCTGGATCCTTCCTCGTCGATCTGAGGTTTGGGCTTCTCTTCGCAAGGTGGGAGCTTGGGACCAGGGGAAACCCTAGGCCGGCATGTCCGACCCGGACACGGCGACGCCTTTGGGTGCCGTTCTACCTCCTTGGAGGCGTGGCTGCGGTCCCTTCTCCACCCCTGACCCGGCTCCCGGATGAAAGTCCAAGATCTTTGATTGGGCGGCGTCGACGCCCTGAGCGTCGTGTCCTCCTTGGAGGCGCCGCCTGGGGAGTCCTTGGACTCGGATGAGATGAACAGAAGGTGGGAGCTTTGGATGGCTCCCATGCTTACCCTTTCCTCTGCAGTTGCGCTCGGCGCTTTCCTGTTGCTCTCTGGTTGCCAAGGGCAGCGATGTCGAAGACGGCGTGGTGCTCAGTGTCAAGGTATGGCGTGCTCTGGGGCTCCTTCGGATTCGAGTCCAGCATCTCTCCGCTCTCGGGGGAGCGTCTCTCATGTCCGACGGCGCCTTCGTCTAGGCGAGAGGGTTGGAGCTCTCTTCGGCATGAGAGCAGGAAGGTGTTGTTCTGCTCCAGCTCTTGGTGCTCCTCGCTCACGACATGATCAAGGCAGTGCCCATTTGCCTCTCCTACGCGGTGTTCTTGCCCTAGAGTTGCTGCAGTCTTCACTTCAGCAAGCGGTGCTTCATGTTCTTAGTTTTTATGCTTGTTGTTTAGTGTAGAGTTGTAAGTTGTTCAGTGTGCACCCTTGTATCGTTCGGTCGTGGTGGTGATCGGTGCTTTCGGTTGTATTGGTGGCCTTGTGTAATCCCTGGCCGGTTGATGGCTTCGTTAATTCAAAGCCGAGTTCGTCTCGAGACTACGTTCTCACAATTAGAGCGAACAACACGGGATGGAACGGTAAATGCGTTGAAAGTGTTCTGCTTCTGCTATCCCTAGTCTTACATCAGGTTTTTTTTTCTTTATTTAGCTTGTGATTTTTCTATATTGGTTAGCTGGCTAGCTTCGAAGGAGAAGGAAATGGCAAGGGAGAGGCCAGCTTGAGGAGGAAGATGGCCAGTCGTCTTACGCCGCCGTTCTGCTCTGCCGGTCGATCTATGGTTACGGGTTACTGGACGGGAGGGGCGAACGGACTAGAAGGGCGGGACAGCGAAGAGGAGGACGGGGGTTAGTTACCTGCGCCGGCGCCGCCGCCGGGTTCGTTGGTCTGGCGCCGCTCCCCTCCCGAGCTTCGGTCGCCCGCGTCTGGACGAAAGGGTATGCGCGTAGCGGACAGGTGAGCGGAGGTGGGCTCAGAATTCGGTTTGATTTCCTTGCCCGGAATACTGGAATATACCATGTACACCCAAACATCACAATTCGGGCCAGCCAATACCACATGACCAATTCCATGGCCCAATTCAAACACCCAAACATGGCCCATAACCAGTCGTTTTGCCGATGTACAAAGAATGCATCCAGTAACAGCAAGTAAACGAGTTGAATATTCAACATGAGTTGAGAACTTGCCTGTGGCAAGATGGTTAGGAGGGTGGTTATACTTCCAGCACACAAGAGTTCAAACCCCAGGTTTGACGCTGGTGTTTCTCATTTAGCCGGAATATTTTTCAGTGGGAGACGACGTTCCCGTCGACAGCGAGCCGCCCGTGGTGACTTCGTCAATCTCAAGACCATCCGCCGGCTCAGTCTCTCGGAGGTGCTCATAGGAGTAGGGTGTGCGTGTGTGCATTCATAGGGGTGAGTGCACGTGCGTGTTTGTGAGCGTCTGCGTTGTACCGTGTTTCACAACAATAAAAAATCAACATGAGCATATACGGGATAATGTTTTAAAAACAGCCAATTTAATGTTACATTTCCAAGTGGTAACCTCCAGAGTCCACAACACCAACCCAGCCACCCAGTCGTATACGCGCTAATGGTGATCACTTATCAACATGAGGGCCAGTTTCCAACAACACCGCGAGCAATTGTTCCGACTTAACACACACACGCTTGTCCAAATCTTAACAGCAGCAACAGCTTAAACAACGCACAAAGAAAGCGGCCGAAAAAGAATCAAATGATAAAAATTTCAAGCACCGGGTCACCACACTATCTTATCCTTGTAGCGGCAGCAGTTCAAAATCCGCAGCACACTGAAATCAGTGCCGCCTCTGCATCGGCTCCACCCTCCAGTTTGATCTTGATAGTCCTGCCCTGAGACATAGAGATTATTGTAAGGCATCGCGCAATATAAAGTACAAAGGTGTGAAAACTTAAGAAACGGATCGACATACCTCAGGCTTAGAATCAGTCTCTGAGTGTCTCTATTTGATATCCTTCCGGTAGAAAAGAAAACCTGCTAGACAATTTATAACAAACAGTTAGCTCAACTAATGCATTTATATCCTGTAAAGCTTCCTATAACAAAGAGTTTATTGTTCCTTCTTAGATTACAAAAATTACTTTTGCCTTTCTTGTGGCAAAATACTAGATGAATGGATTCAGTCAATTAAGTTCTTGGCCCTGAAATCTGCACGGCATAGATGTTTATAATCCTTATTTTAATTGACTAATATCTGACTCTGCATGCCATGTATACATTGTCTACTTATCCATGTCTATGTAAATTTAGATTCATAAAAATCTTTTCGGGTCCTCCAATTGTGTCGGTCAATGACCATTAAAGTGTTATTGTTAATGTTAGTAGTTTGTAGCTACTCTTATATTTTTCAGTGGCAATTGTATTTAATGGATCTTGAGAACTGAATGCAGACCATTTTTTTGTGATGTAGACTTGTATTTGTGCCTAAAAAATTAGACATTAAATATTCACGCCTGCTAACCCAAATCAGTGGATCTCGTGCTAGTTTCTCAGGAATCAGGGGAAGAGAGCGCTGCTTGACGCCCTCGACACGGTGAAGTGGTTGCTTCTTAATTTCTTGAGGGATTGGATGGTGTACGTCTGCATCGCGATAACACTGTTCGGAACCATGTTGCCCTGCCCCCCAACTGTACACATCAGGATGTTCTTAATTTCTTAATTATAGGAACTAGATATGTTGTTGCAAATTGTGTACGGGGACCCCAGGGGCATATGCCCCCCTCCCCGCGGCCATCCCTCACCGGGCATCCACGTTCATTCCAGGGCCATCCAAGGCCACGTGTGAGATGTGCGATTGCACAGGCCCCAAATCCTAGCGCATTAGGTCAATGCCGATTAGCTAGGAGTGGCTGCTAGCGGCCATTTGGCCAGAATCACTCGCATAACAAATTAACAGTCGTACAATTTTGTTTGGCTGTCCAATTTCCCAAACTTTGTAACTGGTCTTGTGACCAGCAATATTGCTATGTCCTAATGGAATGTCTGCGTTCCTGTAAAAAAAAAGGTCCTACCAAAAAAGAGGCACAATAGAGGCCAGTATTACACCGATTGTTGATCCAGCAGGTGGCACTAGCGCTAGGGTACCGCGGTGATTTTGCCGTCGTGATTCATCTCATCCCCAACTACTCATTTTGAATCAACACTCATTGATGGCCAAGTGTTGGTAGTATTTGGTGGCTTGTCGCAACTCATACCACCGTCCAATGAATTGATCGCCTACTCATTTTTTGTGAGGACGTATGCATACTCCTATTTTTCTTTTGCTTTAATGTTTAGTTATGCCTCTTTATTAAAAATGAAAGGAAATTTATTACTTTTCAAGCAACGGTTTCAAGCTCAAATGCCGGTGTTGGAAATTTTGCATTATTCGGGTAATATATAAAAATATGTACAACTAATGTGTAGTCTTAGAGAAAATTGAACCTGCAAAAGTTAATCCTTTTGTTTTTATCAAGCATATGTCGTTGCTATCTGATGACGGGAAAATGGGGCGATCGCAAAAAAAGATACGTACGCGTCCAGGTCATAGAGACAAATAGTATAATTTAATTTAAATTTAAAGTGCGTCCATATAAATGAGACAAATATCAAGTATTGCGAGTACATACTTCCGGAACTTTTACATTTTCATAAAAGAACCGTTAATTACATCTCCGAAAAGAAAACCCCTGATTAAGAATTCCAACTTTCTAATAAAAAGGATTACAAGTTTACATATGACTATTACAAAATATAAAACTAAGACTAAGAAGTCCTCCTCGCCGTCGTCGCCGTCGGATGCTTGAAGGAACATTTAATCTTCTTGCTTTATCATTTGATTTGATATCATATATTTCATTTTGTTTACTTGCACTAATATTAGCAGTACAAGGAGTTTGCATGCATCGGATACTTTTTTTTTTTTTTTTTTTGCGAGGAACCAGAAGATATTACAGGAAGACCATTACAGAAAGCACCCCAAGAAAGATGAAAATTACAGTCCAGTCCTTCTGCAACCTAGAGACGCCGGCGAAGAGCAGAACGTGCCGGTGGCGCGCCGCCGCCGCGTCTTCCTTCAAACCTTGGATCAGAAGACGTCCCCTGGCGGACGGGAAGTCGCCGGACCTCGAACTCCGTGGAGCCTCCATCCAACTCCCGCTGCATCTCCATCGTCTTCCTTGCACATCTCCAGCTCCGGCTTCGTCAACCCAGATCCGCCGCCACGCGGGATCCAGGAGGGGGAAGGCGCTCCCAGAAGATCCAGGGATCCCAGGGAACGAAGGGGGCAGGCACAGCACCGCAGATCTCCACCGAGCTCCGCCGCGAGAGGAAGGACGTACCTGCACCAAAAAAGCCGACGACTCCACCTCCTCCATGGCGCCGCCAACCGGAGAGCACACACACCCTACACTATCTACACCCGTGACGCAGGGATCCCCCGCCCTCCCGCCGCCGGAGCGGCCGACGGAGGACGAGGGATCAGCTGGATCGACGGCGAGGCGGTGGATCTGCGCGCGGCGAAAAAATTCGCCTCTCTCTACTGTAGCGGGAGAGAGGAGAGACGTCCAGGCGATACTTGATTGATTTAATCGGCTCAACATACATAGATTTGGTGATACAGTATATTGTTTGGTTATTTTTCTAGCCGACTAAAGCATCCGGAATGGTGCATGGAAATTTGACCCGTAGGCCATGCATGTGCATTTCTTTGCATGCATATAGCGACAACTACATGCAATCATCATTTTATATTTCTTCTGGTACTATTCAAGACAGTACTAGCTTGTCTTAGATCAAGACTAGATTTTGGGCTACTTGCATGCCACCGGAGTATGCATAGCAGTTTTAATTTATTTCGGACAAGAGTATCCGCAACATGCAAAGTGCATATTTTGTTTGATATTTTGCTAAGGCATGATTTAGCCTATATTTCTACATGCGTATGTGACATGGGAGTTTTATTGAATTTGACTTTTCTTGTACTACTACTCACATAGCAAGGCCTGCGAGAAGTGTAATCAAGATGAAGTTGGTTTTATTCATATTTGTATTACTACTAACGTAGCATAAAATGCTTGTAGCGTAACCAAATAAGAGATATGATTTAGCACAACAATATGATGATTTTCTTTCATTTTCGCCCAACTTAGTCATATCCATTTTGAGGACTGATCTAAGAAATATTATAGGGACTTTTGATTTAGGTTATTCTCTAGATTTGTATCCACGTATAGGGACCGAACCAAAGAACGAGGCTTACGCACATGTTTCGTTCTGGTTTGTATCGCTAAGGGGACCAAATCAAGAGATATTATATCAACAACGAAATATATTTGAACATGATCTTGGTTTGTACCATGATGGCCTAACCAAGATGACGATTTTTAGAAGATGAAGCAAGCTCCTTGATTTGTACCGCAATGGCCGAACCAAGGGCGTGGATTTTGGTAGATAGATGAAATCTCTTTGATCTGTACCAATGGCCAAATCAAAGGATAAGGGAGGAGATAAAGATGCAGCACTTCGGTTTGTACCCATGGCCAAACCGAAGGCTAGGGAAGAACCATGAATCCCACCTTTTCTTGGATGCTGCGGATGATCTTCTCCTTGAGTTCTTTGCTTCTTGATTAGTATGGCTTCGATTTCGTGGTGTTTCCTACCGGGACAGAGCGACGGACGAGTATGGCGTTGTGCTCTGTGTTGTTGATGGGACTTGTCAAACGATGGGGTTGAATGATTGATCGGGCGGGGGATGAATGAATGATCGGCGGTGGTTTGTGAATGATGGTCGATTGAATGAATGATCCATCTCCTGCGCGTAGCGTTGTGTGCTCATATATATAGGCTGTCAGCGAGAGTGTTCGAGAGACGAAGCGTGCACGTTCTAGCGATCGTGGGCAGAGACGTGGGAGCGTGGTCAGTTACAACCTATACGCTCCAAGCTTTCTCGTGTGACTTGGTCGTTGGCAGATATTTTGAATGAATTCGCATGCATGTGGGCCATGGGCTGGCTAATTAGCCCATCATTATTTGTTAACCTTGCCGGCTAATCCATGCATAATTTATCCATGCACGTAGGTATCTGGCCACGCACTATGGACATGGGCCTTGGTTAGAGTAATTTATTAGCACTTACATGCATGTGTATATATATAGTACGTAAACAATATGGTCTACGCAATCATAGGAGTTAGCTACCGTATGTAAACCCCTTTTATTTTGAAATACTTTTTTCCCTGTAATTTGTCCTTTATTTTATTATGGTGTCACCGTATTTCATAATTCCGGTCATTCTTTAATCTAAGACAAAATCGATGTCAACACTATCTGTGAATGCGCTATGATCAGTATGATATTTGGAATTTTATACACAATATATGTGATCGGTGTCCACCACCACCACCATGTCCAAATTCTGTCTTGACCCCCGGCCCTTTCTCACAGCCCTATCTGGTGCTCATCCCTTCGACGACTGACACCCTAGCTTCCGTTTCCTCAAGGTCAAAGTCATCAAGCCATTCGCCAATTCACCAAGAAGAGAATCACCTTGATCATTGGTTCTCGATCATCTCATCAATCACGCTCGATCAATCAACCTTGGTAAGTAGATGCTATAAATTCAAAAAATTGGTTAATTCATCAGTTGAGTTATATAATTCTATGAAAGTATGACTTATTTTTATGTTTTTTCAAAATTTAGGCCCCCATTTTACATTTTGCTCCAGAGGAGAAGCCTTGGTTAATTAATCATACAATGTTTGCATCGACTAAATAGACATTGGTAGGGGGGAAGGTTTTTTGGAGCTCGGGCAACATGTAGCTCATTCCTCTTTGTTTTCTGAAAAATCAAAAACGACATTTAAAGTTTAAAACATTTCTAAAGGAAATCCTAGAAGTAGTCAACGACGTGTTCTGTGTGCAAAATCTCAACACGAAATACCTTGTATTTGTGGCCACATGAAAATACCAAAATCTAGGAGAGTTTGGAGGTTTAAAATTTGCAATACTTCACATCGACACTTTTGTCCTTTTTTCATAGCCTAGAATACAAAGTATTTCACACTGAATACAAAGAGAACGAGAAAAAAGCGACCACTCTGCCTCATTTACGATGCTGGGCAAACCCCTCTGAGCGCAGGAGAGGTTAACTAGAAATCACAAGGTTCTCAAAAAACAAAAACAAAAAACTAGAAATCACAAAGTTGACGAGAGAGGAATGTTGGAATGGATCTACAAGGATCTCCGATTCCAATTGTAACAAGCTGAGAGAAAAGGACCGATCCTAACGAGGTGCCGAGGGAGGGTAGCGAAGTTCGATTCCTTGAAAAAGAAGCTCATACCGTTGTCTTATGTGCTCCGGATTCCACAGCTGAGAGCGTACAGTACAAGACACCAAACTCGTTAAGCAGACTTTTTCCTACGTAAAAGAATCTCCTGCCAACTTAATGTTATATTTCCAAGTGGTAACCTCCACAGTCCATAACACCAACCCAGCCACCCAGTCGTATTCGCGCTAATCGTGACCACTTATCAACATCAGGCCAGTTTCCAACAACACCGCGAGCAATTGTTCCGACTTAACACACACACGCTTGTCCAAATCCTAACAGCAGCAACAGCTTAAACAACGCACAAAGAAAGCGGCCGAAAAAGAATCAAATGATTAAAATTACAAGCACCGGGTCACCACACTATTTTATGCTTGTAGCGACAGCAGTTCAAGATCCGCAACACGCCGACTTTTGTGTCGCCTCTGCGTCCGCTCCACCCTCCGGTTTGATCTTGATGGTAGTGCCTCCCTGAAACCAAGAGATTTACTGTAAGGCGGCGCGCGATATAAAGTACGGCGGTGTGAAACCTACGAAAAGGATAGACATTACCTCAGGCTTGGAATCTGACTCTGAGAGTCTCTGCTTGATATCCCTTCCAATAGAAAAGAAAACCTGCTCAACATTGAGGTTTGTCTTTGCACTCTGCAGGAGCAAACATATCAGTTATGAATGGAAAACAAATGCTACCGTATGGGTCCTTGCCGTACCTGTGCTTAGAAAGATGCCACATGTTTCAATACAAAGTTATAGAATTACGCTACAATGAACGAATGGCATAGCAAAGTTGTGACTTTCACTAACCGTTTCAAAGAACTTCATCCCATATTCATCAGCAAGGGCTTGCCCCTTTGAAGTGGGAACAGCCTGCATGAAGGCAATTGAGGAGTTAAGAGAGGTACAAATTAGTCCCAAATAAAGATGGATAGAAGATTGTGAATTATAAGTGAATAATGATAACACATTTTCTTTTTGTTTGAAATAATATATGGATTCCCAAATGATACTCTAAATGCATAAGTAACATCTACGCAGCCTGAATATAATTCAATGAAGATATGTTTGCTGCACTGGACATGAAAATGACATCCATGCAACATGTAGTCAAATCAAAACAGTTATAGAACAAACATGCAAAGAAAAAATCGGAACAGAAGAGTATACCCTTTTGCTTTCATCCATGTCCGCTTTGTTCCCCACCAAAATTTTGTTCACGCTATCTGAAGCATGTTGTTCAATGTTTCGGATCCAATTTCTTATGTCTGCAAGTCAGTAATAATGATGAAAATAATCAGTACAAGCATCATATTGAAAGAGCATGTGAAGCACAAAGACAAAGGTACGTACTATTGAATGATGACTCATCCGTGACATCATAAACAAGTAAAATGCCCATCGCTCCCCTGTAATAGGCTGCAAAGAAGAATTGCACATTTAACAAACTTCATGCCAAGAAGTCTGGAATCACTAGAAGTCTAAAACAGTCTAGCTTTTACTTAGAGTATACAAGTATACCAGTAGTTATAGTTCGAAAACGTTCTTGGCCAGCAGTATCCCAGATCTGCAACTTAATCCGCTTCCCATCCAACTCCACGGTCCTTATCTTGAAGTCGATACTATTTTAAGAATCCAGCGAGAATGATTTATAACTTGAAACAAGCATTTCATGTAGAATACGAATTTCAGAAACAGGTATTCTGTGATTTCTACAGTACATACCCAATAGTGGTGATGAAGCTAGTTGTGAAGGAGCCATCCGAGAACCTCAAGAGCAAACAACTTTTACCAACACCTACATAAGTAGATCAACTTGGTAAATGAGCACTGACAGAACAGCATATAAAGCTATAGTCCACCCCAGAAAAACATAAGCTAGAATAAAGAAATATATTAACTGCGGCGATTCAAGAAACAACAAAAGTCATGAAACGAGGCTTCTGTACATTGGAATCCCAGAGGATGTTATGCATAGCTATGTATCAGTTATGAGTTCCTCACAACATAAATGATGGTAAGGTCACAGAAACAGGGATAAAGCTGGTGGTTTAGTGAACTCCGGTTCAGTCACTCAACAGCTGCAGGTAGTTGGGAATTAAATTTATCATCCTACTTAGACGATTTACACATATACTAGGATGCTGATAACACCATGACAGGCACTTACAGGCTTACAGCGAGCTTAGCCCTGACCGCATGTGATGATCAATCTATCTACATCCACACATGTACTTTGCATCGGTTCTACAATTTCACATAACTATTACTTGTGTACTGCAAGCATGAACAAAACGACTCGAACGGATCCAATAACACAGGCACGCAGAAGTTAGTTTCTACCACGCTTCAAATTCGACACAACATCTCTCGGTATGAGGAAATTCGAGAAAGCTAGGGGTTTAGTTAACTCCGATCCAGTTACTCAACAGCTACAGGTAGCGTGGGATGAAATTTACTATCCTGCTCATACAATCCACACCTACAATGCTGATAACACCGTGACAGGAACTTATAGCAAGAGCCTGTTCCTGATTTCATGTGACAATCAGTCTAACCAGATCACCACTTCGATTTTTGCAGCAGTTCCACAATTGCACATAACTACATATTACTTGTGTAGTGCAAGCAGGAACCGAACGACTCGAACAGAGTACTTAAACCAATCCAACTACACGCTAGCACAGCGGTTAGTTTTTTTCGCCTTTAATTTGACACACAGCATCTACGTAGTAGCACATCTAGGTTGTCAGATCCCAACCGGCGCATGAAACAGAACCCCGCATCAAACTTGCCTCAGATCTCGCGCATGTCGAGGGACAGGACTTACCGCTGTCGCCGATGAGGAGGAGCTTGATGAGGTAGTCGTAGTCGGCCCGAGCCCTAGCCGGCGGCGCCGCCATCGCGCACTATCTCCCGAGCCTAAAACCGCCACGAAATTAGATCGATAAAAAGAAAGGGAAGCCAAACGAATAGAGAGGCCGAATGGCGCCACGGACCTGGCGAGGCGTCGCGCGCGTGCTCCGATGCGGCGGCGATCGCTCGATCGATCTCCCCGCGCGAGCAGCGAGCGTAGGCGGTGAGGCCGGAGAGGAGAGGGAGGGAGCACCGGACCAGGCTGGGTTGGGTTGGGTTTGCTAGGTACGTGGTGGTGGACCTGGTCCACCTGTGGACTTTCATCAGAGTCCAGCTGCCCTACGTGCGCCCATCTGCAGCCTAGTAGCCATATGGGCCAAATGCCAACACTAATGGTCTTCCTCATTCGTACTACTGGCCCTACTTCAAGGAAACTGTCGGCCTGTCGCTCACCGTTTCTAATTGTAGTTGGGCTGGGCTATTTCAGAAATAAAAGTTTATCGTTGGATGTAAATGGTCATGCTGTTCTAAAAAAAGTGAATGTCATGCTTCCCTAAAATAAAATGTGAATGTCATGAGAATTTCCCGTGAAAATATATAGTTCGTATACCGTCTTGTAGTGCTTTTCACATCATCCTGTTGAAAATTCGTTCCACTCGTCCGGTTGCGACTAGAAATTCTTTCTTAATAGGTACGAGCAGGAGAAGGATTTGTCCGAGTAGTAGAGAGAGAGAGAGATAGAGATAGAGAGAGAGAGAGAGCATGGGTTGGAAGTCTACTTGTTCACGCGGGAACAGTTCAGACTTGCAAGGCACAAGACTAATAAGCGCAATGACTAGGTGTCGATCAAGTCCTGCTTAAACATTAGCATGACTTGACGAGTGAGAGTGATTGCATAAGCACGTTTAGTACATACGGTTGCACTGCTGCGAATACGGAATATGATCGCATCATTAAAATAGGTAAATTTTTGAAAGAAGCATACCAACTGAAGATCTTGACAAAATAAAAAATTAACCACCTCTCATTTTATTTTCTTAATTAGATAGCACCATACATTGTAGAATGCAATAGAGAAAGGGTAACACAGAGAAGAGCCACCCACGAAAAACACGATTGTAGTATTGCTATCTATGTGACATTATTGATATCGGGTTGCTCGAAAGGAAATCAACATAGCGCAGCTACACGTCTACAATGAAGCCGCAACAGCGGCTAGAGCTTTGCCTTCATGGAGTGGGAGGGTTCACAACACTGGAGGATCTGAGGACAACAGCTTGGAGGGAGACTCAATTTCACACTCTCTAGTTTGCCATCCACTCTAAGCGACGACGCCATAACCACAAATAGGCAGACCTGTACAGCCAGGACAACCACAAGGACACGAAGGTTAACTATCGACATATTTCTAGTTTCAACGACATATGCCAGGACCAAATCCTCCTCTTTATATAGTATAGGTAGGCAAGGGAAAATCAATGATATACCATTGATTTTTTGAATACAAGAGGATAACAACGATATATGCCATTTTAGTTCTTAGTACGGAGGGCGGATCAATGAGTTTTTATTATGTACCATTAAATATAGAGATAATTCATGAATTGAAAATATATCACTTTTTAAATACTTTTTATTTATGTAGACTCAAATTCATTATATGGTAAATATTATGTATAAATTGATGACACGGTAATGAAATGATTTCTAGTATCTACCATTAACTTTTGGGGTGTGGGGATATATGGAATTCATTACATATTGATAGGTGAGCTGTGAGCATGTGGCAGCTATTTTCCCTTTTTAAGAAAATCAGACAGAGATTTCCGAGCAGTTCAAACTCATGAAGCGGTCCACCTGCGAACTTTCTTCAGTGCCTTACGTAGTTACGTGCGCAAATATACAGCCTACTATAGTAGCCATATGGGCCAAATGAGCCGGCCTTCCTCATTCAGTTGGGCTTGTTCTAGGGAAATGTAGCTCACCGTTTTGTATTTATAATTGGGTTGGGCTGTTTTAGAGTTTGTCGTTCAGTTTTTCTTCTAGAAAAAAACTACTCGTCCTCCATTATTTTCTATATCTAAATAGCAATGACCCACTACAAGGAATTCTCTCAACATGCAGCTATGCCACATCATCAACCTTCCACATCATCTTTCTGAGCCACGTCATCAGTTGTCTCCATTCAGTTTCTTGCTCAAATGCGTCCATGCAACATCCGGCCACTCCAACAGTGGTTCATTGCCTCCCCAAACTGCAAACATGCAGATTTATGGCACGCACCCAGCAGTCCCTAATCGTGTCTCTCCTTTACCCCTTTCCTGTCCCGCACTGGAAAGGAAACTGCAATTGATTAATAAGTTTTGTAATCGAACAGTCGCGGCCTTCTCCACTTCCTTCCCAAATCTTCCTATAATATAAACAATCCATCTATCCAACCGGGCGCCGCGGCGGCCGCCGGCCGGACATGAGCATCATGTGCGCAGTTTTCGCCAAACTGAGGTCTAGCAAGAGCACGGACGAGTCCGCGTCCCTGTGTGTATCCTTCCTGGAATCGGCGTCCCCTTCCACTTGGTGGCCGTTGTCGTCCGGCCGCTCCCGGCGGCGATGTCAGATGGAGGAGATCGTCTTGGTCAGGTTCGGGGTGGTGGCCCTGGTAGGAGGTGGCTGCCGTCGTCCGCCAAGCACATCGTGAAATTTTCTCCTGCCCATCACATCTCCTGTGCTCGCCTAGACTTCAGAAATGTGTCGACGGCAGGAGTTCAACTGCTGTACAGGTAAGTTCACATTTGCCTGTTTTGATCGGAATTACATCGATTCATGTGGTAGTTGTCCTCGGATGCGTCAATTGTAAATATTCATCTGCTGCTAATTCTAATTTTTCTTTAACAGCAGAAGGTGGCCAGGGGATTTGTGTGTTGTTTATGGCTGATGGCTAATTTTCTGGATTGATCTGTGGATGGTAACAATTCGTTCCTCTTTACGACGGCCACAAGGTACTGATATCAGATTTTTACAATGCAATGCAACAATTTAATCAAGACTATGTAAAACGTCAATATAAACTATTTTCTGAACCACTTTTCCCTATGCCGTACATTAGCCTGATCCCTCTTCTTTCCCTCTATGCAGTTTTGGTTTTTGTGTGTCAACAAAGGTGTCTCCTCCATATCAAGCATGCATCAGGAAATGAATACGCTACCACTAAAATATTAAAGGACTGCATCGATGTTTCCTGTGTTATATTATCCTAAGTTGTTGGACAGTAATTCCTGCGTGTTTGCTGCATCAGTGAACTGGACAGAGCAAGAGATTGGTACTATGCTTGCAAGCTATTGCCAGCGACAGATATAAAGCTTTCTTCTTTGTCTTCAGTCTCCTAGCAAATGTTTGATTCCAGAGTACAACAACGTACTATATTTTATCTTCCCAGATCTCCTTGAAAGATATTCATTGGTTTGCATTTTTAATTGATGAGTACGGAATCAACCATTGTAGTCTGTCCCTTGACATCCAAATTTCAAATCTCCATCATGTGTTTCTCCTTTAATCTCTCTATATAATCATTTCAGTTTGTCCACCTTTGATTCAAATAGAACTACTTACGTTCAACAACATTAGAGTATGTCCGCGTTTATTTTTTCAGAAACAGGTAATGTCAAGTAGACTTATCCTTCTTCGCTATCAACACCAAGTAGACAAATGAAAATGACATTATGCTTATGGAAAGTCAAAAAATTGTCAAACCATGGAGATTTCTGATACTTATAATTTAATTGCTCTTTCATAATTCACCAAGTAGACAATATTTTTGATCAAGAGTTGCCGCAGCAACGCGCGGGGTATCATCTAGTAAAGTATAAACACGGGTAAACTGCTTCATGCATGTGACTGTCATGTTCCCTAAAAAAAGTGACTGTTATGTCCCGTGACATATATAGTTCGTCAACAGTCGTATGTGATTTTCACATCGTCATGTTGAAAAGTCGTCCCACTCGTCAAGTTGCAACTAGAAAATCTTGCTTAATACGCACGAGTAGGCGATCGATTTGTCGAGTAATTACAGCTCAAAATGCTATGATAGAATACAAATGCGCACTTGTACTGGTAGAGAGAACACCGATTAGAGGAAGTCTATTTGTTGACGCGGGAACAATTCAGACTTGCTTGCAGGGCACAAGACTAATACACGATATATATGACTAGGTGCCGAGTCTTGCTTAAATATTAGCAAGACTTGGCGAGCGAGTGATTGCATAAGCACGTTTAGTACTTACAGTTGCACTGCCGAGAATACGGAATATAGTCGCATCATTATAGTAGGTAAAGTTTTGAAAGAAGTATACCAACAAAAGCACTTGGAAAATAAAAATAAAATAAACCTCCTTTCATTTTATTTTCTATTAGATAGCAGCATACACTGTAGAATGCAATAGAAGCACGGTAACAGACAGAAGAGCCACCCAGAGAAAGACACATTTGTAGTGTTGCTATCTATGTGACATTATTGATATTGGGTTGCTTGAAAGGAGATCAACATAGCGCAGCTACACGCCTATAATGAAGCTGCAATAGGGACTAGGGCTTTGACTTCATGGAGAGTGAGGCTTCACAACACTCGGGGATCTCAGGACAACAATCCGGAGGGAGACTGGATTTCACACTCGCTAGTCTGCCATCCACTGTCATCGACAACACCACCACAAATAGGCACACTTGTACAACGAGGACAACCACAAGAACATGGAGGTTAACAATCAACATTGTTTTAGTTTGAATGATCTGTGCCAGAATTATATGCAACTCTATCTTAACGTTCCGCCTCTTTCATATTGTGACATCAAATTCTCCTTTTAATATAGTATAGGTAGGCTAGGGGAAATCAATGATATACCATTAAAATTTTGTATACGAGAAGATAACAATGATATATCCCATTTAATTCTTAGTATGGAGGGCGGATCAATGCGTTTTAATTATGTACCATTAATGTTTTGTACACGAGAGGATAACAACGATATATGCTATTTAATTCTTTGTACGGAGGGAAGATCAATGAATTTTTATTACGCACCATTATTTTTTTGTATATGAGAGGATACCAATGATATATGCCATTTAATTCTTAGTACGGAGGCCGTATTAATTAGTTTTTATTACACACCATTAAATATGGAGATAATTACATGAACATAAAATTATATCACTTTTTAAATATTTTTTAGTTTTTATTTATGTAGACTTAAATCCATTACATAGTAAAACATCATGTATCAATTGATGACGCAATAAAATATACTGAAATGAGTTCTAGTATCTACGATTAATTCTTTGGGGGTATGGAGATATATATGGAATTAATGTCATTACGTATTGGTAGTGAGCATGTGCCAGAGATATCCCTAAAAAAAGCATGTGCCAGAGATATTATTTTTTGAGAAACAGCAAGAGATTTTCCGAGCATTTCAAACTCGTGAAGCAGTCCACCTGTTCACTTTCTTCAGAGTCCAGGTGCCCTACGTGCCAAATGAGCCAGCCGTAATGGTCTTCATCGTTCGGAGTATTGGGCTTTGTTCAAGGGAACTGTAGCCCACCATTTCTATTTGTAATTGGGTTGGGCTGTTTGATATATAGAGTTTGTAATTAGTTTTCTTTATTCTAAAAAACAAAACAATTGTCCTCCAGTGTGAACACGGGTAAACTGCTTCATAACGCTCATAACAAAAAGAAGGTTAAACTGCTTCATGTATGTGAAATTCCTGCAAATGTTCTGAGAAAAATACATAGTTCGTCCTCACATCGTCTTGTCGAAAAGTCGTGCCACTCGTCCTGTTGCGACGATCAAATTCTTGAAAAGAAAAAACGCTAAATACAGTTGTGCACCTGTACTAGTATTTTGTTTTAGCTGGCACTTGTACTAGTAGAGAGAACACGGGTTGGAAGTCCACTTGTTGACGCCGGAACAGTTCACACTCGTAGGTCTCATCACGACTAGGTGCATGCCGGTCTTGCTTAAATATTAGCAGCACTTGGAAAGTGATTACACAAGCAAAGTTTCTTTTAATAACACTATTACGTGAGCAAGTTAACTAAGTACATACAGTTGCACTTCAGAAAATACGGATTTCGAAGACCACTCGTTGAGCCAGTGATTTTTCAAACATTTCAAACTTGCGACGCGTGAACGAGCAGGTGCCGAGTCGCAGTCCATTCACAGCCGACTTGGCTTATTACAATCCCCACGTACTTACGCGAGCAGCGTCTTATCTCGAGTAAACTAGTCCCACGTATCAGATATCTAGCTAGCGTCCGTCCATATCTGCACGATTTGAAATTCGAAATCTTGGATGGCGCGTGCTATAAGCGATTTTTTGGGTGTTTGAAGTATCTACGAAACGATTTAATTAATACTCGCTCCGTTCACAAAAATATGTCTCATCCAAGATACATGCAAATTTGAGTTAGATTGAGACATCCTTTTATAAACGGAGCGAGTACATATACACGTAGTTGGAGACCAACATTTCGTGAAGTCAACTCCTAATTTTCATGCTAATAACTTCACCGCAATTCAAAGTCCAAGGACCGGACATGGCAGTCGCGCCACCCCCTGGAAATGAGCAAGTCCCGATCGAGATCAGTCGCCATGATTATTCTGACCAAAACGAGACAAATTAAGCAGAGCCACCGGCTCCATTTGTTTATGATTTCGTCCATCTCACTATCACCGGTCCGTCCGCGCCGGGCATGCGCTAGGCCTTTGCCTGCAATATTACGAGCGCGGCCTGCCCGCCTAACCAATCCTTTTCCTCGGCATCGCACAGCTGGTAAGATCATACAAGATCCGTACTTGTGAGCTAAGCAGCCGGTACGTCGACCGATCACATGCTGATCACTGGAAGTAATATAAGGAAAGGTAGATGATAATAGAAAAAATTTGGTGTCGTAGTGTAGTAGGAGTATAATTCAGTACATGTCGAAATAAAAGAATTGTTATAGTGATTCCGAAATTACAATAACAATAACTCTTAAGCTACCAAACTTTCAGCAAGACTCTGTCATAGTGCTGCCATGATGCCATCATCATCGTGACTGGTCAAGCAAAAAAAGATGCCCGAACTCCTGCGACGCCCCGCGGCCCCAGCCGCCGCCGCCGCCGCCGCCGGCCGCGCTCCCAGCGGCGCCGCCACCCAGGTTAGCTCCTCGCCCAGACCCGGCGGATCCCCCTCCTTGCTCATCCTCCCTCCCGGTTTTGGCTCCCCCTCGGCCTGCCCCGACGTGTTGGGGCTCCGGTTTGGTGAGATCCAGATCCACGGCGGTGCATCGCCGCTGCGGCGGGCCGCTGCCTCGTTCTCCACGGTGGTTCCGGACACGCCACCCTCCATCGTCGCGTCCGCTGCTGCAGTTAAGGTGGGGGAGGGCCCCACCTGCCCTCGCAAGATCGCCCACGCCACCAAGATCTCTGCATTAATTGGATCCCCATGCCGGAGCAGGGCTTGCGTGCTCGAGCGGAGCAGGCGAGCTCCTCTTCATTGCGGGACGCGGCGCCGCTGTCGCCGCGGTCGGCCACGCGCGTGGACTTGGACGTCGTCCGCCCTCCCCACTGGTGGCGCCAGCTGCCGCCGTACAAGAAGCCGCTGGCTTCTTCAAGTCTGCATTCATCGCGCCCGTACCTGCCTGCATTCATCTCCAGGGAACAAGAAGGTTTCAAGGCCAACCTGCGCAAGCGTGAGTGTTTCCGCTGCTTCGCTCTCGGCCACGCTGCTTTTGAATGCCGCGACCCGATCCGCTGCAGATACTGCAAGAAACAAGGGCACATCGAGCGCTTCCGTAGGCAACGCAAAAGAGATAGAGAGCAGGAGCGCCTCAGACTTCGCCAAGCAACTCCTCTGCCCCCACCTCCGCCAGGCCCGCCTCCTCCACATCTCCTGCTGCAAGCACCTCCTACCTCAAGCCCTGCACCAAGCTCAGCTCAAGCTTCCGCTATGCCCCCGCCGCCTCCTTTGCCGCCGCTGCGCGTCGCCGCGGCTACCACGATGCCGCGTCTCGGGGATCCGTCGCTGCGCCCGGCTGAGAGGAGCATTGTCATCGAGTCCACTCCGGCCATCGAGCTCGCGGCTGAGGGCTTGGCCAACTTCGCTGCGGTCATCCGCATCGCCGGAACTCGCCCTCGGCTCAACGCCAACGACGTGAAGACCATCATCGCCAAGCGCGCCAACCTCGACCCCGACTTCTTCCGGGTGGTGCCGTTCTACCCGGAGGACTTCTTCGCCACCTTCAAGTATGGTCATCACCGGGATGCAGTGGCCAATGAGGGCCGCTTCAACCAGGACGGCGCCGACATCCGCGTCAGCAAGTGGAGTCGCCTCTCGCACGCCGACGCGATCCCCTCAACCACCATGTGCACGTCTGCCTCGAAGGTGTCCCTTTCCAGGACTGGAACGGGGACGTCGTGGGTAGGCTGCTCGGCGGCAACGCGATCCTAAACTACTTCGACATCGCCACGACGCAGAAGGAAGACGCCACGGCCATGAGCCTCTGGGCTTGGTGCTACAACCCCTCTGGCCTGCCCAAGGTCATGTGGCTCACCATTCTTGATGGGCCGACGCCGGCGTTCGAGGTCCACGACACCAACCCGAAGGGCAAGAAGGGGCTTACTACCCGTGTCATCGTCCACCTTGATGTGCACGAAGATTTCTCCCCCGACAAGGACGGCCGCCCACCTCGTCACCCCCGCCGCGAGCGCTTCGACTGGGACCTTGGGGTCGTCGATGGCGAGCAAGAGGTGCGGGACCGGGCCACGGACGCGCCGCGCGAAGATCACCGACGCCGCGACAACGACAGAGACAGGAGGGATGATGACACTGATCGGCGTGGCCGCGACGGGGGTCGCCACAAGTCTCTCGCAGGTAGGCTGTTCAGGAGCCATTCCCGTGCGGCTCCGGATGGCCGCTACAACGACAACGCCGGCAGCTCGCGCCAGGGCGGACACGGGTAGGACCGCGATAGGGACGGTGGGCACCGCCACCACGACGATTCGCTCGACCACCGCCGCATCGACACCTCCAGGGTCCAGCGCCAGCTGGACGGCTCCGTGCTACCAGCGCCTGGCTCACACCGCAAGGAGCGGTCTCCTTCACCATCGCCCTGCCGCCGTGGATCCTCCAAGGTTAGTCCGGGTCATGGCCGCTCGCCCGGGCCTGTGGGCGTCTAGCCTCTGTCATTTACCTCCACCCGGATGGCACCCCGATCATCGCTCGTCGCAGCCTCGCTACGCTGTTGGCTCTAGCATTTCACCCCCAGCTCGCACGCCAGCTCGCTCCATCAGCAGGGTGCTCTCCTGCGCGCGCTACATCGACTTCACGCCTCCTGCCGCCTCGCCCGGCTCGCCTCGTGACTTCAGCACTCCATGTGCTGGGCTAGGGATGCTGGACTACTCCGACCCGATGACGCCGCTGCACGGCGACAGCCGCGACTCCACCCTGGCTCGCACTCCGCCTCCCACGCGTCGTCACCACTCGGCATCGGCTGCTGAGGAAGGCTCTGGCTTCAGCTCAAGCGTCCACCGCGTCGACAACAATGCTGGTATGTTGTTCACCAAATGTGCTTCTCCACTGCTGTCTCGGCCGGTTTCCGCTTCGCCGCGGCCTTCTCCACCGCTCAATCGTCGAAAAACTCTCGCTGGTGTTACAGGTTTCAACCTCGGTCGATCAAGTGCTCGTATCCAGGCCAAGGGCAGCCGTGCTCCAATGGCGGCTCTCGCGGAGAAGCTACTCTGCAAAAGGTTGGGGATCTCGGTGGAGGGTGACTCCATGACTAAAGAGGCGATCGTGCAGTTTGCAGCCCTCTTTCGCGGCAAGCTACCGGACATCGCCATCGCCGCGCTTCGCGCTCTCTTCAGGCTCGACTGCGACTTGGCTACGGCCGTGGAGGATGCCCTGCTGGCGCATGGGGGAGAAGCGGCGGAGGACCATGCTTCGGAGGATGCACCATTGCTGGGCGAGGTGCAGGCGGCTGCCTGATCCTCCTGCTTGTTGCTCTCCTGCTGGGTCTACTTGTTCCAATGATAGTACAACCTCTGAATTTCGAGTCGCTTGCCAGGGATGTCCTTGTGCGTCCGTTGTTAATTTGGCTGCTGCTGCTGAACCTCAAATCGGCAGTTTATTGCTGGGTTTGTTCCCAGTTTGTATCTGAACCTGAGTCTGTGGTCTGGGCTTGTTCCCTGTTAGTTCCTGAACTTCATCTACTTCACTTTGTTGCTACTGATCTCCATCGTCATCAACATGGTGCTGCTCTCCTAGTTATCTCTGCTGTCCTACTGGGGTCTTTGTGGTTATCCAATGAGTGATTATTTCATCAATATCGCTTGTTGGAATGTTTGCGGATTGAATGACCCGGATAGAAGATCCGCTGTCCTCGCGACGCTTGCCGACACTTCCTGCCACATAGTTTGCCTCCAAGAAACTAAGCTCGCCCACACGGACTCCTTCCTTGCGGCTTCCATTGGTGGCATCCGCTTCCGTGGTTTCGCCCAAAAGTCGGCTGTTGGGACTCGAGGTGGCATCCTCCTGCTTTGGGATGAGGATGCGGTTGATATTGTCGATGTGGATGTCAGATCCTTCTCGCTCTCGGCTAAGGTGGTGTCCAAACGCGACGATGACACCTTCATGATCACGGTGGTCTACGGGCCAACCAACAATGCGCTCAAGAATGATTTCTTCGACGAGCTCGTCGCCTTAAAACCCGTAGCGGATACCAAATGGATCACTTTGGCGACTTCAATCAAATCCACAAAGCTAGTGATAAAAACAACCTCAACATCGACCGGGGAAGAATTTCGCGTTACGGGCGGCCCTTCATCTTTGCGAGCTTAAAGAAATCCATCTCCAAAACCGGAAATACACTTGGTCCAATGAGCGCCTTAACCCCACCATGAGCAAAATCGATGCCTTGTTTTGCAATGAGGCTTGGGATACCTCTCACGACGACCACATTCTTCAAGCCCTTTCATCCTCCCTCTCCGATCATTGTCCCTTCTCCTTGCGGGTTGCCGGGGACCGAAGAAACCCTTCTCCTTTCGATTCGAGGAGTTTTGGGTTAACATGCCGGGATTCAACGATGTGGTGAAGAAGGCATGGGCAGAGCCTTCCCCTCACACGGACCCTTTCCACATTCTCATGACAAGCTCAAACTACCGGGAGGCGCCTCAAGCAATGGAGCAAAAGCTTGTTCTCGAATGCCAAGATCCAACTTCACATGGCGCTTCTTGTCATCCTCCACCTTGATTTGGCTATGGAACAAAGAACTCTCTCTCCGGAGGGAGGGATATCCGCTCCCGTTGAAGAGAAGAATCATCGGTTTGGCCACGCTTGAGCGCTCCCGGAAGAGACAACGCGCTAGGATCAACAACCTTCGGGAAGGAGACGCCAACACGAAATATTTCCATGTGCGAGTGAATTCTAGGCGCCGTAAGAACTTCATCTTCAAGCTTCGCAAAAACCTTGGCTGGGTGACTTCGCATGAGAGAAACAAGCGGTGCTTCATGAGCATTTCAACTCCACCCTTGGCCGGGGGCTCCCCCTCCTTTGGCTTTAATTGAGATGCCCTTCATTTGCTCACTTGTGACCTCCACGGGCTGGACTTGCCGTTTTCGGAAGAGGAGGTCAAGGCGGCGATCTCGGCCCTTCCTCCAACAAGGCTCCGGGTCCGGATGGTTTCACCGGAAAGTTCTTCAAGTGCTCTTGGGAGATTATCAAGGCGGATGTTATGGCAGCCTTGCATTGCTTCTCAAATCTTCGCACCCGTCACATGCATTGGCTCAACTCCGCAAATATTGTTCTTATCCCTAAGAAGGATGGTGCCGAAGATGTTGGAGACTTTAGACCCATTAGCCTTATCCATAGCATTGCCAAGATCGTGGCCAAGCTCCTTCTATGCGTTTGGCTCCCCGCATGAACGACCTCATTTCCACGTCCCAAAGCGCCTTCATTAAATCTAGAAGCATCCATGACAATTTTTGTTCGTCCGCAACTATGCTCGTTGGCTTCACCGGAGGAAAAAGTCTACCCTTCTCTTCAAGCTTGACATAAAAAAGGCATTTGACTCGGTTAAGTGGGAGTACCTCTTGGAGCTTCTCCATCGTCTTGGGTTCCCACCTCGTTTTCGGGATTGGGTGGCGGCTTTACTCTACACCTCTTCATCACGGGTCCTTCTCAACGGGGTGCCGGGCAACCTATTAGACATGGGAGGGGGCTGCGTCAAGGGGACCCTTTATCCCCCCTCCTTTTTGACATTGCCATCGACCCCCTACAACGCATCCTCCAAGTTGCCACCGAGTTGGGCCTCTTGCATAGCCTCCCCGGGAAAGGAGCTACTCTCCGCACCTCCCTCTACGCCGATGATGCGGCCATTTTCGTGGCTCCTATCAAAGAGGATATTTCGTACCTTGCCATCATCTTAGCCAATTTCGGTGCTTGCACCGGCCTCCACACCAACTTCGAGAAGAGCCAAGTCGCCCCCATCCGTTGCAACAATCTTGACCTCGATGCCATCCTCGAAGATTTTCCGGCCACCCGCACTAGCTTCCCTATGAAGTACCTCGGCCTCCCCCTTGCGGTCAAAGGACTAAAGCGTATTCACTTCCAATATCTTGAAGATAAAACAGCGGCGAAGCTTGTGCCTTGGCTTGGTAAATGCTTCAACATTGCCGGTCGCCGTGCCCTCGTCATTTCCGTGCTCACCGCCCAAGTGCTCTACCCCCTCACCGCTCTCATGATCCCTAAAGAGACGCTGCTTGCCATCCAAGCTATCATCCATGCTTTCCTTTGGGCGGGCATGGAAAAGGCTTCCGGTGGCAAATGTAAAGTGAATTGGTTGTCGGTTTGTAGACCCACGTCTCTCGGTGGCCTTGGTATCATCAACATGGACAAGTTTGGGCGTGCTTTGCGACTCCGTTGGCCTTGGTTCCATTGGACCTCTCTGGACCGGCCGTGGGTCGGTTTAGAAAATCCGTGCAACAACGAGGATATGAGGCTCTTCTATGCCTTGACGAAGGTTACTATCGGGAACGGAAACTTGGCCTCTTTTTGGGATGCTCCTTGGGCGGATGGTGAGAGTCCTAGATGCTTCGCGTCCTCCATTTATGCCATCTCCAAGCAAAAGAATTGGTCCGTGAAGAAAGCTCTTACCGGAGATGCTTGGCTCCTCCAACTCGACATTACGGACGGCCTTTCGTTGGGCAGCCTTGAAGAATTTGTCAAGCTATGGACCTTCACTTCCCAAGTTCAATTGGTGGATGACACGCCGGACTCGATCACTTGGAAAGCATCCTCTTCCGGATCCTACTCTTGCTCGTCGGCCTACAAGGCTCAGTTTGATGGCATCAACCCCTCTCCGATGGATGCTTTGGTTTGGAAGCATTGGGCGCCTCCCAAGTGCAAGTTCTTCTCTTGGCTTATTCTCCAAAATAGGGTTTGGACGGCGGATCGTCTCGAGCGACGGGGGTGGCCTAATGATAAGCTTTGCCCTCTTTGCCGTAGGGTGGACGAGACGGCGTGCCACCTCCTTTTCTCTTGCCGCTACTCCATCCGCATTTGGGGCATGGTTAAAGATTGGCTTGGTCTCGAGGATTTCAACCACGATGATTGGAGAGACTTTGATACTGTTATTTCTTGGTGGGGTCACCTTCTTCACGCTCATCGCGGTCGGAGAAAAGCTATGGCGTCGCTCCTCATGCTTGTCTCTTGGGAGCTTTGGAACAAGAGGAATGCGAGGATTTTCAAGCACGTGAGCACTATGCCTACGGTCATCTTCGCCAGAATTAAGCTCGAGGCGTCTAGTTGGGTTTTGGCGGGTGCCAAACGTTTGGGTCTTTTGTTGCCGCGAGAGTAGGCTTGTGTTTTGTGGGTGTTTGTTATCTGTAACACATATGCCTGTACCTAAACTGTACTCTCTCCCCCTTTTTGAATGAATTAAGGCAAATCTTTTGCCTTTCGTTCAAAAAATGATGCCATCATCTGAAGAGGGAGCGGGTATACTGGCATAAGATGCACTATCCTCATGGATATGTGAGCCTCGCTCAAAACTGTCAAAATGGTCATCGTACAACTTACTATCACAAATGAAGTTATGCTAACACATGTATGCAGTGATGATCTTTGTTTGCGTTAGTGGGTCGTGAAAATGTGGTATAGCAGGCAAAATGTGCCACTTAATCCTTAGAATGCCAAATGCTTTTTAAACAACATTTCGTGAAGAGGAATTTACAGCGGAAGTGGTTCTTGACGGAAACATCACCCGGGGATGATAATACTCCATGTTCATACTCAATGCTGGTGGAGAGTATGTTTTATAATTTCACCGAGGAGGACCTCCATGGAGAAGTGCTCTTGAACAAACTGTCGAGAGGAGTCTCGTTTGTCCTGGACTTTAACATTGGGACTGAATCATGCTCAGTAGATGAACATCCAAGATGAACGGACTACATGCGCGTAAGCAAATACAACACGTGCATGAACGCCTGCAGCGTGGATTGGGCTTCTTTTGCGTTTGCCAACAACCTTATAACGGCAATCCCTACCTCCCAAATGAATACAGATGAGTCTTGTTGAGGCTGATGAGCTTAAAATCTTGCCGGAAGAAACTAGGTCATACCCCAAAGTGCAGTGGCGGAGCTTACTTAAGGCCATCCCTACATCCCAAAACTAATCACGTACGCCCCTCTATTATTATTGCGGACTCACGCGTTACAATCTACGGTAATTAAATCCATGTAACACCATTACTTACACGGCACGGGCACACGCTAATGTAATTATAGCCTCCTAATCAATCATCGCCATGAATTTCGCATGATAAACGCCCCACGCCGGAGATCAAAGCCCCGGTCACCGGTCAGTATGTTGTCTTAATACGGTAATGATAAACTACTCATAACATCTGTCTTAATCTCTTGAAGGAATACGTATGCACGAGATATCTAGCTACCTAGCGTCCATATCTGCTAAAACTGAAATTCAAATTGGATGGCGCGTGCTATCTACTCCTAAATGATTTAATTATGTATACACGCGGCTGGAGACCGATAACATCTTGGGAAGTCGGTTCGGTACCTTCATACGGCGATTCCCATATACTACTATCATCCAAGTAGCAAGGTTTTGGTTACTGGTTGGGTAATCTGGTTACCACCCAGTATGAAATATCCCAAGCACCACCGGCTAAACCAGGGAAAAAAAATCGATTTTTTGAAATTTTAGCGGGAATGGTCAAAACCGGTAAATGGTCAGACCGGGAACCAATTTTTTATTTTTTTATTTTTGGTTTTCAAAATTCACTCTGTAAGTAGTCTGTGGTAACCGGTAATCCTAACCCACAAGGGAAAATTTTCTAACCGTGCACCAAGCAGACGCCCCACCCCATTGAAACGATCGAATAAGTCCCGAGCTCACTCACTCGCCATGATTAATTATTGTGACCAAACGAGACAAAACGAAGCCAACGGCTCCATTTGTTTATCATTGATCTCGCTGTCATCCGTCCGTGCCGGACATGCTTAAGGCGTTTGCCGGCCAAATTACGAATGCCTGCCTGCCGACCCAATCATTTTTCCCGGTAAGATCAGACAAGAACCGTTCCTGCGTGCGTAATCACTCGCTGATCGGTTGAAGGGCGTCCAGTCGATAACTCGATACAGGCGTGAGATCTCGATCCATATTTTTTTTAAACACAGTATAACGTAGACGTTTACATACACGAGCACACACTTAGCCTTATGAAAGCACGCACATACATCCTAATCCCATGAACACCTCCAAAAGACTGAGATGATGGTCAGGTCTTAACATTATCGAAGTCACCACAGAAGTCGCTCCCACTGAACTAATCAGGCCGCTTGCTATCCCTAATCGACCACCAGAGCATTCGCGATTACTCACGTGCTGCAGTGGGTAATAAGCACCCGCGTACAGTATTACCACATCTTAATTTTTACACGTCGTGAACGCGCTAATTTAATTACAGCCGCCAAACCGCGAGATATAAACACCGCCACATCGGTCAAACCCCCGGTCAGTCTGACTGGCCACACCGCGCCTCCACTATACTGCGAAAGAGAGACAAAATCTGTTGTCACCCACCGGGGCCCACACGCAGTGGGCCGAGTAGAAAACAAGCGAGGAGGCCGTGGACATCCATTCCACGGAGGCGCGACCGCGCGAGGGGAGGGCCGGTTGAAAAGGGCAGGTGCTGAATCGGACGCAACCGCTGCTGCTGCCGCGCGGGCGCGAGCGCCGCCACCGAACGCGCGCCTCGCCACTTCCCGGATTCCCCTCCCCGTCCCACCCGAGGCGACGCGACCGCCCGAAACCCAGCCCTGTCCCGTCTCCTTCCCCGCGGCGGTTCGCGGCCATCAAATACGCGTACCACCCGCCAGCCCGCTCGGAGGATCGACCACCGGAGTGCTCAGCGGAGGTGATTGCTTGCTGGGTGCCTGGGTCTCTGGGCGGCTCTGTCCTGTCTGTTGGCCGGCCAGGATGATGGGCGGGGCCAGCGGCAGGCGGCGGAGGTGGACGCAGCGGACGGCAGGAGCGGGAGGTGGCGGGGCCGTGACCACGCCGGTGGAGGGTGTCTCCTCAGCCGCGGCTACACGGCGTGCTACAGGTTAGTAGCGTCCGGTCTGCTCCCCTCCCCGGGAATTAATGTCTCGGTCTTTGGATTCGTCGCTTGCTGTTGCTTTTATGGATGGTTAACAATTCGAGCGTCGTTGGTTACATGTTCTTATTACTGTTTTCGGTCGATTTTGTTGGATCATTTCACAAGGAGGCTAGTTAGTTTGCTTCCGGGATGGGAGCTTGTTATGATGACATGCCCAATCGAGTGCGTTGCTTGCTTGCGTCGCTGAGGAGCTTCTAGAGCAGAATCAGGGAGAAAAAAACAAGCATCTTCCATTTTGTGTTTGTCCAAGGAAAACGAACAAGGAGGAATGGATCATGGAAAACTTCAAAGGGCACGCTTGTCCAAAAAATTCTAGACAACAATAGTAATATATGGACCAGATTAGTTGGGGAATTTAGAGAGGATTAACCATATTTCTGGGGTCGCAATTCCCCTTTATTTCTTACTCCATGGCAATTTGGATCTAAACCATAGATCATATAGAAGGATCACCGATGCAACTTAATTTGGAACTCCTGTTTAATGATATAGGAATTCAGCCATCTGAGATTTTTAATGTGTTGCTCTGCAATTTCTTGGCTTCGCCTAGTGCAGTAGTTAACATCTTTGAATGCTTCTCGCTATGGGTCAAAGGAAATATGCTACAGATCAAATCTTGAACGCTTCTATAACACAAAAATAGTATTCTATAAAAAATAATAGTGTTCTAGAAAAATAATACTAGTTGCTTTGGAGCTGACCTCCTGTTTTGTTCCTTGTCTTCTTATCAGGGTTTGCTCATGTGGACAAGCAGCAGCGTATCTATGGACTATCATCAGACTCCAGAAGTAGCAGTGGATCCATGATAAAAGAAGATTCCGTAAGTTGTTCAATTGCCCACTGTTGTTCTGTCAGCAATATAAATGCAAATTCATAATCTGCAACTTCGGAAATATTCATTTTGGAAACTATTGTATTTTCTGCTGCTTCTGTTACTGAAATATGTTTCATAATACAGCTTTACTCAGGCTCATGTGAATTCAAGCACAAGAAGTCCCGTGGCAATGCTACAGAATGTCTTCCTAGTGAACTCGTAAGAAATGAAACAGAAAGACACGATTCTCTAGATTATGGGTTGCCCTATCGGCCTAAACTTCGTCTTCGTCAAGACAGTAATAGTGCAAAGCAAGCTCCAACAATGAAGAAATCCAGTGACATGAATAGTTTCAGTTATCAATTGGCTAGAAGTGCTAGAAGATCTGATTGTACGAAGATGGGTCCATTAAGTGCAAAGTGCTCCCTTTCGGAGAAAATGTCACAGTTACGTCAACTACGGCATGGCCACAGTAATAAAAAGCAAAACTGCATTGGTGCGTTAAATCAGAGGCATAGGGTTACACGATTTCGAGGAGCAATCGTCACCTTAAGAAAAGAGGAGATTCGTAAGCAGCCCGATTCTTCAACAGGAAGGCACTGGCAAACTTTGTTGGATAATGCATTACTCCGAAGAAAGTCACAGCTACCCAATGATGAATCATCTGAACAACTGTGGAGCTGTACAAACAGCGAATCGGATAAGGCTGTATGTCTCTCTTCTAGTGGTAGTGTTGATGATCTTCAGGTATATTTTTCAAGTGACACTAGTTACACAAGTGACAGCTCCAAGTTTTCTTCTCTGGGCAGAGCAGCCAAGGATCAATGGAGGATGAGTTTCAAGAAGGTATTTAATAGAAACCGCCATTATCACTTTCAGTAATAGTGTATCACGTACTTGTAAACGGAAACATTTGGGTAATTTCTATTCTAACTTGTCACTCTGTTATCTATCCCCCATTAGAAGTAAGCTTATTACCAGCTATCAATTATGAATGTACGAGTTATAATACTCTGTCTTATAGTTTTGCTTTGCCTCAAATCTGATATCTAAGTTGAGCTTCTTCTTTGCTGTACTTCAGGTGCACTGTCCACTTGCTGCACGTATAAATGCTATGTCCGTAGTTCCCTGTAAAGAGATTGAGCAGCCAAGCCCAGTATCTGTTCTAGAACCTCAATGTGAAGATTTTCCTGATGCTGAAACCATCAAGCAACATAGAGCAGATCCTCATGGTAAGCAATATTGTCATTCTTATGTATCATTCATGCTTTTCTTGTAGCTAATCTTATTTTTCTTCTCAATGCAGATCCCAAGCTAATACCTCCGCTTGTTTATATTCCATCGACTGGAATGAACGATTACTTATGCTCTGAGATGGAGGACAGTGAAAATGATGAGACCACAGAGCTGGTTGAAGATATCCTTGAAGAATTTGGAGATGAAGAGGAAAGAGACTTTTCATACTTGTTGGATATACTTATTTCATCTGGTATTCATGGCATCAAGGAGGATGAGTTGTACAAGGTGTGTCACTCCCTTGACTGTCCTGCGGGTCATTATGTGTTCGACAAGCTCGAAAAGAAGTACATGAAGGTTGCTCATTGGTCAAGGTCGGACAGGAAGCTTACTTTTGATATGGTAAACTCGATATTGTCAGAAATTCTTGCCCCGTGTTTGGACATGCACCCTTGGGTAAATACCGCCAGGAACATGGCACCAGTGTGGGGCTCAGAGGGTCTATTGGAGAAATTATTGCAGCTGTTGACTCGAAGGCGAGAAGAACTCGCACTCATTGTGGCCAAGCCTGAGAAGAAGGCATTTGATGAGAGAGGGCCGGACTTAGCAGACTACATCGACAGGGCGGGAAGGGATGTTGAGAAGATGATCAAAGATGATCTTTTGGAAGAGCTGGTTCTGGATTTGATGTGCAGCTAAGTGCAAAGCTACTTCTGGAGCTGTTGTCAGATTTCCAGGGCCCAAGCAGTAGTAGGTCCTCTCTTTTGTGTTGGGTTAGGTTCATAATTAGTTGTATTGTTTCATTGGTCCTTAAGGTCAAACTTCTTTTTTCTTAAAGCAGTGGTGGACACCTTTATTTTTGTCGTTGAGCTTGTAGTGGCATAGGGTATCTGGGAAAGTGGCACATTCTGTTAGGTTAGGTGAGGTTATTTGGTTAAAAATTCATTCATAGCTTGAAAAGGGAAGGAGAATGTGTGTAAGAAGCAGAGTTGCTCCCTTTTTGTTGGATTTTGTCAGTAGTGAGACATTTCAAGTCTGTAAATCAGGGAAACTATAGTCATGTCAATATTCAGATTGTTACTGGGAGAAACAAAAAAATGAAAGTTGTCGATAAACTTTTCTTGTGTTGGGTGGAACGAGGACATGGATATTAGAGTTTTAAAAAAAATGGATATATTCCAGCGGATATATTATTACTTCCAGGGTCTGTTTTCCTTGTCAGGTTAGCCTTCATTGTGTAGACGAGTTCTGTCAGACTGCAGTTAGCATATTGGATGGATCCATGATTTGTTAGTTTTGACATGGATCCATGACACTGCCATGAAAAGATTCTTGGTCAAGATGCAAAGATTGTCAAGTTGAACAGAAAATGTAGAAAACAGAGGAGATTATGCAAGTATTCTCTGAAGACGGGGCTCTTTTTCTTGAGCCGAGCTCTCAGTTTCATTAACGAAACCAGAGTATCACAGCGTTTTAGGTGTCTGAAATTTAGCCATACAAGTGCAACAAACATCATGCCGAGCGCCAAACCAGCATGCCAGCTCCAAAACCTAGACTACTTTACCAAAAGATTACAACGAAAAGTTCAGATCTTTGCTACCATTCGCCTCTCCAATGGAGCCAACCACTGCACAATTCATCAAGAGAAGATGGCACATTGCTGAATCGCCCCAACCATACTTAGGTACAGCTGTACAGGGCAATGGAAGAACAGGGTCGTCTACGAATTTTGTCTTCCACAAAGTTCACTCCTCCTTTCCAACTCCTGTGTCTCAGTTTATCTTCGGTCAGGATGCTCTTCCTGATCACAAGCCATAACACTAACCTTAATTTCCCACAGATCTTTATAATTGGCGAAATTCAGAATTTTGTAGACAGGCTTAACTGTAACGTTATCAAATTTCTCAAGAGGCCAAACAGGTCTATCGTTATCATCATTCAGAGATACTTGTCTGCATTGGCTCTGTAAAGAGGAAAGGACTCTGTCGCTGAGGTTTACCAACTTGTAAGAACTGTCATGTTCAATTAGTTCTGACCTGTGTTTCAGTCGAAATAGAAAAAGTTGGCTCTAGGATTGATACTACCACGCTGTCAACGATTTCTTCCGGGAATGCTTTCACCAAGTTTTCCAAGGAGCTTTAATTTTCCATAGATATTTATAGTTGAAGACTAACCGTGAAGTTTTCAGGAACTTATATATATTACAGATTTGACCGTAAAGTTACAAGATTCTCAAAAGGCCATGCTTTCACCAAATGTTGACCGTGAAAGATCGTTGCTGTATTTGTCTTTGGTACAGTTTGGTGATGCTGAGCTCTCCCTTTCCTCTGCCGGCCCTCTGCTCTGGAAACACGGTGACGACGAGACGCTCCAGCTGAAGGGTAGCTTGACCTCGCCGCAAGTCCTACTCTACTGGTGATTCGGCGGCGTCCTCTCAATCCCTCCCAACTACCACTAACCACGCCCCCGTACGCGCCCTAAAACTACGTAATTGCCACGACGTCATCACCACCGCAGATTACATGCCATGGCACAGTTGTAATTACGGGCAGAGTTAGTGTCCTTGCACGCACCTGACCCTAGCTAACCATCCAGGGCGCCCACGCTTCCCAGCCCAAGATCGCAACTACCCCCTTATCCCCTGATTTGAACAGTTTGCACTATTTATTTACGTGCACAGCCAGCTACCATCCGATCCAATCACCCCGTCTCCGCATCCAACCATGGCCTTGTCGGAGCTCGAGGTCGATGGCGTCGTCTTCCCGCCGCTCGCCCACCCGCCGGGCTCATCCCACGCCCACTTCCTCGCCGGCGCAGGTAATTACTCCGTTCACTGTTCCCGCCGGCCACGTGTGTCGGCTTAGATTCTTGAAGCGCGTGGCAATGGCGTCAGACAGACAGCTCATGTACGACTTGATATGCTTGTAGGTGTGCGAGGGATGGAGATCGGGGGCAACTTCATCAAGTTCACGGCCATCGGCGTGTACCTGCAGGCCGACGCCGCCGTGTCCGCGCTGGCTAAAAAGTGGGCCGGGAAGTCCGCCGACGAGCTCGCCGCCGACGCCGCCTTCTTCCGCGACGTCGTCACGGGTACGTAACGCGCACGCACGCTCCGTCCATCCTTGCGCAAACCATGTAGCAGTAGCCGCAGTTAAGCACGCGCGCCCGAGGCTAACTCTGTTTTGCGTGCACGCCGCAACCAATGGCGACATGCAGGCGAGTTCGAGAAGTTCACGCGGGTGACCATGATCCTGCCGCTCACCGGCGCGCAGTACGCCGAGAAGGTCACCGAGAACTGCGTCGCCTACTGGAAGGCCACCGGCGCGTACACGGACGCGGAGGCTGCCGCCGTCGACAAGTTCAAGGAGGCGTTCAACCCAGGGCCGTCTCCAGAAATCGGGGGCCCCGGTGCGAAACGCAAAATGGGACCTTAAAATTTGAAAATTCAAATGATATAGCAACTAAAAATAATTTTATTTTATTACTTAACTTAAGGATGTCTTATTTTTTAACAATATATAGAAACATATCAAGAAAATTCAAAATCAATATAATAAGCTAGCAAGCCGGCTCATTAAAAACCTTTCAACCCCGTAGGTACCCTGATAAGGACAAGAGTGCGTCTGAAACTTGCTGCTTCAAGTATCCACAATAGTTATATCGTTTATCAAATCTTAACTCTACTAAAAGTACCACTAAATAACATACTGGCATCATGTTCTACTAAAAAGCAGCATCCGTCTGGTATTTCTTGAAACGAAATCTTCAATTATATCTTCATAATTAATCTTGTACTATTGTCGCTAATCCATTGAGCCTTTCTTGCGTCATAGTAGAACGCAAGTAAGATTTCAACAACTTGAGTTTGGAAAAACTCCTTTCCACCGATGCAACCGTAACAGGAATTGTCAACAAAATTATGTATGCAATATTGAGAGGCGTTTTACTACTCAAGGTGGTAGCTACACACCATAGCATTATACGGCGATGTAAGCCATATAAACCTGTTTTAGCTTGATATTCTAGTAGAGAACGGATTTTTGGTGTACAAAACTAGTTTCAGAATTGTGAAATAATATTTTTTGATCTTCATTTTTTAGGGTTGACTTGTTCGTTGACTTTTTGCGTTGACTTTTAAAACATAACAACCGGGATATGATTTGAAAAAAATTCAAAATACTTTTGGATAATCCTATAACCTCTAATGTTGAGATCCCCCCGCCCCCCTTGAGTATTCTCTTTTTTCCGTGACATATACGAGTCGATCAAACTAGGGTGTGTAGGTACCCATGCGAACAGCGGCATTCATTCCATGCAATATTAGCAACAGGATAATAGGGGCGCTTCTTCAAAAAGTTCAAAATATCAATAGGACCCATGGATTTCTCATGCATATCCTGAAAAAGATCAACTCAACCAACAATTTCGCTCCATCGATATCTTTTTGCTCTTTAATCTTATTCCCATGTTCATCTTCATGTTCTGGAATCTTAAGTGCATTCTCAAGATTAGTGCAAGCAGCCGACAAACTATCATCATCCATGGATTGCAGCCGATCTGAAGTAAACAAGAAACCAAATATTTTTTCATACCCCTGATACTGTTCAAATCTCCTGTTAAGTGAGTATCCACCTCTATTATATCGTCACCACGGGCAACATCAGTATTAGCAATTGGAGGTTGATTTCCTGAATTTATTTGAGGTTCCTTCACAACAAATCTATCGAGAGCGCCCTTTTGCGACTGAGCTGCTGCTTCCAATCTTTCTCTTTTCCTCTTCTTCTCCGCTCCGGATTGACACTTTGTTTTTCTCATATTGTTCATGATCCGTCATGTTTCATATTAACAAATTAATGAAACAATTCAAACAATTTGACACGAAGAGACAAGGTTGCAGACTTGCAAGTTGCAGCGATCCTACCTTCAGGCTGTCAGGCGTGTTCGCTGATCTATAATTTTAGAGGCGCTCGCTAGACCGACGAACGACAAAACGAGGTCAATTTTTGTTGGGCGATCCGGCGATCTGGAGCGACCGTCGCTCTCACGGTCTCTCTGTATCGCGGTCGGCGGAACGCAGCACAGATCGATTCGTTTTCTGTCTCGTCACAAGTACCGATAGCGATCAGACCAACTGATCGTGTCCTGGTGGCCTAGTAGCGCTGGCATGTGCTGGGCCAAGAAAAAAAAACTGATCGTGGCCTAGTAGCGCACTAGCGCTGGCATGTGCTGGGCTGCAAACTTCATACGTATATGTATTAGGTATTAGTAATTCGGGGGCCCCTGGAATTTGGGGGCCATGTTCGGTCGAGCTCCTCGCACATGGCCATCGATGGGCCTGGTTCAACCCCGAGAGCTTTCCTCCCGGCGCGTCCATCCTCTTCACCCACTCCCCCGCCGGCGTCCTCACCGTCGCGTTCTCCAAGGACTCGTCGGTGCCGGGGTCCGGCGGCGCGGCGATCAAGAACAGGCCGCTCTGCGAGGCCGTGCTGGAGTCCATCATCGGCGAGCACGGGGTGTCGCCGGCCGCGAAGCTCAGCTTGGCGACCAGGGTCGCGGTGCTCCTGAAGGAGGCCGCGCCCGTCGACGAGCCGGCGGCGGCAGAGCCCGTGTCGGTTTCAGTGTGAATAGACCGGACACCGTGCCTGGTGGCTAGTGTGGTTGCTGGTCTCCGTGGTGAGACGTCGTGTTCCGGGGGGTTCTGCTATTGTTTTCTCTTGCATCTAGGTCAACCGTGGCCAGCTTATAAATAAAGAAAAAGCAGCAATCGCGACTTAAAACGATAAAACTGACCACGTGACGAAATTTCAGCGCAACATGAAACTATTTCAAAAACAATTTTAAATCTAACCTTTTTTCGGTAGTCACGGGGACGCTGCCCTCCACATAAAGAAAAAGCAGCAGTTGCGAGTGAAAAACTACAACACCGACCATGTGACGAAAACTTCAGCAAAAAAAATGAACCTCACGAAAATCCTAAATCAAGGAGGGTAGCGCACTTGTTGGGAGCGCTACACTATAAAACATATAAATACAAACCCATGTATCTTTTGATTTACAAATTCAAATGATATGATTCTTTTTCGTATGGGTCACAAATTAAATTATCTTTCTAGTGCCACCGGTCTCATGATGGTTAGAAAAGTAGATTATGTTTGGTGAATTATTTGCTTATGTTGATTTATTTTTCAATGTTTTGTCGATTTCGGAAACAAGGTTGTGAATGAAAATTTTGTCCGTAATATAGAACAGTAGGAATACCTTGAAGAGCCAAACAAGCACCTACTTTGACAATTCTTCACCCATATTTTCAACTATGAAGTTTCACAAGCAATTTACACGCTGTGTGCGACTTTTTAAAATTTATTTAATTTTACTATTGATCAAGCAAATCCATATGATATGGTAGACGATGGTGATACTTACTAGCTTAATCCTTGTTAACTTTAGTTGCTATATGCAGCTGATTGTGTTTGTACTCATGATTAATATGTATAGATGTTTCTGTTAAACAAAACTACGACTCAGGGAAACTAGTTCGTGCACTCCGGGTGTTCCCGAAGGGATAATATCCAATACTCAATTAAATCTTTTTAAAAAATAAGAGCGATGTGTTGACAAGGGATGTTTCAAAAAAAATTGTTTATGAGAATTAAGATGATGACATATGAATTTATTAAAAAACAAGCCTTTGAAATTTTTACTAAACTCACATGCCATCATCATAATTATTATAAACAACATTTTCAGAAACATCCTTCATTAAAATGGATCTCAAGATTTTAAAAATATTTATTCGAGTATGGATATTATCCCAAAGTCATAATGTCATTTTAGTAAGCACATATGTGCATGGCAACTAATATACATAAGTAGACCAGAGGTACACACGATTGGTAGGACTAAGATAACAAAATATTACCATCATTAATCATAGAATAAATTTGCTTGATCAATACTTAGCATCCAATTAATTTTAAAAATAGAACACACAACATGTAAATTTTGTGTAAAAAAATCGTAGTTGAAAATATGGGCGAAGCATTATCAAAAGTGAGTGCTTGTTTGGATTTTCAAGTTACTCCTCTTGCTCTAGATTTCGGACAAAATCTTTGTTCACAACCATGTTTCCGAAATCGTCTTATTTGCTTACAAGGGGATCACCCCCCCCCCCCCCCCCCCCCCCCCGGCCCTTTTATTTGATTACATAGCAGATTCTCTCCACTTCTACATTTTGCCAACTAGGTTGGGCACATGAAGAGTGTTGTGCACAACCTTATCCCAGGAGGCATGTCTCACCTTCTGTACGCTGACAACACCATATCGATGATTCAGAAAGATAATTTAAGCTTAGCAAACCTCAAATATTTTCTGATCTGCTTTGATATTCTGTCGGGTCTTAATATAAATTACCTCAAAAGTGAGGTAATTGTGATGTGAGTGTCCCCTCGGGAACTAACCAGGATTGTAAACCTGTTGAATTGCAAAGAAGGGAGAATTCCCTTTTACATATCTTGGACTTTCTATAGCGGATAGAAAGTTAAACATCACTGACTTTGAAAGTCTAGTTGGACATGTGGGGCATTGAGTTGACCCATGGCAAGGGGGTTCATGTCCTCTGTTGCTCGCCTAACCCTGACCGCCACCTCCTTGTCTAGTCTACCAGTATACATAATGAGCTTGGTACTGGTTGCAGACGGCAGACATGAAGGCTTTGACAAACACTAAGCTAGATTTTTCTGAGAAGGGGCAACATGAACTAGCCTTTTTGTCGCCCTTAAGACAGGCTGGTCTGAGAATCGTTAACCCTAAATTTCTGAACATATCACCTATGGCTAAATGGATCTGGAGACTTTCTTACAGAAGACAACAATCAATCCCCGTGGGCTCGCATTATTCAAGCTGAATATCAAGGAGCAGCAAATAGTTTTGCTTTCTCGCTAGCGGGAGGGTCTCAATTCAGGCACATCCTATGTAAAATTAAGGAATACTTCAAGCTGGGAGCAAAATTTACTTTGGGAAATGGTCGAAAGGTTATTTTTGGTCAGATTGACACATGTAGTTTTCTCTCTCACTATTTGCACTGTTTTATTCCGTAGCAACGGACAGTTATATTTGTTAGTCTATACTACTTGCATTGTTGATGCATAGGCCGTGACTCCCTCCTTGAAATACCTTTCGTACAAGTATCAATTTATTCCCTTTTAAATTTTCAGGCTTACACTATAGCTACAAGATATTTCATCTTTGGAGCAAAAGAAATGTTGATATACTCCCTCTGTTTTAAATACAAGGAAACTACCGAAAACTATATTTTTTATTTGTACAAGACAGTATCTGTTACCGAGACCAATTGATTAGATTTGTGCCTCATACGATGGTGGTTTTTAACGCAAATAATGCATGAGTCCGTAGATAAACAAACAACACATTTAACAAGATTAATTATCCGGAAACATGATAAGTTTTCTATCCAAACAATTAATCATGTTATTTATTAGTTTGGCTATTTTTGTTATGTACAAATGAGACAGGCCTAGTATATAAAACCAATAATGCTACACTTACGGATGAATTTTTACAGACTCCTTCCTACGGACAGTGAACATGCTGTGCTTACACATCATCCCTTAAAACTGATCCGTAAGAAATATGTCCGCAAGTGTACTGCAAGTGTAGTATTACTCTTTATCGAAAGAAAAAAGTGTTGTATTACTGATATAAAACTAGGTGAGATAGCGACAGTTGTCAAGCAGTACATTGAGCGATAGGCAAGGGCGAGCTCCTTGGCGGCCTTGCCAAGGGCCGCCTTCCTGTGAATTGCCTTGGATGTCATATATGTCGCCACAGGTGATTCCTACTTAGCCGCGATGCGGTGTCTTTGGCGAACCTTGGAGGTAGAATCTTTGACCCTCTTGACGCGTCCACGGAGCTTGCGCAGTTCGTGCTCATGCGCGACGTCGTATAGGTCATCTTCAAGCTGAGTTTCCAAATTCTTTCCAGGTAGCCGCTCATCTTCAACTTGAGATTCGGAATTTATTCTTGCAAACTCGTACATCCAGCAAGGCTTGTATGGAAAATATGTATCTATTCCTTTGCATTGCATGGCAAGCTCTTCGTAATGCTTAGGTAATGTACCCCCGAGGTACTGAAATTTGGAGGTATTCCAGTCATAGGCTACAGCTTTATTAGACACAGTCAAGAAAACTACCTCTTTGTACGGATGAAATCCAAGAAAGTCAACATGTCCTGACCGCCATGTCTCTTGAACAACATGTTCACTTTCCAGAATAATGTTATCGTCGTCAGAGTTCCACTCATATTTCTCTTCCACCGGTGCTTTGTAGTTTCCATATTTTCTACGATCGTACTCGAAGAAAGAACACTTGCGGTAGTTAACATCCTGTAAGATCCAGTGCTTGTCCATCTGGTGACCATAGTCCCCACGTAGGTGGAACTCGCGGTCATGTTTTAACACCCACTTTATCTGACCGCAGAATTCATCCAGATACCAAAGCTGAAGTCCATAAGAACTCTGAGATATTGCACAGTAGACCCCTTTCATTGATCTCCCTAAATGATGTCTGGAATAGAGGTCTAGTCGCTCAGGCATTTTAATTACTTGATACGTAGAATTTGACAAGCACATTCTGCAAAGAAACAATTGTTGAAAAAACCAGTTAGTAACCATCATACATAAATGAATCATCCTACAAAATAGTGAAGATTTTTGGCTCCCGGGCTCTAGTGCTCCCTCCTATATAAGAAATTCGAAAATCATATTTATAAGTTTCAAAAAATTCTTAAAATAAATGTGGAGAGATTCAATGATATATCCCATGAACGTGCAAGATATGAACTTCAAATACGTTGTATTTTAAGGTACACAGTGATTTTTGTGTAGCCTAAAATATAAGGTATCTCAAATTGAAAATTTACACATTGGTGGGATATAGCATCGGCTACATTCGTATGTTTTCTCAGAATTTTTTAAAACTCATACATATGATTTTCGATTTTTTTAAGTGGCAGTGGTACCCGGGAGCCGAAGACAGTTTCTGCAAAAAGTAGGGAGTTAAAAGATGGTCAAGGAAACGCACCTCATGACAAAGTAGAGCGCACCTAGCCAGTAGACGGCACGATTTTTCTCGGCCCATGAACAGCTCGAAGCCATGTCGGCAACTACCCCTGCAACTTCCCCTTCTCGGATAAACGTCTTCTTGTCCCACCGCTAAGTCCTCGACGAAAACACATGCATTGCATGTGACGCCGGAGGCCACTCCTCCGTCTGAAGCAACACGGCGTCGACGCCTAGCACGCGTGGGATCAGATAAACCTCATAGTGCGGTGATACGGCGTGATCAAACACGAGGTAGGCGGTCTGGCCGAATTCCGGCATGCCCGGCGGAGGGCGCTGGGGCAAACGCACCCACCGCCGCGTGGCCGGATTCACGACGTACTCGTGTTCCCAGTCCGTGCAAAGCAGAAGCCCGTTGCAGTGATCCGTGACCTTGACGCCTTCGCATGGCAGCCAGTCGAGCCCTCCGCAGATCGCCGGGCCGGTCGAGGGGCGGGAGAAGAACTCCGACATGGTGTGCGCGGTGTAGTTTATGAAGATGCCGCGCACCGAGTGCGACAGCAGTTGGCCGCGCAGGTGGCCGTGGATGGTGTCGCGCCACACCTTGCAGACCCACCGGGACGCGGCCAGATCGTGCGGCTCCAGACGGCGGAGGACCTCCACGAGGATATCCTCGGGTAGCACTAGCCTAAAGGTGCGTTTTCTACATCCTGGTTGGCTGGCAGTGGCAGAGGAAAGAAAGCAAAGAAGGTTTATTCTTTTCTTTCTAAAGTAGTGAATGATAACACTAGCCGAAAGGCACAGCGGTGATAGACTACGAGAGCTACAAAACTCGCAACTTGCAACGAACTGACACGGCGGATGGAACAATCAAATAAAATGGGAAACCTCTGTTGCCTTCCGATCTCCTGCCTCCGCAAGAAACGAAGGCCAAGCTGCTGGAGGTTGTTGGGCGTCACAGGGCGATGTAGCTGGCTGCCGTGATCCTTCGGAGACGACGCCGTTTCACTCGCCAGCTTTCCTTTTCATGTTCTGAACCTGTAATGCTTTAGCTCTCGATGGATGTTATCTCCTGTAGTTTTCCTTTGTAGTTTTCGCGTCGTATGACTTTAGACCTGTCTTGCTAGTTGCAAAACTTCAGCTGAGTTTCGAACAGTACTATAAACTCTGGTTTCATTTGATGAATGGAACCGGGGCTCCCCTTACAGGGGCCCTTTTGCTCTAAAAAAAATAATCAAATAAACGGGAGAGGGCAATAACTTAAAACTTAAAATCCTCTTCAAACTAATATTAGCATGGATCTGGTACACTCAGACCACCAGATGACTGAGACACGCACGCACGGATTACAACAGATTCATGGGAGGACCATCCATGAAGGGGATCGATCAACCGAGCAAGAAAACAGCACGCAGACATGAGCCAGTACATACTAAATAGTCAGATAGTGATCTACAGTAGTAGGTCTACCCTGCGTAGATGTGGATGTGGAGCGCGAGCGTGAGGATGGCGAAGGCGGCGAAGAAGATGAGGGTGTGGACGAAGATGGCCTTGCCGTTGGTGCGGAAGCTGCCGAAGTCGACGTGGCGGTGCGAGCCCGGGATCTCGAAGAGCAGCCCCGGCGAGAGCAGGATGAAGAGCACCACCCCCACCACCACCGGACCCCAGTCGGCCATCTCCTCGCTCTGCTTCCCTACGTCGCCCGGCACAGACAGAAGCAACTGAACTGGTCTTATCTCACAGCTACTCGATGATGAATGCTTGAGAAAGAGAGAGTGGAGTGGCGAAGTGGTATATAACTAGAGAAGTAGGAAGAAGGAGGCAGAAGGGAAAGTGGTATGGGAGAGCGAGCGAGGGAAACATAAGAGCCCTCACATGGCTGGCACGAATCGATGCGATGGCGATGCTGATGGATGTCTTCTATCGGGATGCAAAGTACCGAGAGAGGGGTGATGCTTGTCGTACTTTGGTGGAGATCATCACTCCTCTGCTATTGCTACTGTGCTACGGGCGCCCCAAAGGAGAACACGTGTGGAGTGCAGAGGACAGACAGGTTTCTCGCTTTGCGCCGCGGAGCCCGGGCCATGGGCGGTGCGCGCGGAAGCGACGGATGCTCCTTTGCTCGATTCCGCGTTCCCCTGGGTGGGGGCGTTTGTTTGGATTGTGGCTGGCTGTGAAAAAAAAGCTGTTATGTAGAGAAAGCTGTTGTGCAGTAAAAGCTACTTTTCTGAGTTTCACCGTTTGGCGTCTTGGCTGGCTGTCTAGCTGTGTGTCGATGAATTGTCTGAACTACCCTTAGAATTCCGAGAACGTAGTAGATTGAATTGTATAAGTCTCATTTTTCACTAAAAATATCTAAAATACATACCGTTAACCACAACAAATAATTGATGAGATATAGATTTGTCCAAAATACATATCCGCACCGTTACTGTGTAATGATATCGTCCATAACAAATACTATCTCTGTTGCAATGAATAAGGCGCACACGTTTTCTAAGACGAATTTTGACCAAAAAATTTGAGTAAAAATATCTTGATTATATTCTACATAAGTAGCATTGTTGGATTCATATTGAAAAACACTTTTGATACTAATTTTATATCAATAATTTTTATATATTTGGAGTAATTCTTGATCAAAATAAAAACACGTAAAACGAGTACGCCTTACTTATTGGAATGAAGGGAGTATAGAGAAGCAAGGAGAGGCACGTATGCCAATTGGCAATCCCAAATCATCCAATCTGCGAGTGTATTTCTCTGTCGTTAAGTTCTCGCCGAGAAGATTCGATCGATCAACTAGAGCAAGCTGATTCACGTACGTAAATCCATCGGGAACATCACAGCTAGCTAGTCCTACACGCGCGTGGCCAGCAGCCGCAAAAAAAGCTACTCATGTACACGTAGAGGTGTGATCAATCGAACTCGTATACACACGCTGACACGCGTGGCCAGCAGCAGCCGCACTTTCTCCAAAAAAGAGAGAAAACTCCATCCGGTGGCAATCTGCCGTAAATAGCTTCCAACGATATGACCAATTCAAGAAAACGGTTTGTTCCTTAAGTGCGAAGCTGCGGGAAGCACCTCAAAGCACCTCAAATCGTGCTTCGGCCGCGCTGCCTATTTCCTGCTTCCGAAGTGCTTCGGCTTTGGCAAAGCCAGCACTCAAAGCCAGGCGTTTGTTTCGTCTGCTGGCCTTTTCCACTGGAAAGCTTAAAAAAGCCGCACTTTCGTCTGCTGGCTGGCTTCCCAGTAAGCATCTTCAGTGGAGGTCCTCGTCATCCCTCGATCGGCTCCTCAGCTCGACTGGGGTTTGAACAGTGAAACATAGCCGTTCATCCCTCGATCGGCAAATTATTGGACCGTTTGTATTATCCCTATGTTTACCTTACTTTTTTTTTGAAAGGATCCGTCACAAAGTACAGGAACTCAGCACAAATTACAACCAGGTCCAACAAAGAAAGAAAATAACAAAAAAACCCTGTAATAAGCACAAAGCTCCCTGAGACACTTGAAGGAATCACAGACAGATCCACCACCGCGCACCCCAGAACCTGGTCGCCGCCGGAGTCGCCGTACCACCGAACCTGGAGAAGAGAGCACCTCCACTCATGTAGATGGCCGCAGAACCGCCCGCCGCCACGCGACGAGACCCAGAGCGATGAACGCACACGGCCAGCACCATCTCCTCCGCACCACCAAGCTTCCCGCCGACACGGCAGCGCCCAGACCAACCACCAGTGTCGTGAGGATGAAACCGGGGTACCCAAAGACCCACAGAAGATCCTGAGTAAAACGCGAAGATCAGGAGCGACTTTCCTGCCTGGCCGTCCCGGCTGCCTGGCGGCGCCGGGACCGCCTGCCCCGAGCATGGCCGGGTCCCGCCTAGCCTGGCGCAGTCGGGCTACAGGCCTGTCATCATTACGATTCCTGAAGACAAACAGATAACGACAAACGACGCCCGCCAAGTGCGACCAGAGTCAACCGTAGCAGCCGGATCCGGACGGCTGGCAGCCGGAAGGCCGGCTGCCATCCGTCTATAACAAGCAGAAGACAAGGGCCCATGCTAGGCGGGTACTGGAGCCATACCTAGCCCTGCGTCTCCTACGGCCCCTAGAGGCCCCGACAGGCGGGGAACACGGGGTGCCGTCCGACACGCCGGCACGGAGCTCTAGGAGCAGCCGAACAGGAGGCGGGGGGCCGGCCTCTTCGCTGCCCAGCCCTCCACGCTGCCAAGCCTACCTCGACATCGCCTGCAAGCCTACAAGGGAACACGGAGCGCTGCCCGACACGCCGGCACGGAGCTCTAGGAGCAGCCGGACAGGAGGCGGGGGGCCGGCCTCTGATCCATGCTAGGCTCGTCAGACAGCTCGAGGAGCATCCATGTACTATGTTCACCACTGATCCAGAGATCCGACAGGAGTAGGAGTGTTACTTCCTCCGGGAGGGCTCCGAACCTGGGTACATCTTGTCTTAGCGCCACGGCGCAATCCCGCCGGGTGCCGATGCTGCAGATCCCGGATCCCGCACCTACCTTAGCCACCCCGTGGCATATGCCATCATTTGGCGCCCACCATGGGGCCGGTAGCAGCATCCGGAGTCACACTCCGAGCAGGACCCTGCACCCGACTCGGCGAGCGAGTTGCCTCCGGCCTCGTCTCGACGTTCGGCTCCATCGACTTCGTCAGCGACAACGCCGGCTGCTTCGCCGGCACCGCGTTCCCCGAGGGCGGCACGGTCGTGCACTTCGGCGAGCACCGCGTCTACGTCGCCCTCACGCCCGGCTACCCCGCCAACATCCAGCCTTGCAGTGACCGCCTCCCTGAGGAGACGTCCGGCTGCAACCGCAGCACCCAGATCTGTGCCTATGCGGAGGTCATGGTGTCTGACATGGCGAGCACCCAGCAGCCCGCCCCCGTCGACTCCGTTCAGGCCATGCTCCGGGGCCTGGCCACGCCCATCGCCGCCGATGCGGACCCGGCACAGGTCGCCACCCTCCTCGAGCAAGCACGCCCGCGCCTCTTCAACAGCGCGCGGGGCGTCGCCGCCTCGCAACGCCGCATGGAGGCACAGGTCCGCGAGTACAACTTCTCCCACGGCTTCACCCCCGTCGCGGCCGAGCCCAACCCACGGGGCAATGTCAGGCGCAGCCTCGCCAACGAGATGGAAGGAGGGCTGCCTGCAGCCGGTGAGCCGGTTCCTCCAGCCGGAGCGCCTCCCGTACGACGACCCGTCTACAACTCCCCCGCGAAGAACATGAAGGCAGCACGAGCCGCCGCCGCGGAGCTGCCCAACCTGGAAGGGGAGGAGCTGCGCAGGCGGCACCAACGCGTCCAGGACCTCCTCGACACCGCCGACTACCAGTTCCACCAGAACCAAGCCTCGTCCACGATGAACTCTCTGCCCCCTCCCCCGCCTGACGCACCCGCACCCGGCGCAACGAGGGCGGACCGACAAGCATCATCACCAGGTGGGAGCAGGGCGCGCTGCGTTAGCTCCAGGCCAAGCCGCTTCCACGGACCGGCTGGCGGAGCCGGCCAGGGCTACAACAACGCGCCGGCTGACGACGGCGGCCGGTACAACTACGACAACCAGCAGGCCGCCCGTAAGGGAGACGTCCACAACCGGCTGGGGGATCTAGGGCCGGCAGCCGGCCTTGACGCCCGCGACCGCCTCGACGACCTGGAGAGGTCTCGCCGGCTCGAAGAAGAAGAGGGCGAGGTCCACCGGTGCTTCGGACCCCGCATCGCCCAAGAGCCCTTCCCGCGGAGTTTCACCCTCCCGCGTGACACGCCGAAGTACAACGGGAGCACGAAGCCAGAAGACTAGCTGTCCGACTACGTCACCGCTGTCTCCATCGCAGGCGGCTACAAGCGCGTAGCGGTGCGCTACGTATCCCTCATGCTGAAGGACTCGGCGCGCACCTGGCTCAACAGCCTACCGGACGCCTCGATCAACAGCTGGCTAGACTTCCAGCAAGTCTTCGTCAGGAACTTCTCCAGCACCTACAAGCGCCCGGGTCGCCCTCGCCAGCTGGCCAGCTGCACTCAGGGCAAACCGAGCCCGATCGCGACTATCTCACGAGATGGTCGAGCCTGCGCAATACCTGCGAAGGAGTCCACGACATCCAGGCGGTCGGCTTCTTCATCAACGGTTGCAGGGAAGGCACGATGCTCAAGCACGCGCTTCTCCTAGATGAGCCAAAATGCATGGCGGACCTCATGACCATCGCGGACAAATACGCCACAGCCGACTCCGCCATGAGAATCCCGGTGCAGATAGAGGGGATCGGCCGGACGCAAGAGAAGCCAGCTGCGAGGGACCTAGCCAGACCCAGCAACAACGACAACCAAGGCAACCGCGACAACCGGGGCAACCGCGACAACCGTGACCATCGCAATGATCGAGACCGGGACAACCGGAAGAGGGGCGGCGCGGCAGACGGGCGGTATGAAAACCGAGGCGTCAACACAGCCGAAGCCGACCAGCCGGCCGGCGACGAGGGCAGGAACCGCAACCCTCGCCAGTGGAACAAGCCAGAGGACCGCGCGTGGAAGAGGCTGGCTCCCGCGTACCAGTTTGAAGACATGATGAACAGCCCATGCCGGTACCACAGCGTGCCCGGCAAGCCGGCTACCCACACGACAGCCCGCTGTTCCTGGATGACCCGCCTGCAGCGCGAAGGCCAGAATCCTCGCCCACCCGGCCCTCCCCGTCAAGAAGGCGACGACCGTCGCGACGAGCGCGCAAAAGTTTGTCCTGCGCCTCGGCCGGCTCAAAGCTCGCCGAGTCGCTGGTGGCGGCTGAAGAGTTCAAGGATATCAAGCATGCCGTAGCGGCCGAGCACCTGAAAGTTCCGACTGTGAAGAAGCAGTCAGGCGAGAAGCAGTTCCAAGGCAAGAGGGACAACAAGCAGGTCCCGCTAGACGCAAGCAATCTGGATGGCAAGTTCCTTACCATCGGCAATACTCTCAGCAACAAATAGGAAGGCGAGCTCATCGAATTCCTCCGTGAGAATCGGGACATCTTTGCATGGACTTCAAAAGACATGCCAGGTGTGCCGACGGAGTTCGCTGAGCACTCTCTACACGTCAACCTGGATGCTAGACCGGTCAAGCAATCCACCCGGCGATTCGGAGAAGAAAAGAGGAGAGCAATCGGGGAGGAAATCGCCCGGCTGCTGGAGGCGGGCTTCATCATGGAAGTATACCACCCGGACTGGCTAGCCAACCCAGTCCTGGTGCTAAAAAAGAACAATACCTGGCGCATGTGCATCGACTACACCAGCCTCAACAAGGCGTGCCCCAAGGACCCCTTCGCTTTGCCACGCATCGACCAAGTCATCGACTCCACCGCCGGCTGCGACTACCTGTCCTTCCTGGACGCGTATTCCGGCTACAACCAGATCAAGCTGAATCCGGCTGATAAGCTGAAGACCTCCTTCATCACCCCATTCGGTGCTTTCTGCTACACGGTCATGTCCTTCGGCTTGAAAAAAGCAAGAGCCACATACCAGAGGTGCATGCAGAGGTGCCTGCACGACCAGATAGGCGCAACGTTCACGCCTACATAGACGACATCGTCGTCAAGACCGAAGAGCGCCGCACCCTCATCGACGACCTAAAGGAGACCTTCCCAACCTCCACTGGTTCCAGATAAAGCTGAACCCCGAGAAGTGCGTCTTCGGCGTGCCGGCTGGCCAGCTACTCGGATTCCTCGTCTCCGCGCGAGGGATCGAGGCCAACCCAGACAAGATCGCCGCCATCGAGAACATGCACCGGCCAACCGTGTAAAGGACGTCCAGAAGCTAACCGGCTGCCTGGCATCACTCAGCCGGTTCATCAGCCGGCTGGGCGAGAAGGCCCTGCCACTGTACCACCTGCTGAAGAAGACTGGCAAGTTCGCCTGGACGGACGAAGCAGACGCGGCCTTCACCGAGCTCAAGAAAGCGCTAACCTGGGCACCGGTCCTCGCACCGCCTGCCCCGAAGGAGCCCATGCTCATGTATATCGCAGCCACCAACCGCTGCGTCAGCATCGTCTTGGTGGTGGAGCGGAAGGAACCGGGCACGGAGCACCCGGTCCAGCGGCCGGTCTACTACGTGAGCGAGGTACTCTCGCAGTCAAAGCAGAACTACCCCCACTACCAGAAGCTCGTGTACGGCGTGCACATGGCGGAGAGAAGTTGCGCCACTACTTCCAAGAGCACGTCATCACCGTGGTGAGCACGGCTCCACTCGGCGACATCATCGGCAACAAGGACGCAACCGGCCGGGTCGCGAAATGGGCAGTTGACCTGGCCCCGCACACGATCCTGTACCGGCCAAGAGCGGCCATCAAGTCCCAGCGCATCGCCGACTTCATCGTCGACTGGGCAGAAACACAGTACCTGCCGCCTGTGCCCGACTCAAACCACTGGCGGATGCATTTCGACGGCTCCAAGATGTACGAAGGGCTGGGAGCCGGAATCGTCCTCACCTCGCCCAAAGGAAACCGGCTGGAGTACGCCGTGCAAGTTCACTTCAAAGCATCCAACAACGTCGCCGAGTACGAAGCTCTCATCCATGGCCTCAAGCTCGCCAAGGCGATGAACATCCCGCGCATCCTCTGCTTCGGCGACTCGGACCTGGTGGTCCAGCAAACCTCCGGAATTGGGACGCCAAGGACGCCAACATGGCCTCCTACCGGTTCTTCGTGCAGCAGCTCTCCGCCTGCTTCGAAGGATGCGAGTTCCACCACGTGCCTAGGGCCAACAACGAGACAGCTGACATCCTCGCCAAGCTCGGCAGCACCCGGCGAGCCATTCCGCCTGGCGTCTCCCTCGAGCACGTCTACAAGCCGTCCATCACGCCCTCTCCCGACTCGGAATCCATCATCATCGACACGGTCCCCAACCGCCCAGCCGGAGAAGCGAGCCCGGGGGCTGGAGCCTCCCAGCCGGAAACGGACACTCGGGGCTGCCACCCCGCCCGGCTACACGGCGCCAGCCGAACCCATCCCCGAGCTCATCGACAAGACCAAAGGAAACCCGGGGGCTGCCTCGCCACACCCGGGGCTGGGCAGCCGGACCCAAAAGCCGCCCAGCTGGCGCTAGCCGGCGTCTTCACCATCCATGAAGTTCCCTCCTGGGCACAGCCGTTCCTCGACTTCCTCGCCCACGGCACGCTCCCAGCAGAGGAGGTGCAATCACGACAGGTGCTGCGACGCTCCAAGGCGTACACCATCATCAACAACGAGCTCTACAAGCGCAGCGCGACTGGCGTTTTCCAGCGCTGCGTCGAGCGGCAGAAGGGCGCCGCCTGCTGGAGGACATCCACAAGGGGAGTGCGGTCACCACGCCGCCTCCAGATCAATCGCCTCGAAGGCCCTGCGATACGGCTTCTACTGGCCGTCCGCTCTGGCTGACGCCGAGCAGATGGTCCGCTCCTGCACCGGCTGCCAGCGCTTCAGCAAGCAGAAGCACACCCCGGCTGCGGCCCTGCAAACCATCCCCATCACATGGCCGTTCGCCGTCTGGGGGCTCGACATGGTCGGCCCCTTCAAAACAGCGCGAGGCGGCATGACTCACCTCCTCGTAGCGGTGGACAAGTTCACCAAATGGATCGAGGCCAAGCCGATCAAAAAGCTGAGCGGCCAGACGGCATCACTTTCTTCCAAGACATCATCTATCGCTACGGCTACCCCACAGCATCATCACCGACAACGGCACGAACTTCTCCAAGGGCGTCTTCAAGCGTTTCTGCCGAGAGAAAAGGATCCGGCTGGACCTCGCCTCGGTGTCCCACCCCCAGTCAAACGGCCAAGTGGAGAAAGCAAACGGCCTGGTCCTAGCCGGAATCCGACCCGGCTGGTGGACCCGCTCGAGCGGACACCCGGCTGCTGGATCCAGGAACTCCCGCATGTGCTCTGGAGCCTCAGGACCACCCCAACCACTCGACAAACTACACGCCCTTCTTCCTCGTCTACGGCGCAGAGGCCGTCCTACCGGCTGACATCGAGTTCGACTCCCCGCGAGCCGTCCTCTACACAGAAGAAGAAGCCATGCGAGCAAACGAAGACGGTGTAGACCTCCTCGAAGAGGCGCGAGAGCTGGCCCTGTCCAGGTCGGCCATATACCAGCAAAACCTGCGCCGGTACCACAGCCGGAAGGTGCACCCGGTCACTTTCCGCGAAGGCGACCTCGTGCTTCGATGGATCCAAGACACCAAAGGCCTCCACAAGCTGTCCTCCCCGTGGGAAGGCCCTTTCGTCATCAGCAGAGCGCTGCGCAACAACGCGTATTACCTCACAGATGTACGCGAGAAGAAGAAGAACAAGAGGTTCACCCCTTACGAAGAGGGGGAACGCCCGTGGAATGCCAGTCTCCTTAGGCCTTTCTACTCCTAGAGCAAATGTAACACCCTGTACTTCCCTTTCAATGAAAGTTAGCACCTCGAGCACACACTCGGGGGCTGCAGTTGTGTAAGAGTTGTTTGTCCTTTCTTCCGACTGTGGCCAGCCGGATTTCGATCCTCGCTTACGGTAGCTTAGTAGCGTGCTCGACCCCGACGCCTACTCTCGGATCCGGCTGCAGACCGCAACCCGGCTGACACGCTGGCCAGAAACCGGCTAGGGGCACACGCGAAAAGCACATAGGAAAGGAAAGATCTCCGGCTCGCGACAGAAGAACCGCGCTTTCGCTCGCCTAAGTTTAGCTCCTCAAGATCTCAGTACCGTGCGTCCACAGCCGGCCCTCTCTTCGATCCGGCTGCGTAGTTCAGCCCAAGAGCAGGGGTCGGTTGGCCGCATACACGGGAAGGGGCACGAGCGGCAGAACGAAGGCGAGCCGGCCCCTAAACGAATAAAAAGTGCAAAGTTAAAAAGTGCCAACCCTTTTCGATTTGAGGACTGACATTTCAGCAAAAGATCGATCTGTTGGATCTTGGCGGCCTCGCAAGCTCTCAGCGCTAGCCGGAAAGATTCGAAACGACCGGCTACGCCGGCCGAGTCAATCTCGGGGACTAGTCTACGCGGACAACCGGCTGTCTCGGAAGCCGGGAACAATTCTTTGAAGACAGATCAGATTCGGCCGGCTGGCTGCACCAGTCGGGCCCAATCTCGGGGGCTAGTGAGGGTGAGCAGGCTACCGCCCTCACTACGTCACAAAGAGACAAAGAGAAGCAGAAAAATCAAAGAAATTCAAGCTGAAACTGAGAAAGGGAGGCGAAGCTCCATACAAGTCACGACACAAGTACCAGAAGTTTTATACAAGCACACCCGGCATCCCGGGGACAAATGAGGCAAGTTCACGATGGGCTAAAGGAGGGCACAAGTTCCACTCGGCATTCCGAGGTCTTCATTCAGCAGGCTTGGAGGCGCTGGCCACGTCGCCGTCTTGGAGCAGCCGGGGTCTTTAGCAGCTTTCCCTTTGGGGTCGTCCGCCTCCTCCTCGACCTCTTCGCCACCCTCGACGTCGACGTACTCGTCCTCAGAGTCCTTGGCCGGCTGCACCCTGTCAGGGATGAACTCCGAAAGGTCGACGAAGTCCGCAATGGTGCAGGCGGCGTCGCGGTAGTCCGGGCACTGTTTGAGCTCCTCGTACGTGTCATCGTCCCGGAAGCCCTGCTTGAGCAGCTCCAACTCAGCAGCTGGATACCAGGACTTAGGAGGCACACGGTCCACAAGGCTCCCCCGCGCGACGCCGACTCTTGCAGGCTCTCCACGCCAGCCGGCGCCAGCCCAAGACGATGCGCCATCTCGGCCAGACGACCGGAGTCCCCTGGTCGGGCCAGACGTACCTGCAGAGCCACTTGGCCGCGTACGCCAACATGCAGGCGTCCGTCCCGAGCTGCTCCACCCGGTCCGCCACGGAGGTCGAGCAGCCGGCTATGGCCGCTTATGTTGGCTCCACCCCCAGGCCGGCCAGCTGAGTCTTCGCCGCCTCTGTGCCCGCAGATGGATAAAAGCCTGCAACCAGACGAAGAAAGTTACAAGGGAACTAAAAGATGGCGAGGCAAATGCATCAACGCCAAAGATTACCCCGGACGGAGAGGTCGATCCGTGCCAACTCCTTGCGCGCGGAGCCTTCCTCTGACTTCAGGCGGTCGAGCTCGTCCTTCAGCTTCGTGATCTCCGCCTGGTCGTCCGAGAGCTGCTTGTTGTAGACCTCCTCCACCGCGGCCTTTTCCGCTGCCTCCCTGGCCTCGACCAGGCCAACAAGCTCCGCCTGGCGCTCTTTGTCGTGCTTCTTGAGGCGCTCCACCTCCGCCGAGAGCTCGCTGAACTTGTAGCTCTCCAGCTGGGTGCGCAGCGCCTTGTCAGATTCTACGAAAGAAGCAGAAAGATTAGCAGCCGGCTCCGGATAGGCAATCCGCAGTCGGAACGCGAGCTCACCCTTGGCGGCCTTCAGCTCCTTTTCCAGGCGCTCAACCTTCTTGCCAGATTCCTTCTGGGACCACTAAAAAGAAACATCAGAATGAAGATTAGCGCCGGCTCCCGCAGCCGGCCGTGCCAAAGTTAACATGATAGCCTACCTGGAGCAGCTCCTGGAGGCGCTGGACGTCCCCGAGCAACTCGCGCCCCCTGCCCGATCTCCAAGGAGAAGGTGAAGGGGTCACCCGGCTCCCGGATGCTCCCGGTGTGGGCGGTGATGGAGGGGTCAACTGGCACCAGCTGCCGATCCCAGGCGGCAGTAGAGTCGTCCGCCTGGCCCTTGGCGGCAGTGGAGCCATCCGCCTGCCCCTTGGCTTTTTCTGCGGCCGTCGGGCCAGCCTTCTTCCTCGCCGTCGCCTCGGCCCTCTTCGTGGACGTCATCACGCCAGCCTTCCTCGGCCTTGGAGCGGCCGTAGCTCCGGCTGCGGCTCCGGCTGCCTCTGGGGCATCGCTGGCCCCTCCGCCCTCGCCCTCGCCTAACGGCGGGACGACCCCGACTGGGGACCCAACCGGCTGGGTCTGCTCGCGCGCCTCCTCGCGGCCAGCCTCCCGCTCCTCCGTCACCCGGGCGGACGCGTCCGCCTGGGTAGCCGGCGCGAGAACAGTCCCGCGGCACCGCCAATGGTCAGAGACCTTGGCGCGCTACAGAAGAGAAAGAAATGCCAAGTCGTTGGGCGCCCACCAAGACCACGGAACAGAAAGAGCATCGCATGAGTACTTACCTGCGCACGTTAGCCGGAACCCTCTTCGGCTTCTTCCTCATCGGTGGCTCGTCGTCATCGTCTTCCTCCTCCAGGCTAGCCAGGGTAGCCAGCTTCGTCCTCTTCTGGCGGGGCGCCGAGGTTGATCCCGCGGTCTCTGCACTCTCAATACTCTCAGTATCAGAGAGATCAATGACTACCACGGGCTTGATGATTTCCTCGACGCCCGAGACAGAGGCAACCGGCTTACCCCGAGCATCCGGTGGCGCGTCGCCTGCATCGCCTCCTCCAACCAGCGCCTAGTCAACTAGCGTGTCTTCCGCCTGGCCACCCTCGACGCCCTCACCGCCCCCGGCTGCGCCGTCGTCCTCTTCGCCCTCAGAGAAGCTTTCCCCAGGCGCCGTCGTCGCCAGCTGGATGTCCGCCATGAACCGGGGACCATCGGGCCCGTCCTCCTCCTTCTGAACCTTGAAGAGCTGCGCGACCGGCTAAATAAGCAGCCGGCTGACGCACAGAAGAAAACAAGGAGTCCAAACAAAGATAACTTACCGGGGGAGGCCGCTTCCTTCGAGTATACGGCGATTTGCCGTATTTCCAGTTCTCCGCCACCCGGTCCTCCTTGGTGATATGGCGGAGCCAGCCGTTCAGAGCCTCCAGCTTCCACCGCTTCCAGGTCAGCCGGGTGGGATCGAGACGCCCGCTCAGATGGCAAATCTTGTGGGTCCTGCTCTGCAGTGGCGCTATCCGGTTGTAGAGCCAGCAGAAAGTCGGGTCCCAGGTGGTTAGCCCCTCCTTCTTGAAGAGCGCGTCGATTCGGCTGAGCATCTTGTTGGCATCCGCCTGGTCGCCAAGCACCTTCAGGCCCCAGTTCTTCCGCGTGGGCGGGATCGGATGGAACACAGGCAGGCGGATGTGATCCTCCCGTGCCTTCAGGTTGCGAACGTAGAAGTACGACTGCTGCCACTCCTTCACCGTGTTCGGCTTCTCGAAGCCCGGCAGCTCCGTCCGTGACGGGCGATAGACGATCGCGCCCCCGTAGTCCACGAAGCCGTTCTCCTCCTTGTTGCCGATGTAGCGGGCGCGAAGGTAGCACAGCCGGCAGAAGAGGGAGAGGTTCGCCCAGACGCCGAGCCACCCCTCGCAGATGGTGGCAAAGTAGCTCAGCGTGGCCACCGAGTTGGCCCCGAGGTGATGCGGTTGCAGACCAAAGGTCTGCAGGAAGCTCTGGAGGAAGGGGCTCGCCGGCAATGCGAGCCCGCGGTCGAAGTGGTCCCTGAAGACCACTCTCTCGCCGGCCTGCGGCGTGGGAACCACCTCGCCGTCCGCGGCGAGGCGCACACCGACGCGCTCCTCCGTCGACAGGAGGCCACGCGCGCGGAGGCCCTTGATGTCCTCCATGGTGATGATGGAGCCGCGCCATTCGCCGCCGCCCTCGTTGCCGTCGGCCATCTCCGGTTCCGGCGCGTTGAGAGATGGGCTCCGCGGCTTCGGCGTCGAGTTGCGGTGGCCCGTGGTCGCCGAGCCCACGATTTTCAGCGCGTCGAAGGAGAAACGACGACGCCGGCGAAGGCTTCCCCTCGTCGGAGAGGAAGAAGAAGGAGAGGAGGCGCGGACGCGTGCGGCGGAGCGCTCGGAAGCAGAGGAGGCAGGGAGGAGAATAGAGACGAACCCCTCTCCTCCATGCTTCGCCCCTATTTATGGGCCGGGGGGCCGGGTAACCGTCTCCACAAAACGCGCCACGCGGCGCGCAACCGCGCGATCATGGGCGACATCGTGGGCGGCAGTTTCGCCGCAGAAGATCCCGCCCTTACCGCGTCGCCACAGAAGATCTTGCAACAGAAACCGAAGCGTCGTCTCGACTGCCGGACAACCACCTGGCAGGCGGATGGGACGTGCCAGCGTCAGCGCTTGCGTCATCAGCAGTAGCCGGTCGGCAGGGCACCCGGTTTTCTACCCTTCTACCCGAACGATTGTCCCAAGGCGTTGAACACGCAGAAGCTCTTCCCGCCGTGGCCGGCGATTTTTCAGCTCCAACGTGTTCGGGGGCTAGTGTCGTGGGGATGAAACCGGGGTACCCAAAGACCCACAGAAGATCCCGAGTAAAACGCGAAGATCAGGAGCGAGTTTCCTGCCTGGCCGTCCCGGCTGCCTGGCGGCGCCGGGACCGCCTGCCCGAGCATAGCCGGGTCCCGCCTAGCCTGGCGCAGTCGGGCTACAGGCCTGTCATCATTACGATTCCTGAAGACAAACAGATAACGACAAACGACGCCCGCCAAGTGTGACCAGAGTCAACCGTAGCAGCCGGATCCGGACGGCTGGCAGCCGGCCTTCCGGCTGCCATCCGTCTATAACAAGCAGAAGACAAGGGCCCGTGCTGGGTGGGTACTGGAGCCATACCTAGCCCTGCGTCTCCTACGGCCCATAGAGGCCCCGACAGGCGGGGAACACGGGGTGCCGCCCGACACGCCGGCACGGAGCTCTAGGAGCAGCCGGACAGGAGGTGGGGGGCCGGCCTCTTCGCTGCCTAGCCCTCCACGCTGCCAAGCCTACCTCGACATCACCTGCAGGCCTACAAGGGAACACGGAGCGCCGCCCGACACGCTGGCACGAAGCTCTAGGAGCAGCCGGACAGGAGGCGGGGGGCCAGCCTCTTCGCTGCCCGAGCCCTCCATGTCGCCAAGCCTATCCCGGCATCACCTGCATGCCTACGAGGTTCATCGCCTGGCGGACAAGGAGCGTCAGGAAGAAACCCCTCTGTAGCTGACACGGGCCGGCTGACGTGGCCAGCCAGACCCGCCTGTAATCCAGGCAGCCAGCCCTATATAAGGCTGCCTGTGTGCCCAAGTAGAGGGGATCCGATCTCTCTTCTTCCTCCAGAGCCCAAGTAGCTAGGGAGAAAAGAAGAGCCATGCTAGGCTCGTCAGACAGCTCGAGGAGCAACCATGTACTATGTTCACCACTGATCCAGAGATCCGGCAGGAGTAGGAGTGTTACTTCCTCCGGGAGGGCTCCGAACCTGGGTACATCTTGTCTTAGCGCCACGGCGCAATCCCGCCGGGTGCCGATGCTGCAGATCCCGCACCTACCTTAGCCACCCCGTGGCATATGCCATGTTCTAAACCATGTCAACCAGCAAGACCCGGCCTCCAGAAGCTCGCTCCCCTCGCCGCCACGGCCGGCCGGAGCAACCAACGAAGAGGACCGCCACAAACCTCAGCAACCACAGGTGGAACCCGACACCGACGATCTCCTCCATGGAGCACCAGACGAAGCCAGATCGCAGCAACCCCAAATCCTCCAAAAGCAGAGCCACCCACTCTGCCCAGACGAAGAGAAGATCGGGGACAAAAGCTCACCGCGAGAATCGCCACCTCCGCAGCAACGAGCCCGCAGAGCACCAACTCTTCCCAGATCAACAGATCCGAGAAGCACCAACCTCCAGCAGCTCGCCGACTCCGCCACAGACGTCGTCGGGGAAGGGACCGAGCGCCGGCACCGTTATTCCACGCAGACGCCGCCGCCACCTCCTCACCAGCGCCAGCAAGAAACCCTAACCTACTCCTATCTACAGGCCGGCCGAGAACCGGGGATCCCCCATCCGCCACCCGTCGCCGGAGCGGCGAGCAGAGGATGAGGAAACCCGCGGCCTCGCCGGCGGATCGAGCAGGGAACGGAGTCGCCCTTCTTATCGCCCTCTATGTTTACCTTACTTATGCGTACAAGCCATGCAGATCACAAGTTCACAACCACTTCATACTACTCCCTCCGGCCCATTAAAACTGTCGTGAGATATCAACAAAACATCTAGAAAAATGTACACATTAGCTGTGACACTTTATTCAGATCCGAGGGAATACTAAAAGCGACGGAAAAATTATATGGAGAGACATTACACAAATACTCATTGCTTCCGCGAATAAGTGTATTTCTACCCTTTATGTTAAGTCAAAGTTTTAAACTTTCGATAAAAACTCTTTGCACTGATAACACAATTAAGAACCCTCCTCCTCACAAGAAGACAAACCTTGTACGTTGATCGAATCTTCTTTCACTTCTAGAAGAGAGGCTGTGGGCAATTCGAGAGAGTGACTACCAGAGTCATTGATTAAGCATGTCAGATGGGCTTAGTAGGGCTCGAACCTACAATATCATCACTATGAGCGGTTATGAGCGGTACGTTTCAACCAATTAAACAGTAAGTCCAATCGAATCTGTACATGCTGGGAAGAGCGGATAGAAAGAGGAGACCTTTGCTCTATCCCCTTTCGACCAACTTTACAAGGAAAAGAAAAGTAGTATCACTTATGACACTATATTACTATCACTAGCTCCGTTTTGAAATATACATTCATTCTATGTCTATTTGATCATATATGTTACTATGTTTTTCTATATTGTTGGTCAAAATTTAAATTTTGACTTGAGACAAAAGATATTTCGTGGATGAAGGGAGTAGCTGTTTACTTTTCAACCATGAATGTTGAACAACAACTATATGCGCGAACCACTGTAACTATGACTAGCTACCATCATCATGTGAGGGTAATTGTTGTATGAGATGGTTAGATAGATAAGTAGACGTAAAGCTAAAAAGGTATCAATATCATACGACATAATGGTGAAAAAGTACCGATATCATACAACATTGAGAGATGATAGTAATACCATGTATGTGCGGAGGAAGACGTTTTGGCTCTCAAGCTCATATGCTCCTAGTAGAATATTTTTTTAAAAAAATACTAGAAAAATTCAAAAACATTTAAGAAAAATTGGTGATGAACATATACATGTTTTCTAAATACGTGCTAAGTTTCGAAATCAAATGACATGTTTGGTGCCCTGCGGAAAAATAATAAAATCAGTGCTTAAAACAATTTTTTAATCCCATTTTGGCCATTGATTTGTCTTTTTTGTACAGAACAGTCCAGATGTTATTTTACCACGAATCTTGTTACACATGTAGAACATTTGTATATGTTCGTTTCTAAAAAAATCAAAATATTTTGAAATGTTTAACTATTTGTTTAATTTTTTATTCTATCTGGATCATATGAGCTCTTAGCCAATTTTAATTTCTTCTTTATTTGCTTATAAAGTCCACTTGTTCTTTTCTCTCAAGGAAATAACTATTTCATCACAAATTTGTTAATTAATTACGAGAACTTGCTTAGGTCCATAAGTTTCGAGAAGCAATATTAAAGTATCATGTAACACGAAACTCTACAGATCAATAGGCCTCATATGACACGGCGACAAATATATAAACAGACGATGGCAGTAGCTCACTCTAATTAATAAGGTAATAAATGTGTACAACGAATTCAAAGGTTCAAAAAAATAAAACTAAGAGTAACAATTCTGCTACCGGTGCAGAGGTCCAATAACATGTCTAAACTGATGGAAAAGACTATTGCAATTCACGTATACTGCAACATTACCTCACACATGTGACTCAGAGAGGCTACGAGCAATTTTTTAATAAACCGTGAAATGCATGACTCGAACTTGAGACTCTAGACTAATACTTTGTCTAAATTTCATGCACTAGCCAATGGAATCAAATATCTAAACTAATGGAAAAGGCAAGTTCAATCCATATATACTGTAACACATCCTCTCATGTGTGACTCGGAGAGACCAACACATGCAACACACTTGGTTTTCTGCTTAAAAATAACTTATTACAAGGGTTTAACTAGTTATTAAAAGAATGCCCGTTGGATATCCCTGATGTTGTAAGACTGCATCTGAGCCGTTGGTTAACTGAAGAAGGTGTATTGCTTAAATCAAGGTGTGGATGGCTTCAGGTTCTGACAGAGGGGCACCCAGATCGGCACAGATGGCGGCGCGGCGGATACCCGGCTGGCGCTGGAGCCGGCGGCACTCATGGCGGCGATGATGATTCTGGGCACGCAGGCGGTGTGGATCGATCTGCCGCCCACGATGGACCAGTTGCGTCTCCGAGGAGATCCAGTCGAACGTGGTTGTGCTCGCTGACTACGCCCTCCGTCGCCATGAATGAACTCGGCGCAATCCCCTCCCCCTCCCATCATCTTCGCCTGTCTTTAGTGCGCGTTTTTCAGGTTTTAGTGGTTTGATCTTTGATCTGGGCCGGTGCACTGGCGCGTGTTGTGATCCAGCTGCATTCTGTTGATGTGACAAAGGTGAGACTCTTTTTCTTCCCCTTTTTTTTTTTTTTGACAGGAGGTGAGACTCTTGTGTTTGCCTTTGAATGGGAAGTAGAATAAAATTCCTATGAATTACAGCCTCGGTTCTGTTCTCCCGTGAACCCTTAGCAATGTTCTTGAAAGTAAAGGTCCAACAATGTTCAGATTATGTACTTAGATATTTGATTCTTAAGTCATGCGAACATTGCAGCTTCAGCTTTAGTCTCTCAATTCCCACAGGTATATAGCGAATCGTTGGTGGTTTGCCTTATTCTGCTCAAGTGCTCATGAAGTTCACGCACAAAGAGAGAAGAGAGCTACATATTTGATTCGTGCTGCCACCACAGTTTGAAATAATAATAATTCTCAGGTTACATTTCTCCACTTCCTTCTGCTTACAGTTTCTTTTCATTTATAACATCATATCGAAATTAGATTGATGGAGCTCACTAATTTTTTATTCATCCGATGTCATCCTTTTCTGCTTACAAAATTGCCTAATAGCCTTAAACTGTTGGAAGCAGCCTAAATAATAGTCCATCATGGAGGGCTGTATGAAAATGCATGGGCATAAATTCAGAGGGAAAACCTGGATTGAATAATAAGCCGGCCTAAATATAGATAATCCATCACAATTCATGAAAATAAACATAAATTTTATAGAACTTTCACTTATTAGCATTTTATTTATTCCAGCAGTGAAGGGCCAGACTACTAGTAGAATCATGTAGTTTTTGACTGCTAATCTGGCACACAAAGGAGTGGTGGTTAGTAGTTACATCGAGATCTAAAAAAAAGGTAGTTACATCGAGATTGCAGTCCTCGGTCATAGTCGTATCCTCGTTGGCCTTCATTCAACATAGCTTATCTCCAAGTCACCTTGTTGCCATCATGAATTTGTACAGTAGCACATTTTTTCTCTCGCTGATAGGTGCATTCTTTGACTCGTTTGCCAGCTTGTGGACACTTCTTCTCTTCTGATAATGCTACCAGGGTCAGTGGTCCATATGGCTGTATGCTCTCAGAGTACTAATTGAGTTGGCAGCTTAGTAAAAAAAATGACGCATTTCGCAACTCCGATATCCTCCATGGATGCAGCTTCAGCCTTTTGTCTTGTGCTTGTTCTAGCCACCACGATTGCTTCTCCTGCTGTCTATGCAGAGCAGACCAACAACGGTGCGTGCATCGCAAGTGAGCGGGATGCACTGCTGTCATTCAGAGCTGGCATCAGAAGGGATCCACGGAACCTCTTTTCGTCTTGGAATGGCCAAGACTGCTGCCAGTGGAGTGGGGTCAGGTGCAGCAACTGGACAGGCCATGTCGTCAGGCTTGACTTCCGCAACAATCTATTCTTGGACGATCTCCTTGGTATCTGGTACGGTGAAAATCCTCATGGAATGCTTGGGAACATAAGTTCTTCCTTGGTTGCTTTGCATCACTTGGAGTATCTAGATCTCAGTGGAAATTATCTCGGTGGAGTAGGCGTGCCCATACCCAGATTCTTGGGCTCCCTCAAAAGCTTGGTATATCTCAACCTCTCCTCCATGAATTTTGATGGTAAAGTGCCTCCTCAAATTGGTAACTTATCAAGATTGCTTTATCTTGACATCGACAACCTTTGGAATCCCTATTCCTATGGCCCTACATTGCACATCGAGGATATCTCATGGTTGCTGCGTCTCCCTTTGCTAAGGTTTCTCGACTTGAGCAGTGTGAATCTCAGTGCCATTGGCAATTGGGTTCAAGTACTTAACTTGCTACCTAATCTAAGAGACCTTCGTCTCCGTGAGTGTGAACTTGTTTTTCCACACACACCTATTGTGCATTCAAACCTCACATCACTTGAGATGCTTGACCTAACTGAAAGTGGGTTTTACACGATTAATCCAGCCTACTGGTTCTGGGATGTTGGCATCATCAGGCATCTTGACCTTACAAACAATGAAATTTCCGAAGCATTTCCAGATGCAATAGGAAACATGACTTCTCTTGAGATACTTGGTCTTGGAGGCAATTATCTCACCGGTGTAAAATCAAATGTACTGGAAAATCTGTGCAATTTGAGAGTGTTAACACTGTATTACAATCAGATCAATCAAGACATTTCACAATTTTTGGAGGGATTGCCTCACTGTGCAAGGAGTAAGATAGAGTTGTTAGATATGTCTGTCACGAATCTCACTGGGGAAATTCCAAAGTGGATAAATCAATGGACTGATTTGAGCATTCTTCAACTCTCTTCTAATAAGCTTGAAGGACCAGTACCTCTAGAAATTGGTATGCTTGGCAAACTCAAACAGTTGTATCTAGACGGCAACCATTTGAACGGTTCTATTTCAGAGGAACATCTTGTCACTTTAGTGAATTTGGAGGAATTGGACTTGTCTTACAATTCCCTACACCTGATGATGAGCTCAAATTGGATTCCCCCCTTTAAATTGCATCTGGCATATTTTGCACGTTGCAAAATGGGTCCTCGTTTTCCTCTATGGCTAAAAGGGCAGAGACATGTTATTAATCTTGACATTTCTGATACAAGCATAGTTGATAACCTCCCGAATTGGTTTTGGAGTGTGTTTTCAAATGTTCAATATTTGAACATCTCTTTTAACCAAATAAGTGGCAGGTTACCAGGGACCCTTGAGTTTATGTCTTCAGCACTGACATTTGACCTGAACTCCAACAACCTCACTGGTACTCTACCACAGTTGCCAAGGCGATTGGCAGACCTCGACATTTCCAGAAACTCTTTATCAGGGCCACTGCCACAAAACTTTGGGGCACCGTTACTGTTTCAGTTATTGCTTTCTGAGAACAGTTTCAATGGCACTATTCCAGTATATATTTGCAAGCTGCAGAATTTAGAAGTACTGGATTTAGCAAAAAACTTCCTAGTAGGAAACCTCCCCCATTGTTTAGAAGAAACTACAGAACCGGGTAGCTCCATTACAGCTCTAATCTTGTATGAAAACAACTTGTCTGGTGAATTCCCTTCATTCTTGGAGAGCTGCACACAGTTGGTTCTACTTGATCTTGCCCACAACAACTTTGTTGGAGAGTTGCCAACATGGTTAGGAGACAAACTGCCAGATTTGTCCTATCTCCGGTTGCGTCATAATAAGTTCTCTGGCTCTATTCCAGTTCAGCTCACACAACTTGGACATCTACAATACATGGACCTTGCAGCTAACAGGATATCGGGAGCTATACCTCGTACATTTGCCAACTTAAGAGCAATGTCGCAGGAGACACAAAATTTGGGGATTCCCTTAACGTGGGGTAATGAAAGGCCAGGAAACCCTGACACGAGCTATTCGCCAAAATACGATGACAGCTTAGAGGTGGTAATGAAAGGCCAGTACCTTGATTACACCAGCAACATCTTTTACATGGTTGGCCTTGACTTGTCCTGCAACAATTTGGTCGGAGAGATTCCAGATGAGTTAACTTCTCTAGTTAGACTGACGATCCTGAACACCTCTCATAATCAGTTGTCTGGCAGGATCCCGGAGAAGGTCGGTTTGCTGCGATCATTGGAGTCTCTCGACCTATCATACAACAAACTCTCTGGGGAAATTCCTCCCAGTCTCTCGGACATCACAGCGTTAAGCAAGCTAAACCTGTCGTACAATGATCTTTCGGGAAGAATACCCACAGGGAATCAGCTGCAGTCACTCATCGATCCGGAGTCATCGTATATCGGCAACAACTATCTCTGTGGACCTCCTCTTTCGAGGAGTTGTTGGGATCCTGATGCAACTGGAGGTGATATCGTGGAGCATCAAGAACAAGAAGCCAAGTACTTTTATCTTGGGCTGGCTGCAGGATTTGTCTTTGGTCTTTGGTTAGTCTTCATCATCTTGTTATTTCGTTCATGTGCTGGGTCTGGAAGAAGCAGAGCAGTGCCATCGCGCTGGACACGGTTTCCCGGAGGATTGGCGCTGCAGCTTCGTCATGGGTGAGAAAACAAGCCCGGTGAAGCTCGTATTGTTTATGCATTTGAACTTTGGCATTTCTGTTGCTGAAACTAGTAGTCTTCATACTACTGCATGATGTTGTGATGTGGACAGTTTTTACAATATATTTACATGTGGCTGAGTATCATGAGTATGATATCAACGGGTACTTTGCGTGTAGAAACCGTGACATAGTTTTGTACAGTAAATGATTGCGGTGCTTTACATATGAATGCAACTCTTGTACTAGACCATGGATTTGTAATCGACGCCATGAATATTGATCGTTGAATCTGTCAATTGTATCGAGATCTTTGCTTTGGGCATCTAGACTGTAGCATACTTCCTAAATAACTGGTCTCTAGTAGCCATGGAGATCTTATGTGTAAGGTTTGTTCTCTAGAAGGGCGACTAAATAATTGTACCGTGTTTTTTAAAACTGTACTGTGTTTTATCATTGATTGTTCTGAAGCTCTCTAAATTATTGTATCTATGGTGTTCTGAAGTACGAAGAAACCATCCTTTTCCTTTTGCTATACATTGAAGTTTGAGCAAGGAGCACCACCTTCACGTTTGTAGATAACTAGCAACTCCTGTGCAAAATTTCCAGTTTATTCCAAACGGGTTAAAACTTACGGAGTAAAACATATTATTATGGTTACACAACTGAAGCATCGAGAGTACGAGGCCGTGAGAGAAAAAAGGCCTTGTACACTTTATCTGAACTTGTGTCTCCACCGTTATTTTTCCATTTGCATTCTTGCATCGGTAAATTAAACCCCGAAGGTCACGATCATTTCTATGTGCATGATTGTACCGTCGCTGCGAGTTGCAGATGTACGTGACTCTCTTCGGCGTTAACGTTAACAAACGAGACACACCGATGCATGCGCGCGGAGGGTGAAGAAACCGACGATGCTGGCTTTGTGTGGTCTTGCTTCTTTGCGTTCCACGAGCAGTTGCGGATTATGCAGAAGGTTTTGCTAGAGATTTGGATGTATTTCTAAGTTTTATTTTCAGTAATTGTGGAAAACGAACCTGTGTCTAGATGTGTCCTTTGTAACCACTTTCCTTGGTCAATATAACCCAAAATGTTAGGCTACAAAAGAACTCAAGTTGTTAGAACAATCTCATACTTCACAATCACTATTGTGCGTCTTTTATAATGTAGAGTTGAGGTCAGATCTGATCTCTGCATCAGTAAATCGAGGTGTAACAGCTGAAGTTTTCTAACATTGCAAGGAACTGTAGAAACGGACACTGTCACTAGCCACCAGCGACGATGCACGTAGTAGTACCTGAGTACCTCCTTCGCATGGCATCCATCCTGAAACCGACCCGAGCACCTTTCAACATGTCGCGACCCATTCCACGCTGAGAATTGGTCTTCAGAGAAAGGGCTCCGACGAAGAAAATGCATCTCCAGCTCGCAATCCCAGGTATGACCCGTATGTACGTGCTGCAGCACGAAATCAAAGTTTGCCTTGGCTTCTTCTTTCAAAAAGTAGTAAGCAAGCCACACCTGTCCTGTCGCCTATATAAATTCATTCCCCATCAATTATTCTTCTTCATCCGTCTCATCTTGCAAGGTGCATAGGTTCTGATTCCTATCTATCGATCGATCCATGGCAACCAATCCGCGCTTCACCGCGAGCTTCGACGTGGGGAGCAGCGACAAGTACGGCAGCTTCATCGCCGGCATCCGCAGCAGGCTCGGCAACCCGAAACACTTCTCCCACAACCTCCCTGTGCTGCCGCCACTGGATCGCAACTTCCCGCCACGCCGGTGGTTCCACGTCCAGCTCAGGACGCCGACCAGCACGCTCACCCTCGCCACCCGCGCCGACAACCTTTACCTGGAGGGCTTCCGCAGCGGCAACGGCACGTGGTGGGAGCTCACCCGCGGCATCATCCCCGGAGCCACCTACCTGGGCTTCGGCGGCAGCTACCGCGACCTCCTCGGCGACACGGACAAGCTGGTCGGCGTCTCCCTCGGCCCGCAGCAGATGACTCAGGCCGTCAACACACTCGCCGCGCGCACCGTGGACGACCTCAAATCCGAAGCGAGGCAGCAGGAGGCCAAGGAGGCCGTGGTGGCGCTGCTCCTCATGGTGCACGAGGCCACCCGGTTCCAGACCGTGTCGGCGTTCGTGGCCGGCCTGATGCACCCGAAGGCGGCGAAGAAGAGCGGGACGATCACCAACGAGATGAAGGCGCAGGTGAACGGGTGGCAGGACCTCTCGGAGGCGTTGCTGAAGACGGATCGATATGAAGACAAGCCCGAAAACAAGAAGAAAGGTCAGGGGAAATCACCTTTGGAGAAGAAGGGCCCAGAAGCGTTCAAGGCGTTTGACAAGATGGATGTGAAGACGGCGGACAAGGCGGCAACGACGTTGGGGATCCTGTTGTTCGTCCAGGTGCCGGGCGGGATGACGGAGGCCAAGGCGCTGCAGCTGTCCAGTGCCAGCGGGAACTAGCTCGCTTCGTGTACGTGAATTGATGGTTCAGGCAGGCAAATTTCCTAGTGATCACTTCACTAGCTATAGTGCATATAGTTTGGTTTGGTATATATATCTTGAATAAGTATGTTTGAAACTACGTTAATGGTAGAAAAATAATTGAGTGTATTCCACTATTTATTCGCAGACACTGTATTGGCATCATCAATGGTCCTACTAAGCGAACAATCCATTGTTTCAATATAAGAAATATGGAAATCCTAAGGTTTTAGGACTGTTTTGGCCATCGTCGGTAACGTCGAGTACCGCATTGAGCCTACTCTATTGTCACGTCGGCGCTATATGCTAGCCATTTGTATTTAGGACCGTAGATGGACATGCAGAGCAACTTTTAGGACTGTATTGAGGCAAACCATGAGTTTGGGGACAGTTTTGGACATGGCCTGTTAATTAACCTAGGCGAAAACGATGCCTCTCCCTGGCTCGTGTTTCGTGTTTATATAGGATCGGTAAACCACCGACAAGGCATGTACATCGTACGTGAAACAGAAGTACAAAGGGATACGAGGGAGAGGTGGATCGGTGTACTACACCTTATCCAATACATGAAAGACCTATTTATTCTAACAGCCTCCCTTAATCTAAACCTCTTGAAAGATTTAGATTACGCATAAACTCATGTAGAAGTTTGACTGGAAGAACCTTGGTGAACCCATCTGCAACTTGATCCTTGCTTGAGCTGAACTTGATATCTAATCTTTTTCTGCAACTCGCTCACATGAAAGACCTATTTATTCTAACAGCCTCCCTTAATCTAAACCTCTTGAAAGATTTAGATTATGCATAAACTCATGTAGAAGTTTGACTGGAAGAACCTTGGTGAACCCATCTGCAACTTGATCCTTGCTTGAGCTGAACTTGATATCTAATCTTTTTTCTGCACCTCGCTCTTGTACAAAATGAAAATCAATCTCAATGTGCTTTGTACGTGCATGAAATACCGGATTTGCAGATAGATAGGTAGCACCAATGTTATCACACCATAGACAAGGTTTTTCCTTTAGTTTGACTCCAAGCTCACCAAGAAGAGCTTCAACCCATATCAACTCAGCTGTTGCATTTGCCAATGCCTTGTATTCTGCTTCTGTACTGTATCTAGACACAGTAGCTTGTTTCCTTGCGCTCCATGAAATCAGATTTGGTCCAATGAATATAGCAAACCCTCCAGTAGATCTTCTATCATCAATACAACCTGCCCAATCAGCATCTGAAAAAGCACTCAAGAGAGTAGAGGATGATCGCTGAAAAGTAAGACCAATATCAAGAGTATCTTGCACATATCTCAATATTCTCTTGGCAGCTGTCCAGTGTAATGTTGTGGGAGCATGAAGGTACTGACAAATTTTGTTGACAGAGAATGCTATGTCTGGTCGTGTAAGAGTCAAATATTGAAGAGCTCCAACAATGCTTCTATACTCAGTTATGTCATTCGGACCAAGAGGAGTACCTTTTGTAAGCGACAAGGGTTCTGAAGTTGACAATGGGGTAGGAGCTGGTTTGCAGTCTTTCATGCCAACTCGTGTAAGCAAATCCTTTGCATATTTTTCTTGAGTCAACAATAGACCATCTTTTATTCTTTTGACTTCAATACCAAGGAAAAAATGCAAATCACCTAGATCTTTGATTGCAAAGTGTTCATTAAGATCTTTAAGCAAAGCAGAAATAGCATGTTCTGAAGAGCTTGTCACTATGATGTCATCAACATAAATAAGCATAAATATTGTGATACCTGACTTTGTGCAGAGAAACAAAGAGGTGTCAGCCTTGGATGGCACAAAACCAAGATCATGCAATTTTGAGCTCAAACGAGAATACCATGCCCGAGGTGCTTGCTTTAATCCATAAAGTGCTTTATCCAACTTACATACGTAATGAGGAGCATTAGGATCTTCAAAACCAGGTGGCTGTCTCATATAAACTTCCTCTTCCAGAACACCATGAAGAAACGCGTTCTTGACATCTAGCTGCCGCAAACTCCAACCTCGAGAAACTGAAATTGCTAAAACAGTTCTGATGGTAGCTGCTTTGACTACTGGACTGAAAGTATCTTCATAATCAATACCATATCTCTGTTTAAAACCTTTTGCAACTAACCGGGCTTTATATCTATCAACTGTGCCATCTGCATTTTTCTTTATACGATAAACCCACTTACAATCAATCAAATTTTTGTTTTTACTTGGTGGAACAAGGTGCCAAGTCTTGTTCAACAACAACGCATCATGTTCCTCTTCCATTGCCTTTCTCCATTCAGAATTTTCCAATGCTTCGGAGAGGGAACACGGCTCTCCTGTAGATGTTAACATGCTATATCGAACAACATTTCCTTCCTTATAAATTCTAGACTGTCTACCATATTTAACAGTGCCATCTTTATATTCTCTGGGCTTTTTAATACCTTTCTGAAGACGCGTTTGAATTTTTATTGCAGAAGCTGGAGCAGAATCTGGAGCAGAATCAGAATTTCCATCAGCCTCCCCTGTTTCTGCACCGAACCTTGCCACAGAAGATCCGGTTTGCTGGTCATTGTCGGCTTCTGCATGTACGCCATCGTCGCTGTCGGCTGCATTTGCACCATCATCGATGTCGCTGGCATCTTCTGCATGCGGAGACGCACGATCGCCAGCATGGTCCCGCGTGGCACGCACCGAATGGACGGGCGAGTCACCACCCCGGGCGAGGCTGCCATGCGCACGCACAGGGGACCGGGACTGCACGCGATCCGAGGAGGATGCGACTGGCGACTGCGGAGGCGAATCACCCTCGGGATCGACACCCCTGGAAGCTGTTCTGTCGGAAGAATCAGCCTAAGATTCCGTGCTATCTCTGTCTTCTTCTCCAGAATGGATTTCTTCACTGTTTTCATCAGTTTGACCACCGTTTTGAGCAGAATTTTGTTGGCTGTCATTTGTCTCATCATCACTATCATCTGGTATTACTTGTTCTGCGACATGCTCATCAGAAGTGTTAGTAACAATAGGCACAAAAGGTAGAGGCATATGATCATCAATTTGTGCATCCCCATGAGTAGAGTTTGATGGTAGAAGAAGAATATCATTGCGGAGACGTTTTCCAGCGTTGGGATTTAATGAAGCAAAGGGAAAAACGTTTTCATCAAACACGACATCTCGTGAGACATAGACTCGGCCGGTTGAGGGGTCTAAACAACGTACTCCTTTGTGACGAGGGCTATAACCAAGAAACACACATCAAGTGGAACGGAAGGCAAGTTTTCTCTTATTGTATGGACGTAAGTTTGGCCAGCAAGCACATCCGAAAACTCTAAGAGAGTCATAGTTGGGTTTAGTGTTTAAGAGACGCTCAACCGGTGTATCAAAGTTTAGGACCTTGCTAGGAAGCAAATTTATGAGAAACGTTGCTGTAAGGAATGCATCATTCCAAAATTTGAGAGGCATAGAGGCATTGGCAAGTAAAGAAAGGCCAACTTCAACAATGTGATGATGTTTTCTCTCAGCGGAACCATTCTGTTGATGAGCATGGGGGCAAGACACATGGTGGGTAATGCCAATTTTTTGAAAGAAACCATGGAGTTTTTCATATTCACCACCCCAATCAGTTTGCATGGTGATAATCTTTCTATTAAACTTTCGTTCAACTAGTGTTTGAAAATTCAGGAAAACTTGATAGACTTCAGAATGATTCTTAAGCAAATAAATCCAAGTAAATTTACTGAAATCATCGATAAAGCTTACATAGTACGCATGCTTGCCAACAGAAAGAGGTGCTGGACCCCACACATCAGAAAACACTTGTTCCAGAGGAACAGTGGATACACTAGTAGAGACAGGATATGGTAATTGATGACTCTTAGCTAGTTGACAAGCATCACAAATATAAGGACTTGTTTCTGGAGTATAAGAAATATTGTGTTTCCTAAGAATTTTATTGATCACAAACGAGGAAGGATGTCCTAAACGACGATGCCATGTAGGAGACGAAGGCTTTATTGTAATGAAGGCTTGCTTGGACGACCCGGAAGAGACAGGCACTAGCGGGTAGAGACCACCATGATAGGGACCCTCAAACAGAATTCTCCTTGTGGCCTGGTCCTTAATCAAAAAGAAGTGTGGGTGAAACTCGAGAAACACATTATGAACAGACAACAAATTTTTAGAAGCACTAGGAACATGTAGGATATTTCTAAGATGCAAAGAATCATGTGGGGTGCGCAAAATTGAATGACCAATATGACTTATGTGCATACCGTTACCATTGGCCGTGCGGACGCAATCACGTCCCTTGTACTTGTCATGGGTGGAGAGCTTGCTCAACTCCCCCGTGATGTGGTTTGTAGCACCGGTGTCGGAGTACCAGTTGGTATCAACTCCATATGAAGCAACATGCGCAGTCTTTGTGTCACGGTCTCCATCATCATCGGAATCATCACGCTTGAAACGCCACCAGCACGCACTCGCTGGGTGACCTTGGATTTTGCAAATCTGACAGGTGACATCCACATACGGTGTGGGAGCACGTCCATGATAGCGGCGACGACGGCCACCATCATCCCGGCGGCCACGATAACCTCTGCGATCTCCATCATCTCGACGGCGCCTTTCTTAACCACCATCATCACGGCGGACATCATCATAGCGACCACTCCTGCGGCCATCATCATAGCGGTCACGGTCGCCGCGGTCACAGCGGTCACCACGTGCTCCACGATCATCAAAGCTCCCACGATCTCCACGGCCACCATGTTCAGCGGGGTGCCCGCGGTTGTCATCTCCATGTCCACCGTGATCACGGCGAGCGGCGTTCGCAGAGGAGGTGAAGGCATCGGGAGCAGCTTGTCCCGTCGCGATCAGCATCTCCTGGCGCATGTCATGTGCAGAAACCTGACCGAACAGATCGGCAAGGCTGGTTTTCACGGTGTTTGCTGTGGACACTATGCTGTTGTACGTGCCATCTAGCCCGTTGAGTATATACCCAACTAGCTCTTCTTCATCTATGGGTTTTCCCGCGGCGGCCATCTCGGCACCAAGTCCCTTTGTCTTTGTGAAGAACTGTGCCGCGGTCATATCAGCTTTCCTTGTGCTATTGAGGGCGGTGCGGAGGTGCTGGATCCTCGAGCGAGACTGCGAGGAAAACATCTCCGTGAGCGCGCTCCAAACTTCAGCGGTGGTGGTCAGACCCAGGACATGCGAGAGCACATCTGGCGACATCGAATTGAGAAGATATCGCATCACCTGCTGGTCTCGTGCAACCCAATCAAAGTAGTCTGGATTGTCAACGAGTTTCTTGTTCTTTTATGTATCCTCGACCTCAAGTTTTTCTGCCGGCGCAGCATCGGTGCCATCGATCAAACCCATGGCACGGGCACCGCGAAGGGCTGGGAAGACAAGAGCCTGCCAGAACAGGAAGTTGTCCTGCGTCAATGGCTGCGAGGGCGGGGCCCCAAGGGCCGCGGCCAAAGCAGCGGGCGTCATCGTGGATGAGGAAGACGCCATGGTTTTGAGAGGGAGGGATCGATCTTGGTTTTTCTTGGTTGTGTTTTTTTTTGTGGATCGGCGGCGGCTAGGTCATGGAAGAGCTAAGTTCTGATACCACGTTAATTAACCTAGGTGGAAACGATGCCTCTCCCTGGCTCGTGTTTCGTGTTTATATAGGATCGGTAAACCACCGACAAGGCATGTACATCGTACGTGAAACAGAAGTACAAAGGGATACGAGGGAGAGGTGGATCGGTGTACTACACCGTATCCAATACATGAAAGACCTATTTATTCTAACATGGCCGACAACTTCGAGGACCGTATATGCATTTCACTCCAAATTGCCCGATCATTGAGCACATCGCAGTTCCTTGATGTTGAGCAAGACAGATTCCACAAGCCCTAGTATGCATATGGAAGTTGATGGTCATGGTCTCTTGGACGGGAATTTTGGCGAGCAGGTGTGTGAAATTTTCTTAGATGAGGTGATCAGAGGAATCTTCACTAAATATGGTAATCGGCATCATAAATATACAAAGAGAATTTAAAAGGTGAATTTCCCTCTAAGCTCCTCTTTGGATCGTAGGATTCCAATCCTTATGTTTTTTTTTTCCTAGATTGCCTTTGGATAAAAGAAATGGTACTCTATTCCCATGCCTTAGTCGCATAGAAATTTGAATATTCACTCAGTCTCTTTTTAAGACTAGATTGCATAGGACGGAGACATTTTTCTCGTGCCTTTAGTTTTGTAAGCGCGTATTTTACTGGCAAATTGTTAAAATATTAAGCAATTTTCTTATAAGATTAATAACCGAAATCAACATGCACTAACCGATCTAATCATTTACAATAAACCAGACAAGTCTATCAATTGTGCATAGGAACCGAATACTAGTGCCAACAGAGAGAAGTAACACATACATGTTGTCCGGGAAGGTCCCACCATAGAGTTGTCGGCGGCGGCCATGGTAGTACTGATGAAGCAGACGAACGGTCGGCGCAGATTTAGTCGAGAGGAAGCGAGCAGTCGCGCCGAGACGCTCCCAAAAACGTTATTGGCCCTCTCCCGGTGCAGTATTTCAAGGGATGGAGTTTCGGAGCCCTGCTCTACCGGACGACTGCACACACGTTCTCCGGAATGGAGAAGCCTAGAGGCAGCACAACAAAAATGAACTACACAGTGGAGACATGAAGAGAAACAAAATCCATTATGAGAGGTTAGAATTCTGGATCCGTCCGTCATGTTCTATAGGCAGAGAACGCAAACGAGGCGGTGACGGAGGATTAGTGCGGGGAAACTCACTTAATAAGACTATAAGAGCTCACCTTCTAACATGCTTCAACTCTCTCCAAATTTGCAATATGAAACTAATTTTTAGTCCCACTCCCACTTGTTGAGTTGTTGTACACAACATGCACTAGGCTGAATGAGTTTTTTTAAAATTTCATAATTTGTTGCTCTAATTAAATGGACTAAACCCAAAAAAAATCAATTACGAATCTGTTATAACCATGTGTTTTTCATGTTTCTACGTTTTTGAATCCTACGATAAAAATATGCCTAAGCAATTCTACACAAAAAAGGCTATGAACACATTTACATGTGGCCTACCACTGAGCGCCTAATAGTATGCTGTACCTGAAAGAACCCCTTGAACATCTATTAGTGAATTTCCAAATGAAAAGTCATTATTGGATTTACACACGGCGCTAGTGAATTCACGGGGAGAAGTGATCGGTGACCAAGAACGTACGAAGCTGCTTGCTGCTAGCGCTCCCTTCCCTACTTGGGGCCAGACAAGCAGCCAGACCCCCGTCGGCGTCGGACCCGCGCTACATGGTTTTTCCTCCCATGCGCGGCCACCGCCGCTTCATGTGCAAACGACGGGCGCCTTTCACGTGCACGCATTCCCATGTCTGTCAGCCTCCTCTGCTGCTGTCCGCTGACACACGCAACGGCTCGTTTCTTACCCTGACCGACGACGGCCGGTCGAAGAACGTGGTGTGTTTGCTGCTCGCCGTTGCCGGCGTATTGCCGACGCCGCGCCCCGGCCCCGAACGGCATCAGTCGAGCTACCCTGCCATGCCCCGTGCGGCCGTGCCAGTGCATGACTTCCGTAATCCGGGAGCGATGGCACGACACGACGGCCGGGTGCTGAGAGAAACGGGAGGAAAGTGATCTCGACGTACCGGGCGGGCCGGCGACGGCGTCTCGCGGCGGAATCTGTGACGCCAGACGCGCACATTACTGTTGCATCAGGTTGATTGGAAGAAGAATCCGATTCTGCTTCTGGATGGACTGCGTCCTTTTGTTTCTTTCGACCGGCCACAACGTTTCCCTGCAAGCTCCGGCCGGTGCACAGCTTCGAGTTTATTCCCGTCGGGGTCCAGCGAACACGCGACCAAAACAGAGGGATGAAAACAACCGACTCAGTGAAAAGAACTTGCACGTTTTACCTCTTGAACTCATCTCTTCTCCATCATTTTTTCCACTTGAATGATTGCATCGGTGACATTAACCTCTGAATAAGTCATGATCTCTCCTAAGGTGGCCGCAAGTTGAAGCCGTCACTCTTGGGCGTTAAGAAACGGGGCAGGCCGCAGACATGGACGTGCACGGGCTGCCTTTGTTCTGCCATCAAGATGCGGCATCTGTTGACATGATGTTCATGGAGGCAATCAGCCAGATGAGCTGGTTTTGCTCAAACTTCTTTTTCTCCGGCATCATATTGTTTCATCAACGTTTCATGTGCCACATCTTTTGCTTGGAAAACAATATACGGAAATCCTTCCACGCTTTCAGAAACTGCTCATGAAATACCCGCAAAATCTGTGTTAGTGCTACCATCTCTCACCACATCATTGGCCATTCTGCAAGCACTAACCAAAAGATAGCTCATCGATGCCGTTCTCGTGAGTCCTGAAGCGGTACACTATTCTGAACCCGTTTGTCAGTTAAGTGTGTCCATCTTTGATAGAAATGAAATTATACAGGCAAGCAGAAGTCAATTAAAAGCATTATTGGGTCAATAATTCAGTGCTGCTTGTTACATCAATCTCAAGTTCATATTAATTTCTTGACAGAGCTTTCTGTGGTGGAAACGAAGAGGCTGCTAGCCTACCACGCTACAGAGAGAAGTGCAAGTGAAGTTTGAACAACAGGGGCAACGTGGCTGAAAGCCTAAAACACGTCAGGACTTTTACACGGCTACATTGTAAAGCTAAGAAATGCACTGTTTTCCTCAAATTAACTCTGGATTCGAATTCGTAAAGATAATAGTAGCTCCGTGACTAACTTTGCCTCATTGATCTGCATTGAAATTTTCCAAAAGGGAAATGTTCTACTATTTATTTTCATAAAGAACAGGCAAGCATTGTTTAGCAGAGCAAGCATTGTTTAGCACATGTCGCGACCCATTCCACGCTGAGAATTGGTCTTCAGAAAGGCTCCGACGAAGAAAATGCGTCTCCAACTCCCAATCCCAGGTATGAGTGTATGACCCGTATCCAAATCAAACTTAACCTTGGCTTCTTCTATCAACTGGCATTAGCAAGCAAGCTAGTTGCCCATAAATTCATTCCCAATCCATTCTTTTGCTTCTTCCATCCCTGGTCTCGCTCGTGTCCTTCTCTCGCAAGGTGTACAGGTTCTGATTGACTGATTCCCATCCATCTATCATCCATGGCAACCAACGCGACCACCAACCCGCGCTTCACCGCGAGCTTTGACCTGGGGAGCAGCGACAAGTACGGCAGCTTCATCGCCGGCATCCGCAGCAGTCTGGGCAACCCAGAGCACTTCTCCCACAACCGCCCTGTGCTGCCGCCACTGGATCGCAACTTCCCGCCACGCCGGTGGTTCCATATCCAACTCAGGACGCCGACCAGCACGCTCACGCTCGCCACCCGCGCCGACAACCTCTACTTCGAGGGCTTCCGCAGCGGCAACGGCACGTGGTGGGAGCTCACCCGCAACATCATCCCCGGCGCCACCTACATGGGCTTCGGCGGAAGCTACCGCGACCTCCTCGGTGACACGGACAAGCTGGTCGGCGTCGCCCTCGGCCCACGGCAGATGATCGAGGCCGTCAACACGCTCGCCGCGCGCACCGTGGACGACCTCGCCTCCGGCGAGAGGCAGCAGGAGGCCAAGGTGGCCGTGGTGGCGCTGCTCCTCATGGTGCACGAGGCCACCCGGTTCCAGACCGTATCGGCGTTCGTGGCCGGCCTGATGCACCCGAAGGCGGCGAAGAAGAGCGGGACGATCACCGACGAGATGAAGGCCCAGGTGAACGGGTGGCAGGACCTCTCGGAGGCGTTGCTGAAGACGGATCGATATGTAGCGGCAAAGTCACATTTGGAGAAGAAGGGCCCAGAAGCGTTCAAGCCGTTTGACAAGATGGATGTGAAGACGGCGGAGAAGGCGGCCGCGACTTTGGGGATCCTGCTGTTCGTCGAGATGCCGGGCGGGATGACGGAGGCCTAGGCGCTGCAGCTGTTCGGTGCCAGTGGGAACTACTAGCTCGCTTGGTGTTTGTGTGTTTGATGGTTCAGGCAGGCAAATTTCCTAGTGATCACTTCACTAGCTATAGTGCGTATAATTTGGTTCGGTATATACATCCTGTAATCCTGAATAAGTATGTTTGAAACTACGTTAGTGGTACAGCTCTCCTTATCCGTTCCCCTGCTACAGTGAAAGGAGGTGGAAAGGAGGCGACCAGAAGCGTCGAGGTCTCGCCGGCGGCTTCGCTGCTCCCCTCCGCCTCCGGTCGCCGTTTTTCGGCGCCATGAGGTGGGGGGGGGGGGGAGCCCCGGCCCGTCCTTGCGTGTAGTTTAGTCCTAGTGTTTTCTAGGTGTGCGTGCCCAAGCGGCGGCTCCGAGGACGGTGGCGGAGGCGTCGGTGTATAGGGCTATGTCCTTCCCCTCCTTTCCCCGTTCCGGCGGCGTCGCTGGGGAGATAGTGAAGGTGGTGTGGTGGCTGCGCTTGGTCGTCGTGGCGGTGGTGGCGGCCATGCTTTGGCTTTTGGTCCCGGGTTGTAACAGCCCACGTTTGGTAATGCAAATTATGGAGAAAATTTTCACTTTTGCATTCCATGCATGCATCATTGCATCCATTTGCAATTGCTAAACGACACACTAATTTGGGTTGGCAACATTGGAAAAACAAAGCGTCCAACTTGCTTCAACAAAATCTCACCACAAAGAAGACACTCAAATTTGCAAAACAAAAGTACTTTGACAATTCATATTTGTCAAGGAAGTTCGAAGTGTTCAAAAGTAATAATTTGCAATTGCTCTAAATTTTACAACGGAGCAACATTTTCAATTTAGCAAAATTGTCCGAATTGAAACCTATGAACAAAGTGGTACCAAACTATTTTATCTTGGAGCCCTAATTTTTGTGTAGCTTCTACTCAATATGGGGAGGCTCCCCAAATTTTCCCAAAATTTTATAAAATGTTTTGGTGCCCTAATAAAATTCAGGAACTGAAAGAGAGGAAAAAACCCAGGCGGCGGTACCACCGCTGGGTTAAGCGGTACTACCGCCCGGGAGATGCCGCCACCGCTACCGCAGCCGCTACCGCCAGAATCGGCGTCCGACGCGCTTGACCGGTACCAACAAGTACCGCTGCCGGTACCGCCGCCAGTACTGCCGAAGTGGGAAGAGTGAAACCAGACCGCACCAGCGGTACCACCGCTGGGTTAAGCGGTAGTACCGCCGCTGCGGGATTTTTCAGCACAGCTTCGGGCCGCCCCACTCTCCCATGCCCCATCCCTTCACTTGCTCCTCTTCCTCTCTCTCTCCTTTTTCCCCACTAGCTCCAAACCGAGCCCGCCATGACCGAGCTCGCCGCCGGAGATTGAGCTAGGCCCGAGCAAATCGAAGACCATAGGAAGTTGCACCTCGACGTCCTCTACCACCTCACCGAAGGAATCAAGCCAAGGCGTTGTACATTGCCCGGATTCGCGTTCTCGTCCGGGACGTGCGCCGCACTCCAAGCAAGTCGACGACGACTCCGACCTTCCCTTCCTTCGGCAAGCCTACCCACGAGTTCAGGGTGAGCATGCGAACCTTTCCATGTTTTTCCCTCGCTCCCTCTTGCTCTCTAGCTCAAATCCATCGAGGCTCACCGTTGCACGGCTTCGGCGTGTGCAACGGGTAATCCGACTCCAACTCTATCGGATAATCCGACACACCGGATATTCCGGTTACTGCTTCCACCGGATAATCCGGCTGACCTGTTCTGACTTTAATACAAACATGTTCTCCTCAATCTTTGTAATCCGGTTACAAGTATGTTTAATCCCCCCCCCCCCCAAACCATGCATCTTCACATGTTCATGTCATTCATATGCAAAGTTAACCTAGGGTTCATCTATTGTGATCAACAAGTAAAGTTGAAGCATTACTTAATTCCCCGTATATTCGAGATGTGCCCCTTTTCGCATCCGAACTCCGTTTAAGTTGACTAGCTTGATTCATCCTTTTCCGGAGGATTTAAAATGTCATGTCATCATATGTTTGAGCATTGCATTTGTTAAGCATATGTGTGGTGATTGATTGTTCTCTCCCGATGTTTGTTTTTCGTTAGATCAAGCAACCGGGGTACTACACAATACCCCGAGATCCGTACTACCAATACCTTGACAAGGCAAGCGTAATCCCCCCTCTGAGCATGTCTTATCCTATTTTCCGCAAATATTTTCTCCACTATAATATTGCATGCGGTTCTAAATGTCAATTTTTTTGGATTAGAGTATCCTATAGTTGCATTAAGTTTCCGATGCCAATACCTGTTTCCCTCCTACTATCCATAGGTTTGTATTGTTGGCCTGAGATACTAAACTATGCTATGTTGATGCTTAGCCATGCTTAGGCAAATGTTATCCGTCCGATGATATTTCATGTTGGAAACAGGTGTGAAATGTACAGATGTGGTGGAGAATTGTGGTAAAGGTAATAAGATGCTAAAGGTGGGGATGAGAGGCCACTGTGGTTGTGGTGCTTTGTCTCGTTCCGCCGCCTAGGTGCGAGTTCTTTACCTCCCGAACCAAGACTGAGCGTGCAACCATGCGTGAGGCCTATGCAATTGCAGGAACCCTCATAGACTAAATAACTCGAGCGGGGCTAGCCAGGGTCCTCTAGTTCGGGCTTCCATTTGCGCGTGCGTGATGATGGTGGTGAACTGGATGAGGATGGTGGTGTTAGGAAAATGAGTGGCTGTGGGGCGGGGTGTTGTGATCCTGGCAGTCCTACCCACTGATGATCCTGGAAAGTCCTTAACGAGGGAGAAGTCGACACCGCTCCCACCCAGCCGGCTTTCCAAGGAAGAGAGCTAATGCGCAGGTAATGGGCCGGGCGGTACGCGTGGCAAACATTTGTACACCCCTGCAGGGTTAAATCTTTTCGAAAAGCCGTGTCCACGGTTAAGGACAACTTGGGAAAGGACGATAAGATCATAGAATAACTTTAACGGAATGATTAAAAACTGGGTACTAGAGGTACCACTCAAGATTGTAAGGTGAGCTTCCTCGAGGGTGATTCGGGGAGGTGCCTTTGATGAACAGGTACAGTGGTTGATGATGGTTGAGATGAAAGGTGATGAAAGAAAGAGTACTTCTTACCTCTTTTAAAATATTCTGATTAGTCGATGCCATGAGTTGTTTTATAAATAAAATCAGCTTTATGCAAAACAGCCATAAAACTTTGAAAGCCTCATCGAGCTAAAGCTCTATAATCTTGCGAGTTCGTCGAACTCAACGTCGTTTGTTTTGTTTCAGAGGAGGACTTCACCGACCTCGAAGGTGGGTTCTTTGTGGACGTCGACGAGTAGTCTGGGGTTCCCAGGTGGCAGCTTGGGACATCCTGGAACAGCTGGCGTGTGATGTTTATCTGTAGGCCTCTTAGGCCATATTTGGTCTTGTTGTTTAGAACAACCTAATTTGCTTCCGCTTGTTGTAATGTTGGGTCTGTGACCTCTGGTTGTCATTTGCTATCTTTCTCTATTATAAGAGTTGAACTATATGATTTGTGTCGTAGAGTCTGTGATGTGCCAGTTGTTCCACAAGTCTTGGTCTCTCTATTATGCATTGAGGGTTGTGCCTGTGTTAAGGCATCAATCGGGGTGTTGCGTTGCCGATGATCCATTCCGAGCAACGCCTGCCAAAGGTTTTGGCCGGGGATTGGTAAACCCGTAACCTCCGGTTGTATCGCTTAACCGGTGACACACAGCATCACTGTATAACAGTCAGGTCAGGGCGCCACAAGTTGGTATCAGAGCAGTACTGCCTGTAGGAAACCCTTCTACTGGTCGATGTTGAGTCTAGTGTTTGTGAAAATATTTTAACCTAAAAATGAGTTGTGAAAACCATCTTAGGATTCTTTTTACTCCTTATCTGGTTACCCTCTAATCTCGGAGCAATCTTACCTCGATTTGATTTAAAGGTTTTACTCCTCGTCTGTTACTTCAAAATGATTAGAAACGGGGTGGGTTCGACCTTTAGTGTTATGTGTCACGTTGCTCCCGCTGCGTTGCAATCCCAAATCAACTCAGATGTTTCTACCGAATCAAATCATTTGATCCTTTCTTTGGGTTTTAACCCACGGACTTGAACATAAGGTCCCGGATTGTGCCAACTAGAGTGTGTTAAGTTGTGATTTCTTAACTCTCACTAGTAGCACATGATGCTGATCTTTGACCCAAGTTCTATCTTGTTGTTTTCCTTCTCGCAAAGTATTATCGTCCCTAGTCTGTGTACTTGTGTAGACGCTAATGCTATTGTTCGACCATTCGGAGAAAGATACTAACCGTGTCATTGTCAAATCTCCAGAATGGCTCGAGGAGGCCGTGGAGGCCGTGGTGGTCGCGGTAACCACAATGATGATGAGGATGATCTGCCGCCACCACCCTCGATGGCTGAGGTCTTGATGGCCATTGAGGAGAACCGTGGGCGCAATGAGCGCTTGCTGAGCAGTTGGTGCAGCAGAATGCACGGAGGAACGAGTGCAACACTCTCACTGAGTTCCTGCGCTCCCAGCCACCCACTTTTGCTGATGCTAAGGAGCCACTGGAAGCTGATGATTGGCTTCGTGCTTTGGAGCGCAAGTTCTCCGCGCTTCATGTCCCATTGGCGAGCAAGTCAACTTTGCCACCTATCTCTTGGTTGGTGCTGCTGGCTGTTGGTGGGAAAGCCATGTGGCTTTGTTTCCAGCCAACCATGTCTTCACCTGGGCTGATTTTGCACTGCCTTCCGTGCGGAGTACATTCCCAGCCGATCATGGACTTGAAGAGGAGGGAGTTCCTGGATTTGCAACAGGGACGGATGGACCTCCGCACTTATGGTCGTGAGTTCAACCATCTCTCCGTTACGCCCCAAGGGACGTGACCAATGATGCTGACAAGCAAGAGCTGTTCCGCAAGGGTCTGACTCCGCAGCTCCGCTATGAGTTGCCCCTTCAGGTTCCAGACCTATCAGGAGCTGTTCAACCAGGCTTTTACTCTTGAGCAAGGAAGAAAGGAACTTGAAGCTTCCAAGAGGCCCGCACATGGGGACCACCAGAGTTCCTCGGGTTCTGAGAGCAAGAAGCGCAGGGTGTTTGTTCCCTACAGCGCCGTACCTCGTGCTCCCTTCATGCCGAGAGCCGCAGGATATAGGCCACCTCCTCCGCGCCCCACTACTTCGACACTTGGGGTAGGCGGAAGTGGGTACCGTCCTATGCTACCTGCTCCACCTGGACTCACTTGCTACACCTGTGGCCAGGCTGGTCACTACTCCAGGGAGTGCCCCCAGAAGGCACCTCTCGCGATAACTCCTGCACGAGCCCCTGCCACTCCAACTGGCAAGGCTGGACCTATTGTGCGTGGTCGCCTGAACCACGTCTCTTTGAAGAAGCTGAAGATGACCCCGGCGTTCTTATGGGTGAGTTACGAATCAACGGCAATACAGCTACAGTTTTGTTTGACTCTGGAGCATCGCATTCATTCATATCCATAGCTTTTGCAAAAGACCACACATACCGTTCGAGAAAATGAGCCATCCCTTGGTGATTGCCACTCCTGGCTCCAAATGGCAAACCGATGGGGTTACTCCTGAGGTCCAGATTAATATAGGTTCCTTGTCTTTTCCTTATGCCTTGGTAGCTCTGAAGTCCAAAGGCATTGATGTCATATTGGGCATGAACTGGCTACCAAATATCAGGCTAATCTCGACTGTGCCGCCAAGACCATTACTGTGACCGCTCCTTCCGGTGACATTGTGAAGTATTGGCCTGCAACATCAATACCTCCGTCCGCCATCGTACCCCGCTCACCTGAGATTCTCCTTTGCTTTATGGAAGGCGAATCCTCCTGAAATCCAGGACATACACGTGGTGTGTGACTTCCCGGATGTGTTCCCGGAAGAATTGCCTGGCATGCCTCCTGACCGAAGTGTGGAGTTTGTCATAGATCTACTTCCCGGTACCGCTCCAATTTCCAAGAAGCCCTACCGTATGCCGGTGGAAGAGTTGGCTCTGTTGAAAGAGCAAATTGATCAGCTGTTAGCAAAGGATTTCATCCAGCCTAGCAGTTCACCTTGGGGTTGTCCGGTACTCTTTGTGAAGAAGAGGGATTCTACCGTGCCTCGCTAGTCTCTGACTATCGACCGTTGAATGCGGTGACAATCAAGAACAAGTATCATATTCCCACTACACCACGGACCAAATTGGGGGCAAAAAACAGCCGGCAAAAGTCACTTTTAGAAGGCAGTGTGACAGCCGGGAAAAGTAAACTGCCGGCACAAATTGGAGAGGGCACTTTAACAGCCGGCAAAAATCTATCTAGCCCAGCAGTTGACAGCCGGCAATAGTACGAGCATATGGAGGCAGGAAAACTGCCGGCTCAAACCCGTCCCGGCAGCTAAAACTGCCGGCACTCGCCTAGCGAAATATTTGGCGCGTGGTGCGATAATTTCCAGTCTTGCGCGGCGCGCGTGGCACGAAAATTCCAGACTTGGCGCGTGGCTCGCGGCGCCAAACACCCCGAAATCCCTAGCCCTAAAGACCAAATCGAAAATTCCCCACACCATCTCCCTCCGCACTTCCGCAGCCCGTGTCTCCCTCACGCACAGCCCACCTCCCGCCGGCACAGCCCACCTCCCGCCGCCGGCGAAGATCCTGCACGGCGCCGCCGCACTCCGCCGCCCGCTCCGCGCCGCCGCACTCCCTCTCAGCGCCGCCGGACCGAAGCGCGCCGCCGCCGGCGAAGATCCTGCACGGCGCCGCCGCACTCCGCCGCCCGCTCCGCGCCGCCGCACTCCCTCTCAGCGCCGCCGGACCGAAGCGCGCCGCCGGACAAGGGTCGGCCGGACCAACGCCGTCGACCCACACCCTCGGTGAGCATGGCCCACGGCATCCTCTCGTTCCTCCCCCTTCTTCTTCTAGCTTACCGCTTCCCTCCTTCGCCCTCTCCAACCTGACCGTCGGCGGTGACCGGCGCCATGCATGGCCGCGTCCGCCACCTCCGTTGCCCTCTCTGTCTCTTCTTTCTGCTACTGTTTATGAAATCCAGCAAGGTTGCTTGACCTGTTGCGACCCTGTGCCATGTTAGGAGTCCAGTGAGGCAACCGAGATCAAGCCTGCCCCTTCTTCCCCAGCTCCGCCCGCAAGTGCTTGAGGAATCCGAAGAAGCTGAGCAGAGTCAACAACACCTTATACTTCTAAGGTGAACGAATTTGTCAAAAACCACAATTTTTTCCATTCATGTGTGCATGAACACCATATACCAGATTCCCCTTTGTTAGCTTCATGTTTGCATGAACACCATGAGCTCACCATATACTGTGTGTGTTTAAATGTTGGTTGTGATGGCTGTTTGTAAATTGCTTGCATTAGAATAACGTCACTTAAGGTTTAGTGCTGGTTAATTTTTTTATATTTTGAATATTGTTGTGCTAATTGATTCACTTCATAGGTTAATTGTTGAACACCAAGGGCACTTAGTGGAGAGGGGATATAATTGGACTGAAGACCGTTGGCCTGAGCATCTACTGAGACAAGTAAGTCACTTATGATGCTAGCTCTCTGGTTGCTTGGTTCTATGCACTTCTATTGATCATGTGAAAATTGTTGTCTTATGACAATTGTACTAGCTTGGTTGCATGCACTTCAGTATTTTCTGATTGTTGTTGTGTGTTTACTTCAAGTAATTAATATCTTGTTTGTCCTAGGGTTTTTAAAAACTGTTACAGAAATGGATAAGAGCTGGATGGATGAAGCTAGGCACACCGAAACATTCATTAATGGGGTTAAAGCATTTATTCAGTTTGCCTTTATCCATTCGGCAACAGGGAACACTATCTTATGTCCTTGTAGAAATTGTGTAAATTGTTCTTGGCTTGAAGCTAGTGAGGTCCAGGAGCACTTAGTGTGTGAAGGGTTTGTCACTGACTATACAAGATGGGAATATCATGGGGAGTCATCATACCCGTATCCACCAAATAGTGATGCTGATGTGGAAATTGATGAGGTGGAGGAGGTGGATGAGTTAGAAGAGTTGGATGAGATGGCCGAACTGATTAGAGATATGAGACATGAGTTTGCCGATTGTAGTGGTAGTGATGATGAGGCCAATCTAGTGACAAGGACGATGCAAATAACCCTTTTAATCAGTTATTAGGTGCTGCAGCTGAAGAACTCTATCCAGGGAGCACATCTTTTTCAAAGCTGCGATTTGTTGTTAGGATGCTCCAGAACAAAGCTCTTGGTCATTGGACTGATAAGAGTTTTGATATGCACCTAGGGTTGCTAAAAGAGGCGTTCCCTGAAGCAAAATTACCTAAAAACTTTCATGAAGCTAAGAAAATGATAAAATGTCTTAGTCTTAATTATGTTTGCATCCATGCATGTTTCAATGACTGCATTCTGTATTGGAAGCAGTATGCAAATGCTAATAGCTGTCCAAAGTGCAAAACCTCTCGTTGGAAATCTGAAAAGAAGAAACAAGATGGGAGACATGAACACAAAGTCCCTAGAAAAGTTCTTAGGTATTTCCCCATAGCAAAGAGGCTACAACGGCTGTTCATAACACCAAAGAGTGCAACAGACTGTAGGTGGCATGATGAAGGGCGTACAAAAGATGGACTGTTAAGGCATCCTGCAGATTCTTCGTCTTGGAAGCATTTTGACAATGAACATATAGATTTTGCAGCAGATTCACGCAACATTAGGTTAATTATAGCGACAGATGGCTTTAATCCTTTTAGATCAATGAATTGTGCCTATAGCGTTTGGCCTGTTATTGCTATTCCATTGAATCTGCCTCCTTGGTTGTGCATGAAGCAACCAAACTTCATCCTCTCCTTATTAATTCCTGGCCCAAAGTCACCTGGGAGAGATATAGATGTTTTCCTTGAGCCACTTATTGATGACCTTCATTCACTTTTTGAGGAGGGAATTAGAACTTATGATGCCTCCAAATCTGAGTACTTCCCTTTGCGTGCTGCTGTTCATTCCACTATTAGTGATCTTCCGGGTATGGCTACTATAGCTGGTTGTGTCACCTCGGGTGAGTATGGCTGTCCAAAGTGCCATTCTCTCACTTGCTCCATTTGGTTGAACAACGGCAAGAAAACCATCTACATGAGTCACCGAAGGTTCCTAGATGAAGATCACCGATTTAGAACAGTAGACAAGGACTTCTTTGATGGCAAGGAGGAAACTAGGACTGCTCCTGTACCACTTACCGGAGAGGAAGTGGATGCTCTTACAGAAAATATGCAGACTGAATTTGGAAAGGACCCTTCCGGAAAACCACCCACCAACAAACGAAAGCGTGGTGATCCCCCACAAATTTTCAAAAGGAGATCCATATGGTTTAGGCTGAGATATTGGAAAGACTTGCTGCAACCTCATAATCTAGATGCCATGCACATTGAAAAGAACGTGTTAGAAAGCATCATTCACACACTTCTAGGTGTTGACCGAAAAACCAAAGATAGTATAAACTCTCGTCGAGACCTTGAGGAACTTAAAATAAGAGGAGCTCTCCATCCTGTTCCAGTGGGAAATGAAACATTGCATTTGCCTTCTGCCCCATACTCTTTGAGTCCTGAGCTGAAGAGATTGTTTTGCCAAATTCTAAAAAATATCAGGTTCCCAGATGGTCTTGCGTCTGATATTCGAAAGAATGTGCATGTTAAGGAGAAAAAGATTATTGGGCTTAAAAGCCATGACTGTCACATTCTGTTGCAACAGTTGCTTCCACTAGCTGTTAGAAAAACCTTGCCTGAGGGAGTCAGTGCTGCATTGATGCGTGTTAGTGAATTTTTCAAGAAGATTTATTCTCCTGTTGTTTCCATAAGTGATATGGAGAAGCTAGAGCAAGAAATAGCTGAGACATTGAGCATTCTTGAGGTCATTTTCTTACCATCATTTTTTGATATGATGGTTCACTTGATGGTTCATCTTCCACTCCAAGTGAGGCTTGGTGGCCCAGTGAAGTACAGCAACATGTACCCAATAGAAAGGTCATTTCTAAACCTTGAACATGTACACCATTTAGTTCTATATAAATAGTAAACTAAGCCGTTCTTCTCTCGGTATAGGTATCTGAGCACCCTTAAGGGATTTGTTCGTACAATGAGCCATCCTGAGGGGTCAATTGCAGAGGTTATATTTTCCATGAGTGTCTTACTTTCTGCTCTCGGTACTTAGAAGGATGTGAAACTAAATTTAAAAGAATAGGACAAAATCCTGTTATTGAGCCGGAGTGTAGTGCTAAGCCTTTCTTCAACAACAAGGGTCGGTTTTTGGCTGGCAAGCGTGTTGTGACATTAGATCACAAAGCTTGGCTGCAAGCACATAGATATGTATTGTTCAATTATGATCACATATCCCCATATTTGAGGTATGCCTTACGTTTCATTTTTACAAGTCTAGCTGCGAGTATGCATGTGCTTTTGAATAATAAATATCCCTTATTAACTTCTACAGAAGACATAAAGAGTATTTGTCCTCAAGTGGTAATCGAAATGCATTACAAATCGCCAAACTTCATCATGACACTTTCCATGAGTGGTTTAAGTTGTATGTGGCACAACTTGTTGATAATGGTGAAGAAGTTTCTGAAGAGATCCAAACTTTAGCAGAGGGACCCTTAGTGGTTGCAAGGTCGTATGGTAGTTATGCTATTAATGGCTACAATTTCCACAAAGTATTATGATGAGGGTAGGCCTACCCAAAGCAGCGGGGTGGTTTTGGTTTCAGAAGTATCTGAAAATGAAAAAAGAAAATACTACGGTGTGATAAATCAAATTTTAGAGTTAGATTACAATCACAAAGGAAACATGGTTGTATTTAAGTGTGACTGGTTTGACAACCGTGTAGAAGACAGGTGGGTAAAGGTTGATCAATTTGGCATCACAGATGTGAACCACAAGCATCTGATCCAAACAGGGGAGAAGTTGAGCGATGAACCATTTATTTTGGCCTCCCAAGCAAAACAAGTGTACTATGTTGAAGACCCTGTTGCTACAGATTGGTGGGCTGTTAGACAATCACCAAACCAGCGAGACTTGTATGATATGTTTGGTTTGGAAAATGTTCAGGAAGGGGATGAATCTGCTGTGCATAATCTTGATGCTAATGTATGCCTCAACATTAACTTGAGAGATATACCCCAAACTAGGATTGATGTAGATGGAGTTCTTGTTTCTGCAAAGGAGAAACCAAAGTGTGTGATGTTTTGTTTTATTATTTATTTACCTGCTTCAAACTGAATATAATTGTACTAATGTTCTGGTCTTGTATGTTTCAGGAAACATAATGGAAAGTGCAAACGAACTAGAAGATAGGGCTGCTGCATACAGTGGTATACGTGAAAAAAAATCGAAAAAAACAGTGAGAGAATGAAGGCCCGGATTCCTGCTCTTGGTGCTATAGCCGCCCAGAACCAGACCATGCCTTCACAACAACAAAGGAGAAAGGTGATCTACAAAACTATTAGATGGTTGGTTAAATTTGTTGATCAGTTGCATTATGTGGTTGTCGTTTTGTAGAGATCCCAAGGTGAAACTATTCCAGAATCAAGCCGAGAGCTGAGATCTCACACAACTGTTAGACATGAATTAGATGATGAAGGCAATGGTGAAAATATGGTTGTTGACCAAGTGGATGAAGGTATATGTCTTGACAACACTTCAGATTTTTACATTTTCATTTAGCCTTTCACTTAAGTGTTTAACACTGCCTTATCTCTTTTCATGTGTTAGGGCATGGTTTGGATCATCAACAAGACAAGAGAGAGGGTCGAAAGCGCACTAAAATGCACAGTGTGTATGATAGAAAGGACAGCCACCTGTTCCTGTTTCATTTAATGAAAAAGGACAGCCGATTGGCAACAATGCCTCTGAATTTAACAACTTCATAGCAACACATGTTAAAAGTCATATCCCACTTGGATTTGACGATTGGAGACAAGTAGATGTTGAAAAAAAGAATGAGTTATTGATAACCTTAAGGGTATGCATATGGTGTAGTTTCTTGTATAATATGTGTCTTGCTTTCTTGTTATAAGTAGCATACTTATTCAAATACATCCTTTTTGCAACCAGAAATACTATGTTGTGGATGACAAACTGAAGGACTTTGTGATGGGAAGTGCTCACAAGAAATGGAAAGACTTCAAGGCAGATTTGAAAGAGAGAATTTACAAAGAAGAAAGAACCGATGAGGAACTCAGTGCTCTTATAAAAAGGATAAGAGAGTAACTCCTGATGATTCTGTATGGCTTATCAATTTTTGGAGAAGTGAAGAATGCAAGGTACAATTCTAAGTCGTATTATACTTGTTGCAGTCTGTTCATGTGTACAAACTAGGTACAAATTGTTTACTTTTAGCTTTTGTTCATAGAGACGGAGTGAACAAGGAAAGAAAAACCGAGAAAGGCAGAAGGTGTTGCATACATCGGGAAGCAAGAGCCATGCCCGCGTTGCAAATGAAATGGTAGCATTTGTTCACTTCTTTAGCATACTAAAGCATAGCCTGCATACTAATGGTGACTAATTCACTATTGTACACTCTTATTGTAGGAAGAGGAGCATGGATATGCTCCACGCAGAGATGAATTGTTTGTGAAAACACACGAAAGCAAGAAAAAACCCCTAACCAAGGAAACAATCGACGTAATAGTAAGTTCTCTAGAACACAATAATTTTTTTTCTGTCTGAAAGTTCATGTGGTACAATTTGTTCATCATTGTATCCCTTTTATTGCAGGAAAAAATTGGGAGAACAATGGATGAACATCCTGAACTTTTGGAAAAATCCATTCAACAAGGTGATATCCTTGCACATGTACTTGGGAAAGAGAAGAATGGCTACGTCCGGGCCTTAGGCCTAGGGGCAAAGGCTGCTGCTCTAGGTATGCCTGGAACTCGAGGGCTGAAATCCACAAGACTGCAGATGGCTGAGCTAGAGGCTGATAAAGCTTGGAGGGCCAATGAGCTTCTAAAAGAGCATGTAGATGAAATTAGAAATGATACAAAAGCCCAGATTGATGCACTTATGGAAGAAGTCAGCCAACTGAGGACGATGGTGTCACAGTCCAATGGTGGACACAACAATAGCATGCTCAACAATGAGCCTGTTGATAGTATGGGAGAATCTGCTGCTTGGGAGGAAGAACGCAATTTACTTTGTGATGAGGCGGAAGAACGTCTAGAGCGGGAGTGTAGGGAAGCAACTGAGGAATTAGAAAGTAAGAAAGCACAAGCAGCCATATTACGTAAGAAGAGGGAAGCAACCCAGAATCAAAAGAGAGAAGCAGAAATCCTTGAGAGAAAGAGCAAGGCTGAAGAACTTCAAAGGAAGGAGGCGGAACAACTTAGAAAACTTAGAAATAAGAAGGAAGCAGAACAACAGCAAAAGAAAAAGGAACAAGAGATGCTGCAAAAGAAGGCACATGTGCAGCAGCCTCAAATGAAATCAGGAGCAGCAGTAACACAAAAGAATCATCAGGTCTTGTTTTAATGCCTAGTTTCTGAAGTTTTTGTATGAGTGCAAATTCATGTTGCTTATTTCTTATTCCTGCCTTGTTTCATACCTTATTTCAGCAAGGGAAGGAGGTGATATTGTACAATATTATCAGGGACCATCGTTCCCCTGTTGCAAAAGGTACGATTTTGTCAACCGATCGAAAGAAGATAGTAGGGGGCGGGAGCTTGGCACTGAATGTTGTGAAGTGGTGGTTGACTATATAATGAAAAAAGACGCCATATTGTTTCGTCCTGTTGGGAACGTTACCACCATGGGACAAGCTCAAGGAAGAACTATCGCCTGGCTGTATAAGCATGTAGGCCTATATTTCTTTAGTTCTTTTTTTTGCTGAAATGGTCAAGTCAAGTTCCTTACCAATATTTCATTGATGTGCAGCTGGAGGTTCATAAACCAATGAGAAAAGAAGCCTCGCCTCCACAAGCAGAATGAGAGGTACCTAATGTTCTATTTTGGATCAATGCTAGACTGAATGTAATTGTTTTTGGATGATAAGCCGTATGAACTCCTCATGCATGCATGCGTGGGCTTGTTTGCTATCCTGTGCGTGCATTTCCACATGTAGTTTTAAATATAGCTAGCTATTAGCAATTTTTCGTCACACTAGCTTATGGGCCTTCATGCTCGTCAGCTTGCTTACACATCCAGTTCTGGGTTGGATCTCTTTGATGCATGGTCGAGATAATTTTAATAATAGCTACTCAACCATGCACCGTGACTTGCATTGCTGGGTCAATAGCTCCCACATCTGAACTTGGTATTTATGGCATGTTTACTGGAAATGTCTCAACATGATTTACAACTTCATTGTTGTAGGGCCCTTTTCCTTTGCTAGAAATTCGAAAATAGCTAACATGTTTACTGGAAGCTGACATTTGGCATAAGCTACTATGAAGATTGCTGGTAAGATGATCATCAGGTCAAATAGACAAGTGACACAACAAACAACAACCAGATAAAACCCGACACATAAACGTGAGAGGAGCTCACACCAGCACCAGCCATGAGAAGAGAACTCATCCATGTTTTCATAATGAGTGACGATACAGCAGGAACTTTTAACTACCATCTCTAAGTTCAGCATGCATGCCACTGACATGCAACACCGTCAAGAATAGTCAGAAAGAGAAACTAAGGTGTTAAACTCAGAAGGAACTTAAATGTGCTCACGTTCTGCCTTTGCTCCTGTGTAAATTGTTGTGCTTTATATATGAAGCCGAAACCCTGAGCTATACTTGGTATGCTGATATATTGACCTTTTGGATACAACCCAAGCTGGCAGCCAAACTGAGCATGTTTCTCATTTCAGTTACAGTAGTGTTAATAGCTGATCTAGAGCTCCCTTCACTTCATATATCTAGCTTGTTATGGTCAACCTTAATGCACTGAAACCTGCTACTTCTTCAGCCATTTCGGCATTAGGATATCTCTTTGTGAAGTAATTGTAATGTACATGTTCTCTATCTGAATCTTGCGCTTGGTGTGGTGCAGGGGCTGCCGGCTGGGTGTCGAGGATGATTCCGCTATGCGCCTCCGGCTGCTTGACGGTGGCCTATGTACCGCTGGAGTAACTCGAGGGAATGCAGAGGTCCTTTTAACCTCCAGATTGAGTACTTGGTAGATATATTGCTATATATATGCTCTTTTGTTCACATCGATGAAGGCTACTGCTTCTGTTAATCATCAGTTGTCGATGAAGTTCTTTTATTTTGAATTTGACTCTTATCTTTGTACCGTGGATATGAAGCATGTATTATGTCAATGATAACTTGTGACGTACTGAATGATCATGTGGATGTACACTTGTGGAAGAGATGCATTATCTTGTGGTAAAATCTGTCTGTAATGTATCTGATGATGATTGAACTGTAAATGTGCATGCATTAAAATGCTGAATATGAGGAGCACAACTAGGCAACGGGAGGGAAATTCACTAGCTGGAAAAAGTCCAAACAGCCGGCAAAAGTAATGGCATTTCAGGGCAATTTGGCAGCCGGAAAAGCACTAAACTGCCGGCACAACTCCTTGCCGGCAGGCTAGCCTGCCTGCCGGGAACGAAGTAAGACTGCCGGCACAAGTGGGGCTGAGAGGGCAGAATAACTGCCGGCAACAGAAAACAGCCGGGAAAACTCTTTGCCGGCAGGGTTATAGAGGGCAGGCTAATCTGCCGGGAGAAAATCTTTGCCGGCTGTTTTGCTGCCCTGTAAAATGACCTTTCCCGGCAGGTAGAGTGCCCCCAAATTTGGTCCGTGGTGTAGTGGATCCTCGCATCAATGATCTGCTGGATCAGTTAGCTGGTGCAACCGTATTCTCCAAGATGGATCTGAGGTCGGGCTACCATCAGATAAAAATCAGAAAGGAGGATATTCCAAAGACGACATTTGTTACTCGCTATGGCTTATATGAGTATACCGTCATGTCCTTTGGTCTCACAAATGCCCCAGCTACTTTCATGAGGCTCATGAACTCCATCTTCATGTACTATCTTGATAAGTTCGTCGTCATTTACATTGATGATATCCTCATATATTCCAAAACCAATGAAGAGCATGAGGAACATCTTCGTTTGGTTCTGACAAGACTTCGAGAACACCGCCTCTATGCCAAGTTCTCCAAGTGCGAGTTCTGGTTGGATAATCTTGTCTTCCTTGGTCATGTGATATCCGCTGGTGGTGTGGCCATCATTCCTAACAAGATTTAGTCCATTCTGGATTGGAAGACTCCAATGTCAGTCAAGGACATTCGTAGCTTTCTCGGATTGGCGGGTTACTACCGCCGATTCATTGAAGGTTTCTCCAAAATAGCCAAGGCCCTGACTGACCTTCTCAAGAAGGATAAAAAGTTTATATGGTCGGCCGAAGCTGAAGAGAGCTTCAACACACTGAAAGTCAAGCTCACGTCCGCTCCTGTGCTTGTCCTGCCGGACACCAGCAAGGATTTCGTCGTCTTCTGTGATGCCTCTTTGCAAGGCTTGGGCTGTGTGTTAATGCAAGATGGCCATGTGGTTGCATATGCATCTCGCCAACTTAAGCCGCATGAGGTCAATTACCCTACTCATGATCTAGAGCTTGCCGCTGTGGTCTATGCTTTGAAGCAATGGAGACCATACCTGTTTGGTAACCGTTGCGAGATCTTCTCGGATCACAAGAGTCTGAAGTACCTCTTCACCCAACCGGATTTAAATCTCAGGCAAAGGCGTTGGTTGGAGTTAATCACGGACTATAATGTGAGTCTGAACTACCAACCCGGCAAAGCAAACATCGTGGCTGACGCGCTAAGTCGGAAGTCCTATTGCAACAATCTAATGATTGAAAAGGCTCAACCTGCTCTCCATGAAGAGTTCTCTCGTTTGAACTTGGAAATGGTTCCCTCTGGCAACCTTGCAAATCTGGAAATCAAATCTACTCTTGTGCATCAGATTAAGGATGCTCAAAAGCGTGACAAGGTATTCTAAAAATCAAGGAGAACATTGCTAGCGGGAAGGCAAAATGTTTTTCTGTCAATGAATCCGGAGTTGTTTATTTTGATGACCGCTTGGTTGTGCCAAAGAAACAAAAGTTGAGAGGGCTGATCCTCCAAGAAGCTCATGAATCTCCTCTCTCTATTCATCCCGGTAGTACCAAGATGTACCAAGACCTTCGACCACAATTCTGGTGGACTCGTATGAAACGAGAAATTGCCAAGTATGTTGCTGAATGCGACACTTGTCGACGGGTAAAGGCTGAACATCAAAGGCCTGCCGGCACTCTCCGCCCTATTGCAGTTCCCGAGTGGAAATGGGATGAAATTGGTATGGACTTCATTACCGGGTTTCCCAAATCTCAAAAGGGCAACAATGCTATTTGGGTAATCATTGATCGTCTTTCCAAGGTTGCTCACTTCCTACCAGTCCGTGATGATATACGGGCACGTCAACTTGCTGACTTGTATTTGGCTCGTATTGTTCCATTGCATGGGGTCCCTCTGAGGATCATATTGGACCGTGGAAGTATCTTTGTATCCAAGTTTTGGCAGAGTTTCCAAACTGCCATGGGTCTCGTCTCAACTTCAGTACCGCTTACCATCCCCAAACTGATGGTCAGACCGAAAGAGTGAACCAAGTTTTGGAAGACATGCTTCGGGCATGTGTGATCTCTTTTGGCCAAGGTTGGGAAAAGTATCTCCCTTTCGCGGAGTTCTCCTACAACAACAGTTATCAAGCTAGTCTGGGCATGGCTCCATTTGAGGCTCTATATGGAAGAAAATGCCGCACTCCTCTAAATTGGTCCGAGACCGAGAGAGGGCACTCTTTGGTCCGGATGTGATCAATGAAGCTGAGGAGAAGGTTCGAATCATAAGAGAAAATCTTAAGATTGCTCAGTCTAGGCAGAAGAGCTACTATGATAAGCATCATCAGGAAATTCACTATGAAATTGGTGATAAAGCTTATCTCCGTGTCTCTCCCCTCCGTGGCGTTCGCCGCTTCGGAATCAAAGGGAAATTGGCACCTCGCTATGTTGGCCCTTTCACCGTTCTGGACAAGCGAGGAGATCTTTCTTATAAGTTGGAGTTACCGGTCAAATTCCCGAATGTGCATGATGTGTTCCATGTCTCCCAACTTCGCCGGTGTTTTAAAGATCCTATCCATGGGGTCAATCATGAGGAGCTGGATCTCCAGGAAGATCTCACTTATCGTGAGCATCCTATCCGTGTCTTGGATGAAGCTGAAAGAAAGACCCGGAACAAGACTACCAAGTTCCTCAAAATTCAGTTGTCCCATCATTCCGAGGAAGAAGCAACTTGGGAACGAGAGTCTAGTCTTCGTGAGGAGTATCCCGACTTCTTCTCGCACTCTTAGAATCTCGGGACGAGATTCCTGTAAGGAGGGTAGAATTGTAACAGCCCACGTTTGGTAATGCAAATTATGGAGAAAATTTTCACTTTTGCATTCCATGCATGCATCATTGCATCCATTTGCAATTGCTAAACGACACACTAATTTGGGTTGGCAACATTGGAAAAACAAAGCGTCCAACTTGCTTCAACAAAATCTCACCACAAAGAAGACACTCAAATTTGCAAAAAAAAAAGTACTTTGACAATTCATATTTGTCAAGGAAGTTCCAAGTGTTCAAAAGTAATAATTTGCAATTGCTCTAAATTTTACAACGGAGCAACATTTTCAATTTAGCAAAATTGCCCGAATTGAAACCTATGAACAAAGTGGTATCAAACTATTTTATGTTGGAGCCCTAATTTTTGTGTAGCTTCTACTCAATATGGGGAGGCTCCCCAAATTTTCCCAAAATTTTATAAAATGTTTTGGTGCCCTAATAAAATTCAGGAACTGAAAGAGAGGAAAAAACCCAGGCGGCGGTACCACCGCTGGGTTAAGCGGTACTACCGCCCGGGAGATGCCGCCACCGCTACCGCAGCCGCTACCGCCAGGAACTGAAAGAGAGGAAAAAACCCAGGCGGCGGTACCACCGCTGGGTTAAGCGGTACTACCGCCCGGGAGATGCCGCCACCGCTACCGCAGCCGCTACCGCCAGAATCGGCATCCGACGCGCTTGATCGGTACCAACAAGTACCGCTGTCGGTACCGCCGCCGGTACCGCCGAAGTGGGAAGGGTGAAACCAGACCGCACCAGCGGTACCACCGCTGCGTTAAGTGGTAGTACCGCCGCTGCGGGATTTTTCAGCACAGCTTCGGGGCCGCCCCACTCTCCCATGCCCCATCCCTTCACTTGCTCCTCTTCCTCTCTCTCCTTTTTCCCCACTAGCTCCAAACCGAGCCCGCCATGGCCAAGCTCGCCGCCGAGATTGAGCTAGGCCCGAGCAAATCGAAGACCATAGGAAGTTGCACCTCGACGTCCTCTACCACCTCACCGAAGGAATCAAGCCAAGGCGTTGTACATTGCCCGGATTCGCGTTCCTCGTCCGGGACGTGCGTCGCACTCCAAGCAAGTCGACAATGACTCTGACCTTCCCTTCCTTCGGCAAGCCTACCCACGAGTTCAGGGTGAGCATGCGAACCTTTCCATGTTTTTCCCTCGCTCCCTCTTGCTCTCTAGCTCAAATCCATCGAGGCTCGCCGTTGCACGGCTTCGGCGTGTGCAACGGGTAATCCGAGTCCAACTCTATCGGATAATCCGACACACCGGATATTCCGGTTACTGCTTCCACCGGATAATCCGGCTGACCTGTTCTGACTTTAATACAAACCTGTTCTCCTCAATCTTTGCAATCCGGTTACAAGTATGTTTAATCCCCCCCCCCAAACCATGCGTCTTCACATGTTCATGTCATTCATATGCAAAGTTAACCTTAGGGTTCATCTATTGTGATCAACAAGTAAAGTTGAAGCATTACTTAATTCCCCGGTATATTCGAGATGTGCCCTTTTTGCATCCGAACTCCGTTTAAGTTGACTAGCTTGATTCATCCTTTTCCGGAGGATTTAAAATGTCATGTCATCATATGTTTGAGCATTGCATTTGTTAAGCATATGTGTGGTGATTGATTGTTCTCTCCCGATGTTTGTTTTTCGCTAGATCAAGCAACCGGTGTTACTCCACAATACCCCGAGGATCCGTACTACCAGTACCTTGACCAAGGCAAGCGTAATCCCCCCTCTGAGCATGTCTTATCCTATTTTCCGCAACTATTTTCTCCACTATAATATTGCATGCGGTTCTAAATGTCAATTTTTTCTTGGATTAGAGTATCCTATAGTTGCATTCAGTTTCCGATGCCAATACCTGTTTCCCTCCTACTATCCATAGGTTTGTATTGTTGGCCTGAGATACTAAACTATGCTATGTTGATGCTTAGCCATGCTTAGGCAAATGTTATCCGTCCGAATGATATTTCATGTTGGAAACAGGTGTGAAATGTACAGATGTGGGTGGAGAATTGTGGTAATAGGTAATAAGATGCTAAAAGGTGGGGATGAGAGGCCACTGTGGTTGTGGTGCTTTGTCTCGTTCCCGCCGCCTAGGTGCGAGTTCTTTACCTCCCGAACCAAGACTGAGCGTGCAACCATGCGTGAGGCCTATGCAATTGCAGGAACCCTCATAGACTAAATAACTCGAGCGGGCTAGCCAGGGTCCTCTAGTTCGGGCTTCCATTTGCGCGTGCGTGATGATGGTGGTGTGAACTGGGATGAGGATGGTGGTGTTAGGAAAATGAGTGGCTGTGGGGCGGGGTGTTGTGATCCTGGCAGTCCTACCGCCACTGATGATCATGGGTTAGTCCTTAACGAGGGAGAAGTCGACACCGTTCCCACCCAGCCGGCTTTCAAAGGAAGAGAGCTAATGCGCAGGTAATGGGCCGGGCGGTACGCGTGGCAAATATTTGTATACCCCTGCAGGGTTAAATCTTTTCGAAAAGCCGTGTCCACGGTTAAGGACAACTTGGGAAAGGACGATAAGATCATAGAATAACTTTAACGGAATGATTAAAAACTGGGTACTAGAGGTACCATTCAAGATTGTAAGGTGAGCTTCCTCGAGGGTGATTCGGGGAGGTGCCTTCGATGAACAGGTACAGTGGTTGATGATGGTTGAGGATGAAAGGTGATGAAAGAAAGAGTACTTCTTACCTCTTTTAAAAGTATTCTGATTAGACGATGCCATGGAGTCCTATTTTATTAAATAAAATCAGCTTTATGCAAAAGAGAGCCATAAAACCTTGAAAGCCAATCATCGAGCATATATTAGCTCTATAATCTTGCGAGTTCGTCGAACTCAACGTCGTTTGTTTTGTTTCAGAGGAGGACTTCACCGACCTCGAAGGTGGGTTCTTTGTGGACGTCGACGAGTAGTCTGGGGTTCCTAGGTGGCAGCATGGGACATCCTGGAACAGCTGGCGTTGTGATGTTTATCTGTAGGCCTCTTAGGCCATATGTTGGTTCTTGTTGTTTAGAACAACCTAATTTGCTTCCGCTTGTTGTAATGTTGGGTCCGTGACCTCTGGTTGTCATTTGCTATCTTTCTCTATTATAAGAGTTGAACTATATGATTTGTGTCGTAGAGTCTGTGATGTGCCAGTTGTTCCACAAGTCTTGGTCTCTCTATTATGCATTGAGGGTTGTGCCTGTGTTAAGGCATCAATCGGGTGTTGCGTTGCCGATGATCCATTCCGAGCAACGCCTGCCAAAGGTTTTGGCCGGGGATTGGTAAACCCGTAACCTCCGGTTGTATCGCTTAACCGGTGACACACAGCATCATTGTATAACAGTCAGGTCAGGGCGCCACACGGGTCTTCTTCCTCGCCTCGATGGCGTCTGCTCCACCGTCGTCGACGAGGTCTCCGGGTTCTGTACAGGAGCTCCTTCTGGGGGCGCTCGTGCTTGTCTCTCGTGCAGGTTGAAGGTCGGAAGGTCGAGGATCTGGCGCGGCTGGGCTGTCCCGGGGCGGCCGGCGGCGGATCTGGAGATCGGGTGGCCTGGCCGTGTCTGTTCATCGAGCAAGGTCTCGTCGCTGAGCGGCGAGCGGGTTCTGCGGTCGTCTTCAACGAAGGTGGTCCTCTCTTCTCCTGGTTGCGGCTTCTCCTGCCCTCTTCTTCTCTGGCGGTCGTCGGCGACGGGGAGCGGCTGGAGCGTTGGTGGTTCAGCGGCGGCTGGAGCGGTCGCTGCTGTTGTGCGTGCGTCGTGTACGGGCGTCGTGTACTGCGTGTGTGAGCTTTCTCTGTATTTCCTTTGATTGTACACAGTACTTCCCTTCAAAAAAAAACTACGTTAGTGGTGGAAAAATAAGTGAATGGATCCCAAGTATTTATTCGCAGACACTGTATTGGCATCATCAATGGTCCCACTAAGCGAAAAATCCATTAGAATTTACCCATGGGGTGTGCTTGGGTACACCCGATTAAGTCACAATCTTTGATGCAAATCAACGATGTGGATTAGACCTTACTCATTAGTTCAGAATAATATTCATATTTCTAAGTTGTTACAGAAAAACAAACTTAGTTTGCTCGGCTCGTTCATCCTTCATAAACAATCCCGCAAAGGTTTGCGCGGGTCTCGCTCGGCATTGGTTGCCTCTTCATAATGTCCCCCCCCCCCCCCCCCCCCCCCCCCCCCCATGTCTGTACTGGCCAGCGCCATGATCACCATCTCCCCAACAATCTATATATGCATATGTTAGAGCATCTCCAGTCGGCTCCCCCAAAGCCGCCCTATACGTCTGGGCGGACAGCGCGGATAGGGTTTGGGCTAAAAACTAGCACCCAACGGTTGCCCCCAAACTCAGCCCAACGTTGGGAACCTAAAAACCTGTGTAATTTTTCCACTTTTGTTACATTGCATCATGGCATCATACTAAATTGCTAAACAACCCAATAATTAGTTCATCAACACTGAAAAGCACACCATGCCAAACTTGTTTCGACAAACTCTCAAATCAATGCATGCACACAAACTTGCAAAACAAAAATACTTTGAATCTTGTATATTTGTCAAGGAAGTTCCAAGAGTTCTAAATATTATTTTTGCACTTGCACCAAATTATTAAAGGAGCAACATTTTGAAATTTAGCAAAATGCCATATTCAAACCTATTGAACAAATGTTGCCAAAAACATTTTAGTTTGCAACCCCAAATTTTGTGGTGCTTCTACACTATATGGGGAGGCTACCAGAATTTTCTCAGATTTTTATAAAATGTTTAAATGCCCCAATTAAATCAGAGAAGTACTACTGGTTTTAAAAAGAAACAGAAAAGGGCTTCTTTGTAAATAGAGGAGGACCTGTCCGTGATGGCAACAAAATTTACAGGGGGCGTTTTGTAAATTGGTCTTCTTCCTCCTCCTGTAGCGACCGAGCTGCACAGCTCGGGTCACACCAGTGCGTCGCTGCCCCTCCCCCTCGCTCGCGGCGGTCCACGTGAGGAGAAGAGCACCATCCACTCGTTGCCCCGCTCCTCCACCCTATCCACTCGCCCCTCTGCTTCCTCCCTCCATTTTCCTCTTCCCCCGCGAGCTCCGCACCATGGCCATGGCGGCCGTGCTCGTCGCCGTCGCCTGAGAGCATCCCGAGCAAATCGAAGACAGTAGAAAGCTCCGCCGCCTCGCCTGCTACTCCTCTGCCGGAGGAATCGAGCCCGGAGGCTGCACATCGCCGCCGCCGTCCACATTTTCGCCGCCGCAGCCCGAGCTCCGCCGCGTGCAATACGCCGCCCTCCGACCGTCTCCTTCCTCCCTGAGCCCGCATACGCGTTCAGGGTGAGCACGCCACCCTTATGGACCCCTTCCCCCTCCTCCATTCCCCGTGGTTCGCCGTCGCCCGCGAGTAGCAGTGCGCCGCCGTGCCATTTCCCTCCTGCTCGGATATTCCGAGTTCTAACGACCGGAAATTCCGGTTATTCCCAGTACGTTGAGCCACACAGTGTTGCACTCGATCGGATTTTCCGATTTGAATAGAATCGGATTGTCCAAAGTATTCCAGTGCAAAATGATCTCAGTCCTTAGCAAATTTTCAGCCATCCCCGACGATCGGAATATCCGAGTGTGACTAAAATCGGATAGTCCGATGTATCACAGTGCGAGAAGGTTTCACTCCTTAGCTAAAATTTAAGAATCCCCAAGGTCAATCGGATATTCTGAATTAGAAAAATTCGGATATTCCGAAATTGTCCAGCACCCAAATTTTGTACTGTTTCTATTATTTCCTTCTAATTTGGCTAAGTAATTCCACTGTTGCTTAGACATAAATTGTAAAAGGACATATTTGAAAGAGGAAATAAATTGTAATAACTTTTTAGCAGTGCATCCGAAAAATGTGTGTGTTATACCAAAATGTCCAGAAAAATGTGATCTACCCTTTAAAATAAATACCATGCTCATGTCATTTCATCTACTATTTAAATCCTAGAGTTCCAACTACATTGTTCAACAAGTAAATTGCCGCTTTACTTAAATCCACGGTATATTCAAGATGTGCCCATTGCGCGTCCGAACTCCGTTTAAATTGAATAGATGAATCATCCTCCTCTCGGGGATTTAAAATGGCATGACATCATGTGTTTGCGCATTGCCTTCGTCAGAGCTTGTGTGTGGTGATTGATTGCTTCTCTGTTGTTATGCTTCGTTAGATCCAGAAGCCGGGGTTACACCGCAATACCCGACGATCCCTACTACCAGCCGTATCAACAAGGCAAGCGTAATCCCCCCTCTGAGCATATCTTATCCTATGTTTCCGCAAATATTTTCTCCACTACAATATTGCATGCGGTTCCAAATGTCAATTTTATTGGATTAGAGTATCCTATAGTTGCATTAAGTTTCCGATGCCATTACATGTTTCCCTCCTATTAACCATAGGTTTGTATTGTTGGCCGGAGATACTTACTATGCAATGTTGATGCTTAGACATGCTTAGTTAATTGTTTATTCGTCCGGTGGATGGTTCATGTTGGAAACAGGTGATGATTTGTTCAGATGATGGTGGAGAGTTGTGGTGACAGATAATAAGATGCTAAAGGTGGGGATGAGAGGCCACTGTGGTTGTGGTGCTTTGTCTCGTTCTCGCCGCCTAGGTGCGAGTTCTTTACCTCCCGAACCAAGATTGAGCGTGCAACCATGCGTGAGGCCTATGCAATTGCAGGAACCCTCATAGACTAAATAACTCGGGCAGGGCTAGCCAGGGTCCTCTAGTTCGGGCTTCCATTTGCGTGTGCGTGATGATGGTGGTATGAACTGGGATGAGGATGGTGGTGTTAGGAAAATGAGTGGCCGTGGGGCAGGGTGTTGCAGGCACTCGTGTCCTGCTGCCACTGATGATCCTGGAAAGTCCTTAACGAGGGAGAAGTCGACACCGCTCTCACCCAGCCGGCTTTCCAAGGAAGAGAGCTAATGCGCAGGTAATGGGCCGGACGGTACGCGCGGCAAACATTGTACTCCCCTGCAGGGTAAATCTTTTCGAAAGCCGTGTCCGCGGTTATGGACGACTTGGGAAAGGACGATAAGATCATAGAATAACTTGAACGGAATGATTAAAACCTGGGTACTAGAGGTACCACTCAAGAATGCAAGGTTGACTTCCTCGAGGGTGATTCGGGGAGGTGCCTTTGATGAACAGGTACAGTGGTTGATGATGGTTAATGTTGAGAAAGGTGATCAACGAAAAGAGTACTTCTTACCCCTTTTAAAAATACTCTGATTAATCGATGCCATTTGAGTTATGTTTTCATAAATAAAATCAGCTTTATGCAAAACCGGCATAAAACCTTGAAAGCCTCATCGAGCTAATGCTCTATATATAATCTTGCGAGTTCATCGAACTCAACGTCGTTTGTTTTGTTTCAGAGGAGGACTTCACCGACCTCGAAGGTGGGTTCTTTGTGGACGTCGACGAGTGGTCTGGGGTTCCCAGGTGGCAGCTTGGGACATCCCGGAACAGCTGGCGTTGGATGTTTATCTGTAGGCCTCTTAGGCCGTATTTTGGATCTTGTTGTTTAGAACAACCTAATTCGCTTCCGCATGTTGTAATGTTGGGTCTGTGACCCCTGGTTATAATTTGCTATCTTTCTCTATTATAAGAGTTGAACTATAATGCTTTGTGTCGTAGAGTCTGTGATGTGCCAGTTGTTCCACAAGTCTTGATCTCTCTAATATACATTGAGGGTTGTGCCTGTGTTAAGGCATCAATCGGGGTGTTGTGTTGCCGATGATCCATTCCGAGCAACGCCTGCCAAAGGTTTTGGCCGGGAATTGGTAAACCCGTAACCTCCGGTTGTATCGCTTAACCGGTGACACACAGCATCACTGTATAACAGTCGGGTCGGGGCGCCACACCGGCCTGTCCGGCACACCCTAAAGTCAGCCCATATGTGGGAGGGTTTGGGGCGGTCCGGACACGTCCGGACAGGCCGCCACGTCGGAAGTGGCCCACTACGACCCCACATATATCCACTCAATCCCCACCACGGAAACCTAGCTCTCACTCTCCTCTGATCCCCTTTCCACTCCAATCCACTGTCACTCTTCTCCGTCCGTAGAGCTGCAAGGATGGCTGACTCCGGCAGCGGATCTGCGGTGTCTGCGACTGAGATGTACTGGGATGCGTTCGCGGAGGAGGAGGAGGTGGGCAGCTGCCCCGGGGCGGAGAAGGAAGCCGCGCCATCGTCAGCTAAATCGGTGGCGGCGGCTCTTTGCTCCAGCTGTGCTTCTGGAGCCGGCTCAACCGCACCAGTGGAGGCTCATCCGCGGGTATGTTCCTACCTTCCACCATTGTAGGATTTAGGAACACGTAGGATGCGTATGTAGGAATTTGTTAATGTACGAAATTGTTGAACCAATAGGTCGTTCCTAGAGGGAATATGTACTCGGTTAGTGATGATGAGGTGTTATGCAATTCTTGGTTGTCCACCCCGCCCGATGCTCAAAACGGATGCTACAACCAAGCTTCATTTTGGGGCCGGATCGCTCAACTGTTTGATGCCAACTCGGAAGTTGTCCGCAATGAGGGCTCTCTCCGCCATAGGTGGCAATGCATCGTCGTCGAGATTAACAAGTTTGCCGGGTGCTATGCCCAAATGGGTTGCGTAACTTTCATGTGGTTCATCAACAATGCCGTATCCTACTTGCTTCATTTCGTTGATTAGCTATTGATTCAATTTGCATAGATAGAGGATGCCATCCTAAAAGGATCGAGTAGGTTGACTAGAGGGGGGGGGTGAATAGGCAACTACAATTTTTCTTTTTCTTTAATCAAATTAAGGCTTTGCTCAAATATAAGTTCTCAAGATATGGAACTAGGTGAACAATCCTATATGATGAGCAAAATACAAGCTAGCATGATATACTAAACAAGATAAGCTAGCAATACAAGTAAAGGAAGGTTAAGAGATAACCACACAGTGACGCGGAGATGTTTACAGAAGTTCACTTCCCAATGGAAGCTACGTCTTCGACTCTTCGTTGGAGCGGTGCGGGGTCACAAGTGATCCCCGAATAGCCTTGATATGGCACACCGTATCTCCCTCGTGTTATCCTCCAATGAGGAGATCCACGAGCCACTATATGATGCCCTCGAGATCGGCAACAAACCTTTACAAGGATGAGGCACACTCCACAACCGAATTGGAGGCTCTCACCAAATTCCCGCGGCTCCCAAAGCCACAAGAATCACAAGGCCGGGGAACAACTCCACAACTCAATTGGAGGCTCCCGGCTAGTCCCCACGGCTCCCAAAGCCACAAGAACGACCAACGACCATCTAGGGTTCCAACGAACCCAAGAGTAACAAGTTTCTCAAAGGAATGAATGGGGAAATCAAATCACTTTGGTGGAAGTGTAGATCTAGGTCAACTCCCCCAAGTCCTAGAGGGACAAGGTGTTTGAGTGGGTAGGGTGAGAGATCTAGGAGTTTTGAGCTTGCAACAATGGTGGGCGAAATAGTTCTAGTCGTGGTCCCCTTCTCAAGGTAGGAGAAGGCCCTTATATAGTGCACCTCGAATTCTAGCCGTTACAGGAAAATTAACCCCGGAGTCTCTGGCCCGGAGGAACGGAATGTCCGGCCTGGGCGGAATCTCCGCCCCACAAGGGGGTCGGAGTCTCTGCTCAGACCAGAGACTTCCAAAGTCTCCAGCCAGTCTCCGGACTGGGCACCAGAGGCTTACGCAACGCGCTGGCGAGAATCGCCCCAGCTCAGAAAACCTGAGGCCGGAGACTCCGGCTTCCCTGAGCCAGAAACTCTCAGAGTTTCCGGCCTTGGCAGAGCCAGAAAATCTGGACTAATTTCCAACAGCTACTAGAAAATCCGGAGACACTTTTTCACCATTGTTTTTGTGGAATATCTGGGTGCAAAAAACTGTGTATGTGTAAATGTGATTTTCCCAAACATTCCAACGAGTCAACCTCCCTTAATAGTACGGCTTCCCTACGACTCAATAAATTAAATTTTTGGGACTCCGACTTTGATCTTTTCTCCTTTTTGAGGGGTCACTCACTGTCTCGTGCATTTCAACAATTGTACCTAAAATATTTTAGCACACGGGATGATCAAACTTATGTTGTTAACAAACACACAAAATAACTTAGGAGAGACATGTCCTTTCACATCCCACTATACAATGCGCTTGCGGGGAGGCCGGCGACGAGGGAGTGAAAGCTCGGCCATTGTTGGGACATACTGAAGAATAGTCCTTTCGTGGACTACACGCCAGACACCGAGAAGAGGGACAGGGTGCGCCAAGTGGAGAGCCAGTCTCGGATGGAACACCGTTCTTGCCAAAGGGAACACGAGGCAACGGAGAGACGACAGCAAATGGAGCGTGAAGCTGGTGCTCGCAGGGCACGGCAAGCTCGAGCAAAGGCCCGTGTAGCGGAGGAAGCGGCAGCGGCGGAAGCGGCGAACATGGGCCCGATTCCGCCCAATCTGTGAGAACCTCTGGTCTCTCAGACGAATGTGCATCCGTGTGTGATGATGCCCTAAACTCTGTCCGTTTAATTTGTGTGTTGAATTATGTCCGTGGATGTTAGAACCATGTTTTATTCGTATGATCTTCGAACTATCTATCCATATGATCTACGTTGCATGGCTTGCATGTTTTTGGGTGTGAAGATTTGAACATTGTGGTTGTAGAGCACCTCATTTGGGGATGTCCGGTCACTGTCCGCGGACAGTTTGGGGGCCAAATTTGGAACTCCGACTGGAGATGCTCCGGACGTGTCCGTGGACAGTTTGGAGGCTAATTTTGGCAACTCCGATTGGAGATGCTCTTACATAGTATGTCATCAATGCTCGCTATCTCAATATAGGCATAGTGAATTTAACAGTAAGGATGGTCATTGTGAACATGGCTATAAGAAATCGAGTATCATGATAGCAAATTGCCTGAGCACATCGCAATCTCTCGGTGTTGAGCAAGACAAATTCCACAAGCCCTAGTGTTCATATGGAATTTGATGGTCATGGTCTCTTGGACGGGGATTTTGGTGAGCAGGTGTGTGAAATTTTCTTAGATGAGGTGATCAGAGGAATTCTCGCTAAAGAATGATATTTGGCATCATAAATATATATACAAACAAAATTTAAAAAGTGAACTCCGCTCTAAGCCGCTCTTTGGATTGTAGGATTTCAATCCTTATGATTTTTTCCTATGGATTGCCTTTGGATAAAAGTAATGGTACTATCAAAATTTCAATCGATTGGATCCCCATGCCTCAGTCGCATAGAAATTTGAATATCCACTCCGTCTCTTGTAAAGACTTGGTTGCATAGGATGGAGACATTTTTTCTCGTGTTCCGTCTAAACAACTATTCGTACAGTTTTGCAGACATGTCATAACGATGTGTTTTTCATGTTTCTACATTTTTCAATCCTACGATACAAAAATGCCCAAGTAGTTTTGCACCCAAAAAAGCTATGAATACATTTACATTGGCATACCACTGAGCACCTAGTAGTATGCTGTACCTGAAAGAACCCCTTGAACAACTATTAGTGAATTTCCAAATAAAAAGTTAAAAACTCGTAGTGGATTAATTTACACACGGCGTTAGTGAAATCACGGGGGAGAAGTGACCGGTGACCACGAACGTTCGATGCTGCTTGGTGCTAGCGCTCCCTTCCCTACTTCGGGCCAGACAAGCAGCCAGATCGACCCCCGTCGGACCCGCGCTCCCATGCGCGGCCAGGCCACCGCCGCTTCATGTGCAAACGACGGGCGCCTTTCACGTGCACGCATTCCCTCCCATGTCTGTCCCTCCTCTGCTGCTGCTGTCCGCTGACACAAGCAACGGCTCGTTTCTTACCCTGAACCGATGACGGCCGGTCGAAGAACGTGGTGTGTTTGCTGCTCCCGTTGCTCGCCGGGCCCGAAACCGAAAGGCATCAGTCGGGCAACGCTGCCATGCCCCGTGCGGCCGTGCCAGTGCATGACTTTCGTAATCCGGGAGCGATGGCACGACACGACGGCCGGGTGCTGAGAGAAACGGGAGGAAAGTGATCTCGACGTACCGGGCGGGCCGGCGACGGCGTCTCGCCGCGGAATCTGTGACGCCGACGCGCACATTACTGCTGCATCAGGTTGATTGAGAGAGAAGAATCCGATTCTGCTTCTGGATGGACGTCTGCGCCTTTTTGTTTCTTTCGACCGGCCACAACGTTTCCCTGCAAGCTCCGGCCGGTGCAGAGCTTCGAGTTCATTTCCGTCGGGGTCCAGCGAACACGCGACTCGGTCTTGCACGTTTTGCCTCCTGAGCTAATCTCTTCGCCATCATTTTGTAGTTGAATGATTGCATCGGTAACATTAATCTCTGAAAAAAATCATCATCTCTCTAAGGTCGTCGCAAGTTGAAGCCGTCACTGTTGGGGCGTACGTTATGAAACGGGGCAGGCCGCAGACATGGACGTGCACGGGCTGCCTTAATTTGTTCTGCCATCAAGATACTGGACCTGTTGACATGATGTTCATGGAGGCAAATCAGCCAGATGAGCTGCTTTTGTTCAAACTTTCCTTTTCGTTGAATTATCCGGCATCATATTGTTTCATCAGCGTTTCTTTTGCCACATATTTTGTTAGGAAACTAAATAAATGGAATCCTTATACACTTTCAGAAACAGCTCGTGAAAGACCTGCAGAATCTGTGCTAGTACAATCACGCACGACATCTTTCACCACATCTTTGGCCATTCTGCAAGCACTAACCAGAAAATAGATCATCCATGGCGTTCTGGTTATCCACGAAGCAGTACACTGTTCTGAACTAATTTGTCAGTTAAGTGTGTCCATCTTTGGGTCAATAATTCAGTGCTGCTTGTTACATCAATCTCAAGTTTATATTAATTTCTTGACAGAGCTTTCTGTGGTGGAAACGAAGAGGGCTTCTAGTCTACCACGCTACAGAGAGAAGTGCAAGTGAAGTTTACGAACAACAGGGCAACGTGGCTGAAAGCCTGAAACACGTCAGAACTTCCACACGGCTACACGTAAAGCTAAAAAATGCACTGTTTTCCTCAGGTTAACACTTGATACGAAAATCGTGGAGACAATAGTAGCTCTGCGGCTAACTTTGCCTCATCAATCGACATTGAAATTTTCCAAAAAGGAAAATGTTCTGTTTATTTTCATGAACAAGAACAGGCAAACATTTTTTTTAACAGAGCTGCTGTGACCACCATCTGACTCTTGAGGCTCTCAGCAATGTGCTGGTATCCTATAAAAGTATTTTCCCTCACTCCATCACTGAACTGCACTGCACCACCACCATATCCAAAATAGCTCTGCTCGGCTCAACTTGCCACTGACTCACTGGTGGTGACACAGTTTCACAGAGCACGCCATGGCTCCCCTGCTCTTCAAGGACATGAGAAGCCTCTCGTGCTCGTCGCCGGCGTCCACTGCCATATGCCCGAGCCTGGAGAGGCAGCCGATGGTCAGGCAACACAAGGCCGCCGCCAGCCCGCTGTGCCAGGCCCCCACCGAATCCAGAACCCACAGGCAGGACGGCAGCAAGAAAGGGCAGTACCACAGGGCTGTCGTTGCCAATGGCGAGCTCGTCAGCCCGGCCGGGTCGTCCAGGTTCCTGCTGAGTGGCTGTGCCAGTGCCGGGGAGATCCAGGAGGTGGTGGCGCCGGCGGCGGCGGTTGCCCCTGTTGCCCCTGTTCCGCTTGGTGACGTCACACGGGAGGAGCCAGCTGCTGAAGTGAAGAACGCCAACACGCAGGAGCAGGTGAGAATACTCTGTGTTTTCGTTCTGAATCATTGCTGACTAATTACTACGCTGTACTTGTGTTTTGGAGCTTTGCTTCCACTCTTGCTGATACTCCCACAAAAGTGAAGTAGGGAAAAAATACAGAGATGATGCAATCATCAGTAATCATATCAGTGTTAGACTTGGAGAGTACCTTTTCAGTTAGATATCTGAACTTCATGCTAAGGATGTGGAGAAACAATGATGACGAGTGCGTGCAATTTCAGAACTTGCAATCAGCTATGCTTTCCGAACTACTGCTGCATGTATGTCTCGTTTTTGTTCAAAGTTTCAGAGCCGAGATGTGTGGTTGTTCTGAATTAGTTAAGCTCTTCATTTTGTTGTTGGTCATCGTTTCAGGTGGTTGTGCTGAAGGTGTCCCTGCATTGCAAAGCATGCGCGGGCAAAGTGAAGAAGCACCTCTCCAAGATGGAAGGTGAGCATCGTAGACCGACAGACACAGCTTCAAGATCTCTGGAACATTTTTCTTCACAGTTCTTCAGATAACCAAGCTGCGTTTTCTGAATATAGGTGTGAGGACGTTCAGCATCGACTTCGCGGCGAAGAAGGTGACGGTGGTGGGCGACGTGACCCCGCTCGGCGTGCTCACCAGCGTCTCCAAGGTCAAGAACGCCCAGATCTGGGCGCAGCCGCCGCCGCCGCAGCCCGCCATCGCCGCCTAGCTCGCTCCGGCCAACCAAGAAGCTCGGGATCCCGACGACGAGTCATGGACTCATGGTACTGGTAGGTAGATGTGTACGTATGTGAGAAGCACACGCATGTACGTATACGGCTGTACGCGTATGGGGCCACTGGGCAGGCAGCCACTGACGACGGCCAGCTCGTGCCGGCCGGCCGGCACGCTGGACCAGCCGCTGCGTACAGTGACACGCGTGCACATGCGTACGTGTCGTCCTGACTCCTCACTCAACGGGCAGAAGTGGCTGCAGCTTTGGTTATCTGTGGTGGATCTGTGTGATCGTCGTGTGATCGCTTGTTTTGTTGTGTTTGGCGCGTGCTGCTTCTACTCTAGTCCTGAGACTCGGAGCGTGTGAGTGTTTTGTGTTTCATCCATATGAGGATTTTATGTGCAGATGTGCTGCATTACAATACGTACGTTATTTTGCTTTTTGTGGCGAGAATATTGTGGTGTGACAAACAATATTATCCAATTTAACATTTTCTGTAATGCGAGACAACATATATACATGAAGGAGAAAAAGACACCAAGATCGAAAGTGTCAGACCAGATTCTCGGAAGTACAATCAGACCAACAAATACAAAAACGGTTGAATTCAGTCGATCCGCTGGACACACAACTGCAGGCGAGAAGAATCTTATTCCGACACGGGATACACCTTACAACCCCAACAAAAACATAAAATCTAATTAAAATACGAAACAGAAATGCTCCCACCAGGGTTTGTCGCACCTGCAAGGCCTGAAGGTCATCGAAGGCAGTGTGAACTGACTGTGTCGCCTTGGAGAGAACGGAAACCTATCCGCCTTGGATCGTCCTTCTTTTTTCTCTACACTTGCCAGTTTCGTCGTTAGCGTCTCACAAACACCCTATTCAATATGCTCTCTCTCTCTCTATATATATATATCTATTTATACCATAGGCACAGTTTATATTGCTAGATATTTGTACCATATGGTGCAGATATCTCTACTAATATATTTAAGGATATTAAAAACTATCAAACACATATATATACACACCTATAATTATCTAGGTGTCATAAATGAATCCCTCTAGGCATGGCGTTTTGTTATTTCTATTTTTCTCTTGTCTAGTGTGTTCAAACCTACTTTTTCAAATATGCATTCCTTCTCTTCGAGATTGAGCATCAATTATAACAATTCATAGACATCTTGTTAGGATAGATGTAGATAGACGACGCCTCCACCTCCCTCACTCATACGGCTCGAGAAAACAATTTTAATTTCTTTCTATAACAACAGAAGTTACACTATGACCTGCATTAATTTTCTGGTAGAGAAAATAAAATTTTCACTTTCACTCATGAGTGAGTGAAGTTTGCTAATTCTGAGTGACTAAAACAAATGTTTATAAGGGTCTATGTATGGAGATAAAAATTAATAAATTTACTTTTCAAAGTATGTTTTGATTTAGTGCAAGTGTGCTTGAGAAGGCAAAGATTATAATAAATTCAATCAAAATGTTGCACTGAAATATTTAGCAGTGTAGTTGCCTCTTTTTTTTATAAGTGTACTAGAAAACTATAATGGAGATCAAACACGAGCCATCATATGGTGTAAGCAGGAATCAGGTGTTATGTCTTCAACAACTTTATAAATAACCAAAAATCCACTCTTATCAAGCAAGAATAGAAAATTTTGACTTACAAGTCTTGGTGTAGACTGCAGAAGTACAAGCGCAACTGTCCTACGGTGTCGGCCCCGATTGGTAATGTTGAGGTCATTAGTGTACAACAGAGCAGACGCTGGCCAGTCTACTGTGTTATAAGTGTTGGGCCAGTCATAGGAGATTCTCCAAGGATACCTAGAGGAGGCACTGAAGACATACCCGGACTAAACGGGGCCATAGTACCGATGTTTATATATTTTGATGATGGTTGGAAATCTTGGAACTAATTTGTTGAATTTTCTTTCTATTACACGTGTTAATATTTACATGAATGTAAATATTGAATGATCACTAGAGGCGGCGATTTGGCTCAGAGGTGCATCTGCACCTATTACTTAAAATTAGTTTTTCTCAAAATGGCAAAAATTACAGAAAAAACTCGGATGTGCATTAGAACATTATGTGGTAGCACAAAAAATGACGTGGTGAAAAAACATTTTTTGTGACCTATGCAAAAAAGACAAAAAAATCGTATAAAAATATTTTGGTGCGTTGGATTTGTCTTTTTTGCACATGTTACAAAATATATTTTTTCTTCACGTAACTTTGTGTGCTAACATAAAATATCTTGACATATATGCGAATTTTTTTACTTTGAATGTTTTGACATCTCCAAAATTATTTTTGAATAGTGGCGAAGTGGATTTCCGATGATCACTGTTGTTCATAGTAGAATCTCTGTAACCATTCGGGGTCTCGGGGTCAAGGGAATAACATCTGTGCAGGTGTTAGCTCCAAGCTCTGACCAGGTTCGTCTGGCATATGAAGTAATCACTGGAACGATGTTCAGAAACCTCATAAATTATGTTAGAATCTTAAACTACATCTCGAAATACAGAAAATCCCTGCACAATATTTTATCACCAACCAAGAATTAATTCACTTCAATCAAGCAAGGACGGATTAATTTGACTTACAAGTCCCGGACTCCCGGTGAATCTGCTCCTCTCTGTACCCCAAGTCTCCTCGTTATTTGGGAGCTCTGAAATAACTCAATGAGCTTAACAGAGTAGTCATCCGGCAAGATGAGCTGACTGCCAATCAGCGTGTCACCTGGATCATGTACGAAAGGAACATTTGGAGGCATGTTTGATATTTTGATTGTTCCTGCTTGTTTCAAGAAGCAGCAGTTTACGAGAACTTGCCTGTGGCAAGTTGGTTAGGAGGGTGGTTGTACCCCAGCCACCAGAGTTTAAACCCCAGGTTTGACGCTGGTGTTTCTCATTTAGGTGGAATATTTTTCAGTGGAAGGCGACATTCCCGTCGACAGCGAGGCGCCCGTGGTGACTTCGTCAATCTCAAGACCCAACCGTCGGTTCAGTCTATCAGAGGTGCTCATAGGGGTTGGGTGTGCGTGTGTGCGTTCATATGGGTGAATGTATGCGCGTGTATGTGAGCGTCTGCGTTATATGTGTTTCGCAAAAAAAAAGCAGTTTACGTACTAAGTAATTCCCTTATATGGAGCTCATGATTTTTTCAGAGCTCCGCAAAACATGGCCATATAGTACTATCTATAAGAAGCGTCGTTTTAAAACTAAACTATATGCAGCCTCGTTTACTTGAAATACTAGATGATTCCCCGCGCGTTGCTGCGGAAATTTGAAAGAAATGATTTGTGGAAAAAGGTAAGAGATTAGTAAATCATAAAGTCAGAACACATGGAAGAACAATCTTGTAATAATTATATGATGGAAAAATTCGTTGTTCAGATTAAGCATGTGAAGGTAACAAACGGAATGATTATATTAAACACATTTTTATTCATTCACATGTTTGTATAATTGTATCATATTTAAATAACATTGCACTCTTAAATTTTTCTACACTTAGGGCCCGCTTGGTTGGTTGTTTATTTGTCCAAAACCGGTGGGATATACAACTCGTTGAAATTTTCCGAGTGAGGCCTATAAAGTCGCTTATTTCCTGATCCATTCGGCTGAAATTTGCACGCAACACCGAGAGTCTCCTTTTAAATATGTCGGTTTCTTGACCAAACTTGATCGTAAACTGTTTACGCGTGGAAAATAAAACAAAGCTTCAAGTGGGTTCTTAGCAGTTCATTTGCAAGCATTCTGATATTTAGAAGCTACCTCGCATATACGTGCATCATCGTGGATGAGTATATATGTTGTCTTTGCACAATGAACTCAACCGCCACCTGAATAATATTTCAGGATTTCTCATTAAATTTGTATTTACATCATACTGTCCTATGAAGGCCAACAACATAGAATTATTGCTAGAACTGGGGTCCTTATAGTAGTGCCAGAATACACTTCCGATGCAACTGTTTTGTCATGAGATTCGGCTGATATCACAAACTTCATTTTGGATTGAAACCGGATTCCTCTCCTTCTGACCTAGCCATATAGAAACTGAATAATTTGCACATGTTTTAGTAACAGCTTATCAAGTAAAGTATCACGTGAAACGTGAAGAAGAGAGTTTTCTCTTAAGAACACACCTTTATATTAGTTGGCACAACGGAGAAATGTCAGCTGAAACATGGTCTTATATAATCAGATTTGCAGGATAGGTAAGCAACTGAGTACATAAGGGAGAGCTAATGTACCATGACGCGCATAATGAAGTCCATAAACACTTTAGCGAACGCTGATTGGACAGATCTTTCACGTTCATCCGTGGGACTTCCTTTGAATCTTCAGCGATGTTCATCTCCTTCCCTACAAAACAAACGCAATGGGTCAGTCGGAGAATCAACTCAATGTCAAGAGGCATAAAACCTTGGGACAGATCTGAAACCAGCGATCCAAATCCTAGCATAGCAAAGGATATTTTCCAACAAAATAATGGATGCACAGGAGGAAAGCTCAGAGACTTTGGCCGTCTGTCAAAGAGACATTCAAGTCGTAATGGAGATAATTATCTAATCGGCTTCTTGGGAGCGTACTCCACAGCGATCTGCACATCCACACAACCCCAACACGAACCGCAGATCATCAAAGAGTATAAGTCGGGATGGCATATACTCACCTCTCTACATACAGACTCACCTCTCTACATACAGACTATCATACTACTTGCAGTAGTGTTGACGGCGTGATTCAAAGACTATAGCCGATTGAGAAGAAATCGCGTGGGTATCATCCCTGACCGGAAGAAGGTGAGACTGTGAGAGAGAAGAATAATGAGATGGTGAGAGCTTGACACAGAGGTCTATGCTATATAATGGGTAGTGCGATCAGGAATTAATGGAGGGGAGATGAGGCGAAGGGATGAGACGTGAAGATGTAGGGGGCGGATCATGAAAGATCACATTATGGCAGGAAAGAAGTGGAGCTACGGTTCAGTTACGCATTGGGCTAAGTTGAAGTGGCTTCACAAAATTCTTTGATGATGTGGGAAACGATCCATTAATCATTTCTGCATTTGGTGCGTGCACTTAGTGGAGGAGATAAATCGGTAAGCTGGGAGAGAAAATGGCACTGCATGCAGAGCTATGAAAAAATGACGATATAAATTGATGACGTGGCTTCAACAGATCATAGGAAAAATGAGGTGGCAAGAATCTGAGGTGGCATAGCTGCATGTCAAGAGAAATAGTTGTGGGGATGAACTATTTAGTTATATAGGATTACTAGTTGATAATCTTCAACGGACTAGAACACGAACGATAAAATAGGTCTACAGTTAGTGCATTGCAAGGTTGGCATGTTTTCTTTGTAGCGATTGTACTTCAGTGTAATTAGACTTGAAACATTAGCTGTCATCTCTGCTGAAACCAATAATTTACATCGTACTTCTACTCCATATACACATTCAATATGTGCGCTCAATCACGAAATAGAGATTGTTTTTACATAAATTACAAAATCGAGATGAATTAATAGCAGTCTGAATAATAATAATGATAAGAATAATAATTCCTCCAAGGAAAGCCTAAACAAGTACTCATATAGGAAAATAAGATCAACACCGAAAGTAACAGGAATCACGGTACTAATAGTTTTGTACAGTATAAAAAATAACGTCCACGACGGCGGCCCCGTGATCCACCGGCAGGTTCTTGTTTCAAACACCACTGGACGTACTGGTCGTCATCGGCACGACGCGGGCGCCGAGGCCGGCCATACCCATACCGCCCCGGTGAGTACTCCGGGTCCTCCTCCTCGTCGTACTCCTCCTCGAGCGCGACGTCGTCTTGCGCCAGGTACGAGCCGACGATCTGCGTGATGCCCATGTCGCAGCGGATGACGATGATGTCGTCGCGGATCAGATCCCCGCGTCGCTTCTGCCGAGTAAATATATAAATTGTGCAAATTAAAAGATGTTGCTTTTCCGCCGAATTAAATAGTATTTGTATGACGAATATATAAATATAAAAATATGAGTGTATGTGTGTCTGTTCACTATTAAAATATCCAAAATATCTTATAGTTTGTGATGGAAGAAGTATTTCACATTACAAGTGGCCATTAGAAAAAACGAGTTTAGAATTCTTGAGACACAATTAATTGTATGTTGGAAGTTTCCAACTAAAAGCTGCATGAAACAAATGGTCACAACCTATCACGAGAATGTTCATAATGTCGTTTTGGCATTGATCGCTGGCAGCTGCTTTATGTTGGTGTGGATCGAACTGTTCAGGCATTCTACAGGCTTACAAGTTAGAACTTGTTCAGGACACCTGTAACTTTTTTCCTAGAGAATTCAAGTGCGTGCGGAGTGAAGCTTCTTCAGTTCGTACGGTAATCCCAGGCCCAATGCACGCCCAAAAATGCTTGACCAGCTCCTCATGAGGAACACCTCTAACCTTTTTACACACACTTGTAGCCCACATGTTTTCGTACACAAAAGTTCTTCCCGCCTCACCTCTAGGGTTGAACCGGCGGCTGCTTCCCTGCATCAATCACCAGCATACCATGGTTACATCCACCGTCGTTGATTGATCGATCTCACCGCCAAGTCATTGCCAAACCAGACTACCGTTACGATCACCGTCTAGTACTGTCCCAAGTTCGGCAAACCAAATCAGTGCTTCAGCCGCTGGTAACTGTGTACCTGTCCGGCCCTTAACTTGCATATTTCTTTTTCGTGAATTCGTCTCAGGTAATAGATGATTGGACTGGACTATATCCATATTGCGAAATTAATTAGGAACCTCAACAACTCACACACGAACCCTGGACTTAAGCTCGGATAAGCTGTCAATTATCCGACTTTGCTTGTCTATCATACTAGGGGAACATCAAAATTACAGATCCCTGTCTCTTATCTGCTAGGCCGCAGTATTGAATATTACCCTAGAGGAGACACAAATGGAAACATGTGTAAATTTCCTCAAGAAATAGAAATGTGATACACTAAAAGAACAACCCACAGATGTAGTATTTCGGTCAGAACACTCTGCCAAGATATTATAATATAATAAAATATATGTGAGCATATATATACATACCTACAGTTCATCTAAGTGATACAAAGTAAAACGAGGAGGCTTACTTTTATTTCTCTATCATCAAGAATATTGTTTTCTTAAATAAAGGTTTTTAACGGGTATTTTGTTTCTAAGATTTGGGTTTAAGTTAAGCGCATATATAATGTATTTTACAGATTATTTCTTAAGAAACAACAAGGTAATACATTAGAGTTGTGCACCTAAATAGTGCATGTCTATATCCTGAGTGTGATAGAAAACTATAATCAGGCAGGGCTAGGCTCCTCCAATCCCTCTCAAAATCCATGTCGTCATGGAGAAGACCTCGCCTTCATCCAGCCAGAGGAAGGCCTCCCGGGACACTTAGAGGATGAGGCTGAATACTAGCTCGAGAAAATCCATCCACGACACCCTGTTGTTTGTTATGGTGAGGATGCGCAGGCTGGAAGGCGCTGACCTTCGAGCGCACGGGCGGGAGGCTGCATGACGTTGTCCCCGAGACGTAGCAGAATCCTGCGGACCTCGTCCCAAAAGGTGGGGATCCTAAGCCTGGAGGCGATTGTTGGCACTGACGTCATTGGAGTGGTGGGGGTAGAGAGAGGGAGGGGAGGGTTTCTATTGAGGAAAGAAGAGAGGCAAGAGGGGGAAATTTTGGGAAGAAGAAATGACAATGGGGGGAAAATATTTTGGGGGGAACGAGGGAGGTTCTATTTGGCGTTGTCAGCATCCATTACCGAGGAAACGTGTACCTCACTCTCTCTTGTGGGCTTGGCCCGTTTACTACTTCCTCCGTCTCACGCGGATTAAGTGTTTTCTTTTTTCTGATTGAAAACGTATCGTTTGTTTCCCGTGTTTAGTTATTGCGAAAGATACCATAAAAAATAACGCAAAAAGAGTACAGTGTGCTTAACCGAAGGAACAGTGAAGTGCATTCTCGTTGTGGTTCAGGACGAGGGTTGCCCTGACCACCCATATTTTTGATATAATCATCGGACAAGTTATCCAAAATTTCGATAAAATGTGAGTAGAAAAACTTGTGCAAACTATCCATCTACATGAAAATATATGATCAGTGTCATATAAATGACAAACTAGTGGCCCATGCAACAAAACATGAGACAATCTTTGTACGTGGCCGCGGCTGGACAAATCACCGAACAGGTCGTGGACGATTCGGTTTGCTGGTCTGTGCCAACGGCGGGCGATTTGTAGTCGTCCTGCCCGGTTCGGGGGCAGGCGTAAAACCACGCCTTTTCTTACGTCGGCGTGGAGTACGGGCAGGGGCGGAGCCAGGATTCAGACATAGGGGGGCGAGCGATGACAATCACATGTGTAGTATAATGTACCAAAATATTAAGCGTAAAAAAATAGCATATCGTTATTAACATATGTTTGGGGATAAACCAATACCATTATATGGATACAAATTACCCAATTATTTTAGATGGTAAATAAAAACGATCTTTTTAACCTACTTTTTCGTAAGTTTAGAAATAGCCTAGTATAACCATTCGCGAGCAAATTGATCCAAATTTTCGACATTAGGCCACCAGATTCAATATCAAAACAATTTGCGTGAAAAAAACATATATTTTTCTTTATATGTTTCAACTAGTAAATAGATCTGATTACAAATACTTATATGTAGTATACCGTGTACATACCTTGACTAATAATCCAGTGGTGCGGAGGTACGGCAAGCGAGCAGCGGCCGCCAGCCGCCGCATCCCCACTACTCGGCTGCATGGACGAGCTGCCAATCCCATCAATGGTTTGGCGCCGCCGGCGAGCGTCCTGACACTAGCGCTGACCCTAGGAGATCGATCTATCTGGTCAATTTGGGAGACTAAATCATGGAAGACGGCCAGGCCATCTAGAGGTAGATGGGCTGTTTGCGCTGTGCTGGGCCTTTTTCTGTGGCGATCTGTGCTCGGGTTCGGCCGTGTGCGTAGCTCTACACAACTTTGGGCTTAAATACTACATCGTCTTAGCTAATTACGCAGGTCATTAGCGCATACAGATACACATCTACTACTGGACCTGTATATTTCTTTGAGGGGTCGATCCCTGCTAGCCCCCCTTTCTCCGCCCCTGAGTACGGGGTGGTGCCGTGGTGGCGACTTGGAAGAAGATGCGGACGTCGACGAGGAATAAAACATGGCCCAAGCTCCTACGTGGCCGCGAGGTGTGCCAATAAATGGAGGACAAACTGATGCGGATCGCCGTCGTGGAGGCTAGCACCAGCTGCAGGTCGGAAAGCGGACGTCGGCGAATAGCGGCGTGAAACGGCCTACACTACGATGCCATAACGGAGGATCGCTAGTTGTTGAGCGCGCAACCACTCGCTCGGTTCTGCACGCGACGCGTGGGTGGGGCCCACCCACGTTCTTCCTCCTTTTCTTCCTTTCTCCTCTCTCCCGACGCATGCGTGACTTGCTTCTTCTTCCTCCAAGTTCCTCTCTCCGCCGCACCAATTCAATTAGGGCCAGGCCGAGCCGGAGCCGCGCCGGCGACGGCGAGCACGAACCTTATCGCGGGGGTGCGGGGTCGGGGGAAAACCGAAGAATCGCCGCCGCCATCTTCATCTCCGGCGAAACGACGGAGAGGCCGAGCCGGAGCCGCCAGAGGCGCGGCTGGCCGCGGCGGAGGCGGCGACGGCGAGCACGAACCTTATCGCGGGGGGTGCGGGGTCGGGGAGAAAACCGAAGAATCGACGCCGCCATCTTCATCTCCGGCGAGACGACGGCCAGGCCGAGCCGGAGCCGCCGGAGGCGCGGCTGGCCGCGGCGGAGGCGGCGACGGCGAGCACGAACCTTATCGCGGTGGGGTGCGTGGTTGGGGGGGGGGAAAACCGAGGGATGCGCCGCCGTCTTGTTCTTCTCCAGCGAGACGACGACCAAGCCGAGCCGGAGCCGCCGGAGGCGCGGCTGGCCGCGGCGGAGGCGGCGACGGCGAGGATGGACTTATCGAGGTGGGGTGCGGGTCGGGAACCTCTTCTTCTCCGGCGAGTTCCTCCTCGCGTAGATGTCCGTGGGCCCACACACGCGCACGCGCGGCTGTCGGAAACCGAGCGAGCCGTCGCGCGCGCGCAAGCTAGCCCAGCCCGCCATAACGCGACACACCCCGGTGTGCGTTCCACGTTGGCCCCTGTTTAGCTTTAAACGTGTGAATATACGGGAGAGGCGACCAAACGGCTGCAAGCTAGCTTGCCATTATCAGAACTCTTTCTTAACTGGTTGATGGGGGCAAACCCTATTCCCTTGCTTTCGAAAAAAAAACTAGGTAAACATCAAATTTACACATCCCAATCTCCTATATGTTAGGCCATAATATTACCCTAGAGGAGACGCAAAAGGAAACATGTAATTTTCCTCAAAAAAGAAAAATGTGATAAACTCAAGGACAACTCCCCGCAAAAAAAAAGTCACAGCTGCAGTATTTCGGTTAGAACCTCCGTCATGATATTTAAGTACAATAAAGTATACGCGAGCATATATATAAACACACACCTACAGTTCATTTAAGTAGTACACGGTTTTTTATCGAGCATTTAGTTTCTGAGACTGGGTTTAAGTTAAGCATAAATACATGTATTTTAAAGTTTTTTACAAGAATATGCAAGATAAAAATTAGAATTGTGCACCTGAAATAGTGTATATTAATAGGGTCTAAATTTCCTAAGTGTGATAGAAAACTATAATCAGGCAACTGTGAGAAACATCAAAACGTGGCTAAGTTTGAAGACGCGAAGGAACTCCGCTAATGTTAAATCAGACGAACCGGAAGTGCCGCTCCCATCCGGCTGGATGGCCGGTGGATGACCACTCTGGGCCCATCACAGTGCACGCCTCCTTAGAGCATGCGTGGCCAGGATGAGGATCTCGTTGGGCAGCCGTGATCAGGGCAAGGGGTGCGAGCTTGACGAAGAGATTGAAGCCGCATAGCTCGTGCCCATGGCGGAAGCGGCTCGCCACGAAGTTGTAGGCCGGGTGCTCCCCGCCACCTGGATTGTTGTGGATTTAGAGCACGAGGAGCTCATCTTCGGTGACATCGATGTACCGGTAGAAGGCGTGGAAGCACGGAATTCTCGCCTCCCTCATCGAGAATCAGCAAGCCCTGGTTGCGCCTCCAGGTGTCGAAGATGTGACGGGATGCGAGGATCTTGCTGCAGAGCCCCCTTGGCGCTAACCACTCGTAGTCCTCGAAGAACCTCGCCCTCGTGAGGCGTCGAGCCGCCTGCGCTATGGCCATGGTCGTCGGCGACGGGCAACAGGCGCGGGCGGTGGAGAGAAGGAAGAGGCGGCGAGTGGGAGATAGTTGACTGTGAGACACGGCGAAGTGAAAAGAGGACGGGAGGAAAGAATGCTGACGGTGTGGTTAAAAAGCACCTGGTTCCAGGTGACTGACGCTCCCGAACCGTCACATCGCAACACCTGGGTCTCGCCGCCATGAGGGCACGCACCGGTAGGATGAGCAGGCGGCCGCGCGTTCCTTTTTCTTTCTTTTTACGACTTATGCGAGTGGTTTCCGGTGTGTTGTCTTCTCATGTTAGTTGCATGCATGTTGAGTGGTAAATTTGATGTTCCGTGCTTTACAACAAACTCCAGATTCATCGCTTGAAATATGAATATATGATGCTACGACTACGAGTGTCACGTACTCAGTACGTCCGCCTTTGCAACATTGAGAAGGAAATACCATAGTTGATCTACAGCTGTTGATTCAACCAAGCAAAATGACCATCTATGGACGCGCGTCGCTCCCCGTACGTGCAACGCAGATACACACCGACATTGTCATCGCCGACCCATCGGCTTTGTTCTGCGCCGCAGTCTGGGTACTCGTGCTCGCCCGCGAGACAGGAATCGGGCGTGCCCGTCGCCACCACCAGTCGTGCCTCCCCTCTAGTGTGGCCGTGTGGGTCGTCAGACTTCGCCAGCACACTGAGCTTTGACAAACCTAGCGAGCGCTATTCTTCCAGTGAATGGCACAGAGCATCGACCACGGTAATGGCCACGAGCTCGATCAGCCCGTTGAGCGCAAACGAAGTGGTCGTTCCGCGACAGCCCGATGTATGTGCGCGAGTTTTCTCCAGGCTCAAGATCGGCAAGTGTATAGCTTCACTGCCGACTGGCAACTTCCAGCTACTCGTCGTCCTGAGGGGTCACGGCCTGAAGCGCAGCTGGTGTTTGTGTTAGGGAAGCCTAAAAACGGAGCCAAGCGTGTGTCGAGGCCTCAGGCTCTAAGGTGTGTCTTGACTCTGGAGAACAACACTATGTAAGCCTGACAGCTAGTTAGCCTCCTGCAGACCACACATTGGTCTGAATCAACGGCTTGCTGTCAGTGAAACTCTCCCCCAAGAAGAATGGGGTAGTGGCAAAACCCTCCAAACTTGCGAGTTCTGGAGATGTTCTAGAGCAATTGCCACAAACGCCAATTGCAAGTCAGAGCCAGAGGGGCAATTTGTCCGTGTCCTAAACTGTGTCGCTTTTACCCGTCTCTTTCCGGATCGTGGCTCAGCAATGGGTTCGGTCGAGACGCGAGGGAGTAGGACTCGGGCTAGTTCTGCTCTGGATCGATATACTGCCTGGCACACCGAACCCAAACTGGTCGATCGACCCCTTCTTCCTCCTCTCTCCAACAGCAGCCGAAACACGCTGCCCGGTCTAAACCACCGCGTGCTGCTCCAGGGTTCGCCACTCCGCCCCCGTCGTCCTCCAGCTCTGCACCGCCGCTTCTTCTGAATCTGCACCGACTCACACTCACCGCCTTCGGAATTGAGGTAAGAGAGCTTCCTAACATGTGAGTTAGTTCAATTCATACACCGCCTCCGCATCCTCTCCGCCCTCTAGTCAATAGTCATCCGTGATTAGTCAATTCATTGATCCACCACTCGAGCACCACGGCCATGGTTGCCCTCTGCCGCAGCCATACACACTTCCTTATGTTTGCTATTTCCGTAGCAGCTGATGTATCCCAACTAATACCTTTTTTTCTCGGACATGAGAGTTCTTATTAATCCTGTTTTCCTCGCTTTGCTCTGTTTTCCGGAAACATTCTTTAGTGTTCCATATGCAGATTGAATTTTCCCTGCAGTATGAGCTATGCGGCTATGCCAGCGTAGATACTCGTGTATTAAGCTACGTTCTCATGTTGTCTCGTAATTTCTTCAGGTGCTCTGTTACAGGATTTAGGATGCCTCGGGTTGGTGATCCAGATTCATCATCTGTTTAAGAATCGCAGCAGAGCTCGGATACCTTTCTAGCATCATCGTGGGGAGCTGGCTTGATGGGAATATATATATAAATGGCTGGGATTATATAAGAACTTTTAATTATTGGAGCGGAACAGTGCGTGCTGTAGGTGATCCTTTCTTGCTATGGAACAGTATCTACTTAGTTCTTGATAAAATCAATTCTCCCTATGCACGGCCTTGGAGTACATGGAGAATTTGAGATGATGTAAGGAGTTACGTTTCTCCAAACCACACTCACAAGTATCTATTAATATTACTACACTTTTTGACATAACATTTCATATACCATATTGCCTTTTGCATATATGTCACAGAATCACACTTATAGTAGTTTTTTTTTATTAGAAATGGGGTGAAGCCCCGGCCTCTGCATCGAGTGATGCACACAGCCTTACGCTTATAGTAGTGTCACATCACTGTTTACAAATTTGGCCCGCTTGGTAGCCACACATGGGGTTACTGTCTTTTTTTGCGGATATGTGGTGTCAGCACCTCTTACAATTTACAACCCAGGTAAGTAGTTTGAACTTTTGAAATATGTAAAAGGGTTGTTATGGGAAACAATATGCTAAAGGGCGTTTGGTCGCATGATTTGTGAAACATATGTAAAAAAAAGTGTGTATTTTGGAAGTGTTATGTAAAGTAATGTGGAATCAATGCTTCAAAGTGTTGTTCTGACGCATTTTATCAAGTGAAGTTTGATTTTGTGAAATATGATGCTAGATAAGGTGAGTTGATGTGAACTTTATCGTATGAATTACTTAAAATGTAGGAAAATCCAAGGCAAAAGCCGATAGACCTGTATTTTTTCTCTAATGCTGAATTGTCAAAGAGGCTTTCATCCAGCAAGCATAAATCCCAGGCCCAGAAGGGCTGGATAGACTTATCGTAGGAAGCACCTCTAGCCCATATGTTTTTCGCACTGAAAGATCTTCGCGCCAAAATTTCACTTTGCACTGAATCAAAGTCACAAGCGTGAAAAAGACTCATGCGCCGCTCGTTTAGGTCGTCCTGGCAAGCTAACACGCCCGGCGGCACTCCTCGTCACCGGCCGATGACCCGATGTGGCGGTGGCTCTCGCACCCAAAGAGAGTCGGCGGTCTCATGGTGCGTCGTCGGTAAAGGTAGTGCATCATGTGCTCCTCGCCGGCCACCATCAAACGGAGCTGGAGTATCCCCCACGAGATAATGTGTTTATATGGCGAGACTGTTATTGCTTGAGCGTGCGGTGGGCGTGCTTTTGGGCATGAGACGGTCAGGACTCAGGAATGGTGTTACCCGGCGATCGGCTGCTAGTTGGCGGCGGCGCAGTGGCGAACGAGTTCTACCAAGAACAAGAGTGAAGCGAGGCGAACTGTTTCTGAACCTTGTGGAACATGGGACGGCGACATGTTAGCTTGCTGACCACGTGCGGCAAAAAGACATAAGCTGGAAGCTTTTCCACAGTCAATCAGTCAAGCCACCTAGATCACTTTGTTTAGCCGGTTGTTGGCTCTGCTCAAGCCTTCCGTCTAAAAGATCACTCTGTTTTTATCACGGTCCAGATTACTCTGTCTAGAACGTCGCCGGCGCCAGCGGCTCCATAGCCCTGCCACGCCTATGCTTCCAGTTTACTGCCGTTAGCTCCCCAGCCCCCAGCTCGTTCCTTCTGAAAGATGATCAGTGGTACTCTGTAACTAGAAGAACAAAGGCAGCCTGGTTATCTGTCTCTGTCTCTGTCTCTTCATCAAGCACCCGAGAAAAATAAAACTAACATGTCACAGTATCTAATCTGCATACCCACGGTACTAACACAACACCATCGAAAATAAACATGCCATCATGCAAGCTCAAACACACATGTAAAATTCCTCGAAAACCGTAATGGTAGACCAAAAGAACAACCCAGATCCACAAAATTTCAGTTGCAGGATAGACAAAAGAATTCCTAGAGGACGACCAACATATCTGGTCAGGTTCTATACCCCCTCTCCCTCCGTATACCACCATTTCCGTTCTTTCTTCTGTGCCACGCACATAACAGCAACAAAAAGAAACGAACAAAACTCATGAACACATAATGCCTTCGAAATGGTCTACTCGGTGGTGGCGAAACCTGCTTACGGTGTTAGTCGTCGCCAGTACCTAAGGTAAGAATCATGTACGTATACGATTGTCCCAGATCCGTAATCCACAGTCTTCAACCCACTCCTAACTCTATCACGAAGAAAGTCTAATCTACTTCTACTGCAACAAAACTGTTAATCCTCCTTCCACCGCAAAAAAGAACTGCTCATTCTTCTTCTACTGCACCCTAACTGTTGGCCCACCCTAACTGTGGACACGGAATATTTCTTAACTTTCACAGTGAAATGGTCTATGAAAATTATTTCCTTATCAATTCTCTAGCAAGGACATGCATAGGTAACTAATGTGTACATGCGGACAGTAGGATTGTGCAAAAATATGCAGGCCATTTTATTAAGACAGTATATGAAACAATGATTTAGCACTACAGACAACCCTTTGGCTTCTGGCACCTCCTGAAATTTCCCATCACCATTTGCAAGGGAACTCAGAATCCACTTGTTGATATTAGTACATTTGTATCAATGGTAGGGGAGGCACGAGCACTTTCTATTATCTGGTCTACCATTGTGAGAAAATGCATTTGAGAGAGTAGCGACAGACTGACAGGCATATATGTTGCAGAAAGTAAAAAAGATTTAAGAAGCATCATGTAGTATTGATACCTTGTGGAAGAAGATCCAGAGCTTCTACCCTTCTTTCGAGGACGACGTTCATTGTTTTCATCACTTTGACTACTCTTTTGATCATCCCTGTCAAGCGTCAACAGCTTCCTCCTTCTTATCCTCTGCCCTGGTCAAGCTTGCCAATCTTCTGGGATGGAAAACATTGTAGTAATACTTCGTCAAATCCTTTGTTTGCTTTGGACTGAGATCCTTGGTAATCTCCATGAAGCTCTGATGTTTATTCTGACAAATTAACTTGCAAACATCGTCAAGTTTCTTTTTCTCAACTGCGGTCCATAACTCTCCAACTTGCTCACCCATTGCATCAAGCCCACAGTTTTTTAAAGCTACCTCACCCAACTGATTCTTGATCCAGACCTTCACCTCGTTACATGAACTCGTACACAGTCCTCAGATCCTGGATGAGAACAGTTACAGCTGTCCACCAATTCTTTCCTCGTCTTCCTTTTCTCAACAGTTATTCAGATATCCATGTTTAGTGGACAGACAATTGTACCCATTTTTGTTAAGGTTTCAGCTTTGTAATCGACAGATTCTTCCTCAGATGGAGCATTTTTCCACTCAGGAACAGAAGCTTGATGCTGGTCACCTATTCCAACAGATATTTCCGGAGTGGATTGCAGAAATGAATTATATATAGACTTGACATACTTCCTAGCAACAGTGTTAGTATAATATGAGTACCAGAAGATAAGTTTTGTATATCAAAAACATATAATGCTTTGAAAAGCATATTATTGCTAAACAAGCATAACAATGTCAGATATTCTGAAGTGCCATTAGCTGTCCTTTAATCTTGCTCCAAGTAATTTCATGCAACATTGTACTATTCTGTTGGAATTAATCCAACATATTCGACTTCCAAGTTGGGATAAATAGGGTTCAGTAAATGATTTTTTGGAAGCAGTCAGCAGCAGCTCTTTATCAAAACCAAGCAGAGACACATTCACATTAGATTCAACTCAACAGGAAGGGTGGCATAGTGGCAAGTCATCTGTTCGACCTATTAGCAGGATTAGGGTATTTAGCACACATGTGTTCTGTAAAATCTGCATCTCTCGGCACAAAGAAATATTTTAGGAAGCTTAAAAACTCAATAATCCACTCCTGGATGGCCCTAGGACCACAAGTCCCATCGATTTTCAAGCATAACAAATAAAAAGAGGATAGGAAGTGTCTTCTAGATCCTTAAATGCAGCAACAACATTGGCAGGGCCATAAACATGATCTGTCGACTGGATAGCCAATGTCAGAATGAATAAATGTGCATATTTCCGACCTACGAAATTTGAACTACCATGGGCATTCATACATCACGATCTAGGCGGAAAGAATATTTGCTTAAGGTGGAAACTAATTTAAAAGTACCAGATAGATATACACCGTTCTGTTATTCATACATTCATCACTACAGTACCATCCAAAATCTAGGCACAAATTAAGTAGCAGCGAAAATGAAGCAAGGGAAGTAACTGTGCAGCAGAGATAAAAGAGGCGACATCAATTCAACAGTTCATCTCTTCAAACCACAAATTAGTGACAGTTAAGCATGAAATCCAGTAAACAGTTCGTATCAATTAGCGGGACAAGATTACATGACAAAACTAATAAATGCATCTCCTACTTAGCCACCAAGGCATCATGAACCTGGCTCCCAAGGAGCGTCAGATAGAGAAAGCACTACCGGTCGAGACTGACAAGAATTGAATGAAGAGACACGCCAGTTTGTACACACAATTCTTGGGCCATGAAACTAGCACAGGGTGTCCAAACTGGCACAGAGATCTCTAACACGCATGAAATGAATTAACGACAAAGGATGAACCAAGCATGCAATTGGCATCCAACGAGCCCCAAATATCTCGCACAGGCAGACACAGCAGATAACCATGTGTCCTAACAGGAGCCAACTCGTCAAATTTTGGCCATTACACACATCTAATCTCCACGAACAGCAGATGCAAAAGATTGCGGATAGCCGCAACCACCAAGAGCGGCATCATCGACGGCGAACCCCGCGTGAGCAATCCCACTAGAAACGCGCCAACAACCGGACGCCACGAACGAAAACCCCCATTTTGCACGCTCGAAGGATGGATTCATGTGGCCGCATGGTGAGGCCACAAAACTCACCTTGGGATTAGGGTAAAGCGAGTACGCGATGGTTTCCAATGAGTCAACCTCCAGAACATGGTTAAATGCAATACAAGTTTTACAATACTTGGTAATTTTAACAACCGTCCATCCTCTTAAATCTGACGGTGGACAAATAGGAGCTACTGGAAACTACCAGAAAAAACTATCTGAAACTACTTGAAACTACCGAAATTGTATTATTTTTAATCTGATATTAAAAGGGTATTTGCGTAATTACACCCTGTACTATCACCCACCCTCTGATCCGCCGCCCCCTCTGATCCGCCGCCGCTTCTTGCCTCCAGAAAATCGTCGCTGGCAGTAAGTCGCCGAGCCGCCCCCGCCCGCTCTCCGCCGTCCTCGTCGGTGCCGAGGCTGCAGCCCAGCATGGTAGCCGCCGCGCACCGTCTCCCGTTGACCGCGGCGGTGCGCATCGTACCCGCCGTGGCTGCCCCATCCCGGAAATCGCCGCCGGCAGCACGTCTCCGAGCAGAAGATCCTCCACCCGCTCTCCGCCGGCCTCGTCGGTGCCGAGGCCGCCGCCCAGCATCGAACCCGCCGCGCACCGTCTACCGTTCACCGAGGCGATGCGCATGGTACCCGACGCGCACCGTCTCCCGCCCCGCTCGTCGGCGTGAGGCACGGCTCGGAAGGGAGCAATAGCACCATGCCGCTGTGTTCGCGACCGGGTTCGCGCTTACGCTGTCGTTGTGGGTAGTCTGAAGAATGGAGATGCAGCTCTGCAGCAACACGGCCTCTGCCATCGTGTATGTGGCCGTGCTACTAATCTCCGGGGATTGGAGCACCCTTAGCGAGGAGATGCAAGGGTTGAAGAAGGGAGGCATGTCCTACGGGATGACGCTGGCGTGGACGGCCATATGTGGCAGCTGCCACCATGGGCATGATGGCTGTCGTCGCCCTTCAGCAAGGAGATCAGCATCATCGGGATGCCTCAGTCGCCGTTCGTCGCTGTCATCTTCTTGAAGAATTTTGAAGTAAGTTGTTGCTATAATATGCTGACATATTGGGTTCTGCTGTTCTGCTGAATATGTTGAAGATTTGGCCGCTGTAGACGGGAACCGATCATAAATTTCGCATGCCAATTTTAATAATAAGTGATTGTGCTGCTGACTGTCAATGACCTGGACAGGACATATCATAGTAAAGCTGCAACGTATTCTATAATTGCATGTGTAAAATCGTAGCGGCGTAATCTTATAGACTTCATAGTAAACAAGGTCAACATATCTGGGAATCATGTAGCTCATGAAATCGATAAGTATGGTAGTAGAGTTGTGGGGATGTGTTAGTAGGATCAGTCCGTCCTTGTGTGGAGGAGGTGGTCCTAACATTGTCAGCTTACTATTTGTAGCGTCTAATGAAGTAGTTGATTCTGCCTCTTTTTGAAAGATCATACGAGTTTCATTCTGCAACGGTGAGTACGTAAACTGTATGCATCATATATTGATTTCTCATCTAGTGTTTTCTACTTGTAGTATGCAGGTTCAGTTTGGGATGAGCTTAAGCATATTAGACAAGCTGTTAATTTTGTGGTATCATTTTCTTCATTTACTTCTGGAAAGTGACATGCACATACTGAAAGCATATGTTGATGTGACAGAAGAAATTTCAGGGAGAACTGAACCAGAACCCGACGGAGACAGCGAGTACAAGTTCTGATGATGCTACACCGCTGCTGAAGAAGCTTGCTGAATTGGAGATAGACCGTGGCCCTTTGCTATCAGAGGGTTTTTATTCTGAGCTGGAAGTAACACAAGTTCAAGACCTTGCGCGGCAAGATGGATGGTGCAGGGCTTGGTGATCATGGCTATGCATGAATGCTGAACATCTATGTTATTCTAGTAGCCAGATCGAGTTAGTTGTCAAGTTCAGTAATGTGTGTGTTCTCTGTACGTTATTCTGGTTGTAATGTGTTGGTGGCGGCTGAACATGCAAGTGGTGTTAGCTGGTACTATGTGTTTGGTTATGTAAGCTGGTACTATCAATGAATTCTGGTTGTGTAAGCTGGTACCATGAATTTGGCTCTATTTTGGCTATATTCTGTTTGGTTATCTCTGAATTTGGCTATATTCTGTTTGTTCATCTCTGAATTTGGCTATATTCTGTTAGGTTACCTCTGAATTTGGAGTTCTATTTGGTTGAGTGGCATATCGAGACCTGAATAATGCAGCAATTTGATGTTCAATTGTTTCAGCGAGAACATATGGACCTAACTAGCTACCTGGCATGTCTAGAACTGAATAAAATTAAGTTTTGACAGCATATAATTTTTTTTGCTGCCTTTCTCATCCAAAACTGAATAAGTGCAGAGTTTTGACAGCATATAAGCCACAATCTATGAACATATCCAGAAATGAATTATTTTGGACAACATATAAGCAAAAAAGGCTGCCTGGCAGCACCATCTATGAACATACATCAATTTGGACAGCACATAAATTAAAATGGCTGCCTGGCAGCACACTCATATTCATCATATAAACCACCGCCCCGTTTCCTCGACCCTAGCAATGACCAATTTGGCTTTACACCCAACACGAGTGATATTCCGTGGCCTCCTCTTCCAATCTTCTCTCTTCCTCTTCATGTGCTTTTCTTCACGGCAGCCTTCACGACTACAGACAAGTTTCCTCAAAATAATCTCTTTCTTGGCTCCATCCCACTCGACATACTCCTTCCGCATACTAAAACCTTTCTCAAGAGCATAACTGTTATAGAACCGAAAACCTTCATCCTTGCTATCAAACATCTTGCTGACAATCTCACGGTACTCAGCCATGGACTCGGCCATGTCTTCCTGTATATCAAGCTAAACAATTATCAGATGATACACAATGTTCCGAAGCAATTAAGCATATGTTATATAAAATGATAGCCTAGCAAAAAAAGCATATACAATCAGCATATAATGTACCGTATTCTGTGGCAGAATAGACATGAAGGTAGGATCAAATAAGCATATACAGGTATTTTTCTTATCCAATTTTTCTAAGCCGGAATACACTTGGTAATCATCGCAGGATTAAGCCAAAAGGAAAATACTAATATACTCCACAATTTGCAGTGGATAAAAGACATTTATTTCTGTCACTCCTACTGCTGTATACAGCCCTACGATTTAGAGTTATCAACAGAAAGGAAGAAGGTACCACGCAAGTACGGATTCAACAAACTACGTACAGCCAAAGACTGAAGATTAGCTGCTCGTCGACTATGAGATTAATTGAGTTAGCACATCACCATCGGATACTCAACTCACAGCACATCACTTAAAGTTTTCAGCTGAACTAATAGAACAGATTACTTTACTAAGAGTATATTGCCAACACAGTGCAAGTAAAATACTAACAGCTTGCAGATTTTTTACGGTTCGAGCTAAATTAAGACAACCTCAACAACAACAGTTTTTATCCCATTTAGTTTTACAAACAAGCTAGAGGCAAAGACTTCGTTGTCAACTTGTACAACCACGCCTTGTTACAGGTGCGATTTTGAGCAAGTACAACACTACAAGTACGTCTAGCAATCAAGGTTAGCAGAGAGTAACATCATGGCTTCACAGGTTTGGGGAATACTTATCATACCCAATTTAGGATCATTACACAGTACTAAAGTACTTACAAAGTGGTAGCACGTCGGGCGACGGACGAGTGGCCGGAGGGGACGTAGCAGAGGGCGTCGAGGCGGCGTGCGCGATCCAACGGCCGGCGGTGTGGAGGATCAGTCGCCCAAGATGGGGACGGTGGCCTCCGTTTCACCTACTGAGGACGGCGACGGCGCCGGAGTCAGCTAGGCAAGGAATCGGTAGCCGCAGGCGAGGAGAGATAGGTGTCCGGAAGATCCAATACCGGTGGCTCCGATTCAACTGCTGAGGACGGCGACGGCACCGGAGTGAGCTAGGCAAGGAATCGGTACCCGCAGGCAGTGGGGATGGAGGCGGAAGACCCAGATGACCTAGATAGACGACCGCGTGAGGGAGCACGAAGGAGGAGGGCGGCGGGCGCTTGAAGGAGGAGGGCGGCGGCGCCGCAGTCACCGCGCGTGAGGGAGCAAGAAGGAGGAGGGCGGCGGCGCCGCACTCAGCGCATCGACGGGAGGACAAGGACGAGTAATTTGTTTGTGGAAAAATGACCAATATACCCCTGCGTGATTATAGTTAATTTTCTTAATACTTGGACGGCTGGAATAATTTTGCAGCGCTACGTACGGATCAGACGGCTCAAATAATTTTGGACGGGAGCTACCGGAAACTACCTACGGTAGTTTTCCAAGCACCGTCTAAATGCAAACAAGCTCCTGAGCCACTAAAAAAAAAAAAACTGCTCCAGGAACATGGTTATATCAAAACAGATGCTCAGACTAATTTTCCATTCTGGCTTCACGACAATGGCGCTGGTTATATCAAAACATCGTTCCTCTTTAAGCTATTTGAAAGGCGTGCTTTTAAAACTGGGTTTTGACTCACGTTGGGTGGAAACTGGGATGTGGTGTGTCACCAATGTAAAATATGCCGTAAAAGTAAATGATGATCTGACAGAACCTTTATCCCCACAAAAGGGATTCGTCAAGGCGATCCAATAAGCCCTTACCTATTGTTATTATGCACTGAAGGGTTATCTTGTCTCTTGCAGCAAAAAGAAGCTACAGGGGAGCTAAAAGGCGTCCGAAATGGTAAGAATGGGCCACCCATCTCTCATTTGTTATTTGCTGACGACAATGTATTTTTTGCCAAGAGTGACGACAGAAGCTGAGAAGAACAAAGACCCTTCAGTTAGCTCTGCAAACTTATTGCCAAGGGTCAGGACAGAAGTTAAACATTCAGAAATCCTCCATCTCTTTCGGCCAACGCTGTGATAACCACATCAAGATGAGGGTGAAGCAAAATCTGCACGTGCACGATGAATCTCTACAAGCCAATTATTTGGGTATGCCTACTTGGGTGGGAAGATCTCGAACAAGCAATTTTTATTTCCTCACTAGCAGGCTCAGGCTCTGGAAAAGGCTTTTAACGGATGTAGTGATAGACCGCTATTGAGAGCAGGCAAAGAAACTTTTCCAAAATATGTAGCCCAGGCAGTTCCAACGTATGTAATGAGTGCTTCGGGATCCCTATATCTATTTGTGAAAAGATTCAGAGACCAATCTCAAACTTCTGGTGGTGTGTAGAACATGGCAGAGGAAATTACATTGGAGATCATGGAGTTGGTTATCTGCACCTAAGAATCTTGGAGGCATGGGTTTTAGAGAAATGGCTCTCTTCAACCAAGCAATGCTTGGAAAGCAGTGTTGGCGTCTGTTAACAGACCCTAATTCTCTTTGTGCTCGGGTTAAGAAAGGGAGATATTTTTCTGAAGGGAATTTGTGGACTGCTAACTGCCCAAGATCAGCCTCTTATACATGGAGGAGTATAATGCATGGCAAGGAGCTGTTGTAGAAGGGCGTGCTGTGGAGAATAGGGGAAGGGAAACAAGTGTGTATTTCAAAGACAATTCTGGATGCCAGAGCTCACACCAGGGACGGTAACCACTATGTCTCCTATCCCAGACAATCAACCGGTAAGCTCCTTGATCACAGCTGACACCCAAGCATGGAACGAAGAAGCCATAAGACGACTCTTTAAAGAAGACGTAGCAGAAACTGGAGGGCTGTGGTGATTTTGCTTCTTAGCCACATACAAAAACTGGAGTCTATTCTGTTAGATCTGCATACAACTGGGCCAAAGCACAAACCTTTTGGATATATATGGAGAAAACAAATTGGAAGATATGGAGAAAACTATGGAGAATCCAGTGCCCAAACATGATGAAAATTGTGCTTCCGAGGATGGCCACAACTGCTTGCCTAGAGGCGACCAACTTTATATTGGATCAATCCCCACAAGGTATGATTGCTTTTATTGCCAGCAGGGGCTATGGGCTATGGGCCATGGAATAATTATCCGAGACCTCTTTGGATCTACCAGCAGGGGCTATTCGAAGCAGAAAACAAAGGGAGCAACGGTTCTTGTAGTTTCATAACCTGTTAGGTAAAGCATCATTCTAAATGGCTAGAGGTAGTTTGTTCTTGGGTAGTGTGCCAAGATCAAACCTGTACACAGACGTTTCTGAACCAAAGTTCCCTGACTTTCTTAGACTAGCAGAGAATTAGTGACCTTGTGAATTTCTGTTGTGCAAATATCTTGCCAGACCGAACAATCTAATTTTGAAATTTCAACAGCCAGCAGAAAGATGACTGATGAGAGTGTTTCCTGTAGTTCAATACCTATGTTTAGGTTACTAGAAGAATAGCTAGATCCCAGCAAAACCATGTGGTTAGCCTGGTATTTGAACTAGTTGTCATGTCCAAGTTTTCAGTACAGCAGCTACCCTACTTAAGGTCTAAATTAAGTAATGCCTAACTAACTAAGAAAGCCAAGATAACAAGAAGAAGTATTATTAGCAAGCGAGAAACGAACAATGAAAGGATAACAAGCAAAATAATTAAAAAAATGGAGCAAAGAATGAACAAAACGGAGAAAACAAGAAGCGAGAAACTAAGAAGAATGAAGCAAAGAGAAAAATGAAAAGTGCAAACTTTAAAAAAACGACAAGAGAACCAAGATGTAGAATGATGAAAATTTAGAAGACCGAACAAAGATAACCAAAATGAAGCAATGATAAAATGAAAACGAGAAACCAAAATCCAAGAAGAAAGAAGCAAAGAATGATGAAAACCGAGAAGCGAGAAACTGAGAAAGCCAAGATAACAAGAAGCGGAATAATTAGCAAGCAAGAAACCAAGAATGAAACTAAGATAACAAGAAGCAAAAAATAACAAGAAAACGGAGAAACAAGAATCTGAGAAAGCAAAGATAACAAGAAGAAGAAGAATTAGCAAGAATAAAGCAAAGAGAAAACTGGAAAGCGAAAACTTAAAAAAACCGAAAATGAAAAAAAATTAGAAGACCGAACAAAGAGAACCAAAATAAAGCAATGAGAAAATGAAAAGGAGAAACCAAAGCAGAGAATAATTTGAAAGAAAGAAGCAAAGAATGATGAAAACCGAGAAGCGAGAAACTGAGAAAGCCAAGAAAATAAGGAGAATAATTGGAGAAAAAAACGAAGCAAAGAGAAAACAACAGGAGAACAAAAACGAAGCAATGAGAAAAATGAACACGAGAAACTAAAAAGGAGAATAATTCAGAAGAAAGAAGCAAAGAATGAAGAAATCGAGAACGAGAAACAAAAAAAGCAAAGAGAAAACTTAAAAGTAGATAATTTAGAAAACCGAACAAGAGAACCAAAACGAAGGAATGAGAAGAATGAACACGAGAAACTAAAAAGGAGAATAATTCAGAAGAAAGAAGCAAAGAATGAAGAACATCGAGAACAAGAACGAGAAACAAAAAAAGCAAAGAGAAAACTTAAATGAACACGAGAAACTAAGCCTGTTTAGAATTCGGTTTCAAACCGGTCAAACCGGCAACCCAACCCCGCACCGGACCAGGCACACAGTTTACCACGGTTTCACCGGTTTCTGGATTCAACCCGTGAGTATGTAAAGGGTGGTGCGGTTTTAGACGAACTGAAACCGTCGAAACCGTCTTGAACCGTAGTTGAAGAGCTGCAGTGGCGGCGCCGCCGTCGTTGGGGCAGGGGCGGATGCGGAGGACCCCGGCCGGCCCCTTCACGTCCTCCGAGACAGGAGTGGACGCGGGATGGAACGCCGGAGCCCGGAGGTTGGCGGCCATGGCGACGAGGGCTCCCGGTAGTGGTCTGCGGCTCTGCGCTAGCTCGTGACGACGCGACGCATCGGACATGGAGGGCGCTGAACAGCCGGCCTCCGAACGCCTTCTTTAGCCACTAGTCTACTCCGGCGTGGACGCCCTGGCTGGCGACGGCGCCGCCGTCCCCTTCTTCTTGCCCTTGCGCAGTTTCGCATCCGCACCTGCCCAGGCAGGACACCTTGGGCGCCGAAGGCTCCCCGTTCGTGGCTGCCCGGCCCGGCGATGGCTCTTGCTGAGCAGCAGACTCGCCAGCCCCGGCTGCGGCGCCGGCATCTGCTGCCTTTTCTCCGGCCGCCCAGATTGCTTCGATCCCGCCGCGGTCACGGATCAGAGCTAGTGGAGGAAATCTAGCGAATCACCAATAACGTGCTGGTACAGCAGCGTACGTCCAGTGCTACGCGTACACCGGTGTCAAACCGTATACACCGTTGAACCAGCCCGCACCAAACCGTGAGATCACCTGCTATCTAACAGTTGAAACCGCACCAAACCGTGTGAAACCGGCAACGTACGGTCTGGTTTGAGGAACCAGCTCAAACCGTTTTAAACCGCGTATGCCGAGGCTTACGAGAAACCAAAAAGGAGAACTTAAAAGTAGAGAATTTAGAAAACCGATCAAGAGAACCAAAACGAAGCAATGAGAAAAATGAACACGGGAAACTAAAAAGGAGAATAATTCAGAAGAAAGAAGCAAAGAATGAAGAAATCGAGAACGAGAAACAAAAAAAGCAAAAAGAAAACTTAAAAGTAGAGAATTTAGAAAACCGAACAAGAGAACCAAAACGTAGCAATGAGAAAAATGAACACGAGAAACTAGAAAGGAGAATAATTCAGAAGAAAGAAGCAAAGAATGAAGAAAATCGAGAACGAGAAACAGAGGAAGCCAAGAAAATAAGGAGAATAATTGGAAAAACGAAGCAAAGAGAAAAACTTAAAAGTAGAGAATTTAGAAAACCGAACAAGAGAACCAAAACGAAGCAATGAGAAAAATGAACATGACAAACCAAAAAGGAGAATAATTCGGAAGAAAGAAGCAAAGAATGAAGAAAATCGAGAACGAGAAACAAAGAAAGCCAAGAAAATAAGGAGAATAATTTGAAAAAACGAAGCAAAGAGAAAACTTAAAAGTAGAGAATTTACAAAACCGAACAAGAGAACCATAACGAAGGAACACGAGAAACAAAAAAAAGGAGAATAATTCGGCAGAAAGAAGCAAAGAATGAACAACATCGAGAACGAGAAAGAGAAAGCCAATAAAATAAGAAGCAAAATAATTGGAAAAAACGAAGCAAAGGAAGAACTTAAAAGTAGAGAATTTAGAAAACCGAACAAGAGAACCAAAATGAAGCAATGAGAAAAATGAACACCACAAACTAAAAAGGAGAATAATTCAGAAGAAAGAAGCAAAGAATGAAGAAAATCGAGAACGAGAAAGAGAGGAAGCCAAGAAATAAGGAGAATAATTGTAAAAACGAAACAAAGAGAAAAACTTAAAAGTAGAAAATTTATAAAACCGAACAAGAGAACCAAAACAAAGCAATGATAAAAATGGACACGGGAAACGAAAAAAGAGAATAATTCGGAAGAAAGAAGCAAAGCCTGAAGAAAATCGAGAACCATAAACAGAGAAAGCCTAGAAAATAAGATGGATAATAATTGGAGAAAAAACCGAAGCTAAGAGAAAACAACAAGAGAACCAAAACGAAGCAATGAGAAAAATGGACACGAGAAACCAAAAAAGAGAATAATTCGGAAGAAAGAAGCAAAGCATGAAGAAAATCGAGAACGAGAAACAGAGAAAGCCAAGAAAATAAGAAGGAGAATAATTGGAGAAAAAAACGAAGGAATGAGAAGAATGAACACGAGAAACTAAAAAGGAGAATAATTCAGAAGAAAGAAGCAAAGAATGAAGAACATCGAGAACAAGAACGAGAAACAAAAAAACCAAAGAGAAAACTTAAATGAACACGAGAAACCAAAAAGGAGAACTTAAAAGTAGAGAATTTAGAAAACCGACCAAGAGAACCAAAACGAAGCAATGAGAAAAATGAACACGGGAAACTAAAAAGGAGAATAATTGAGAAGAAAGAAGCAAAGAATGAAGATATCGAGAACGAGAACCAAAAAAAGCAAAGAGAAAACTTAAAAGTAGAGAATTTAGAAAACCGAACAAGAGAACCAAAACGTAGCAATGAGAAAAATGAACACGAGAAACTAGAAAGGAGAATAATTCAGAAGAAAGAAGCAAAGAATGAAGAAAATCGAGAACGAGAAACAGAGGAAGCCAAGAAAATAAGGAGAATAATTGGAAAAACGAAGCAAAGAGAAAAACTAAAAAGTAGAGAATTTAGAAAACCGAACAAGAGAACCAAAACGAAGCAATGAGAAAAATGAACATGACAAACCAAAAAGGAGAATAATTCGGAAGAAAGAAGCAAAGAATGAAGAAAATCGAGAACAAGAAACAGAGAAAGCCAAGAAAATAAGAAGGATAATAATTGGAGAAAAAAACAAAGGAATGAGAAGAATGAACACGAGAAACTAAAAAGGAGAATAATTCATAAGAAAGAAGCAAAGAATGAAGAACATCGAGAACAAGAACGAGAAACAAAAAAAGCAAATAGAAAACTTAAATGAACACGAGAAACCAAAAAGGAGAACTTAAAAGTAGAGAATTTAGAAAACCGACCAAGAGAACCAAAACGAAGCAATGAGAAAAATGAACACGGGAAACTAAAAAGGAGAATAATTCAGAAGAAAGAAGCAAAGAATGAAGAAATAAAGAACGAGAAACAAAAAAAGCAAAGAGAAAACTTAAAAGTAGAGAATTTAGAAAACCGAACAAGAGAACCAAAACGTAGCAATGAGAAAAATGAACATGACAAACCAAAAAGGAGAATAATTCGGAAGAAAGAAGCAAAGAATGAAGAAAATCGAGAATGAGAAACAGAGAAAGCCAAGAAAATAAGGAGAATAATTTGAAAAAACGAAGCAAAGAGAAAACTTAAAAGTAGAGAATTTAGAAAACCGAACAAGAGAACCATAACAAAATAATGAGTAAAATGAACACGAGAAGCAAAAAAAGGAAAATAATTCGGAAGAAAGAAGCAAAGAATGAAGAAAATCGAGAACGAGAAAGAGAAAGCCAATCAAATAAGAAGCAAAATAATTGAAAAAAACGAAGCAAAGGAAGAACTTAAAAGTAGAGAATTTAGAAAACCGAACAAGAGAACCAAAATAATGCAATGAGAAATATGAACACCACAAACTAAAAAGGAGAATAATTCGGAAGAAAGAAGCAAAGAATGAAGAAAATCGAGAAAAAGAAAGAGAGGAAGCCAAGAAATAAGGAGAATAATTGGAAAAACGAAGCAAAGAAAAAACTTAAAAGTAGAGAATTTAGAAAACCGAACAAGAGAACCAAAACGAAGCAATGAGAAAAATGAACATGACAAACCAAAAAGGAGAATAATTCGGAAGAAAGAAGCAAAGAATGAAGAAAATCGAGAACGAGAAAGAGAGGAAGCCAAGAAATAAGGAGAATAATTGTAAAAACGAAGCAAAGAGAAAAACTTAAAAGTAGAGAATTTATAAAACCGAACAAGAGAATCAAAACAAAGCAATGAGAAAAATGGACACGAGAAACGAAAAAAGAGAATAATTCAGAAAAAAGAAGCAAAGCCTGAGGAAAATCGAGAACCAGAAACAGAGAAAGCCTAGAAAATAAGAAGGATAATAATTAGAGAAAAAAACGAAGCAAAGAGAAAACAACAAGAGAACCAAAACGAACAATGAGAAAAATGGACACGAGAAACCAAAAAAGAGAATAATTCGGAAGAAAGAAGCAAAGCATGAAGAAAATCGAGAACGAGAAACAGAGAAAGCCAAGAAAATAAGAAGGAGAATAATTGGAGAAAAAAACGAAGCAAAGAGAAAACAACAAGAGAACAAAAACGAAGCAATGAGAAAAATGAACACGAGAAACTAAAAAGGAGATTAATTCAGAAGAAAGAAGCAAAGCATGAAGAAAATCGAGAACGAGAAACAGAGAAAGCCAAGAAAATAAGAAGGATAATAATTAGAAAACGAAGCAAATAGAAAACAACAAGAGAACCAAAACGAAGCAATGTGAAAAATGAACACGAGAAACCAAAACGGAGAATAATTCAGAAGAAAGAAACAAAAAATGAAGAAAATCGAGAACGAGAAAGAGAGGAAGCCAACAAAATAAGGAGAATAGTTGGAAAAAACGAAGCAAAGAGAAAAACTTATAAGTGGAGAATTTAGAAAACCAAACAAGAGAACCAAAATGAAGCAATGAGAAAAATGAACACGAGAAACTAAAAAGGAGAATAATTCAGAAGAAAGAAGCAAATAATGAAGAACATTGAGAACGAGAAAAAAAAACCAAGAAAAAAGAAGCTTAATAATTGGAAAACACGAAGCAAAGAGTTAAAAGTAGAGAATTTAGAAAACCGAACAAGAGAACCAAAGGAAGCAATGAGAAAAATGAACATGACAAACATAAAAGGAGAATAATTCGGAAGAAAGAGGCAAAGAATGAAGAAAATCGAGAACGAGAATCAAAGAAAGCCAAGAAAATAAGGAGAATAATTGAAAAAACGAAGCAAAGAGAAAAACTTAAAAGTAGAGAATTTAGAACACCGAACAAGAGAACCAAAACAAAGCAATGAGAAAAATGAACACGAGAAACCAAAAAGGAGAATAATTCGGAAGAAAGAAGCAAAGCATGAAGAAAATCGAGAACGAGAAACAAAGAAAGCCAAGAAAATAAGAAGGAGAATAATTGGAAAACGAAGCAAATAGAAAACAACAAGAGAAGCAAAACGAAGCAATGAGAAAAATGAACACGAGAAACTAAAAAGGAGAATTATTCAGAAGAAAGAAGCAAAGAATGAAGAACATCGAGAAAAGGAACGAGAAACAAAAAAAAGCTTAGAGAAAACTTAAATGAACACGAGAAACCAAAAAGGAGAATTAAAGTAGAGAATTTAGAAAACCGATCAAGAGAACCAAAACGAAGCAATGAGAAAAATGAACATGAGAAACCAAAAAGGAGAATCATTCAGAAGAAGCAAAGAATGAAAAACATAGAGAACAAAAAACAAAAAAAGCCAATAAAATAAGAAGCAGAAAAATTGGAAAGCACGAAGCAAAGAGTTAAAAGTAGAGAATTTAGAAAACCGAACAAGAGAATCAAAACGAAGCAACGAGAAAATGAACAAGAGAAACCAAAAAGGAGAATAATTTGGAAGAAAGAAGCAAATAATGAAGAAAATCAAGAACGGGAAAGAGAGAAAGCCAAGAAAATAAGGAGAATAATTGGAAAAACGAAGCAAAGAGAGAAACTTAAAAGTAGAGAATTAAGAAAACCGAACAAGAGAACCAAAAAAAACAATGAGAAAAATGAACACGAGAAACAAAAAAGGAGACTAATTCGGAAGAAAGAAGCAAAGTATGAAGAAAATCGAGAACGAGAAACGGAGAAAGCCAAGAAAATAAGAAGGAGAATAATAGGAAAAAACGAAGCAAAGAGAAAACAACAAGAGAACTAAAACGAAGCAATGAGAAGAATGAACACGAGAAACTAAAAGGAGAATAATTCAGAAGAAAGAAGCAAAGAATGAAGAAATCGAGAACGAGAAACAAAAAAAGCAAAGAGAAAACTTAGAAGTAGAACCAAAACGTATCAATGAGAAAAATGAACACGAGACACTAAAAAAGGAGAATAATTCGGAAGAAAGTAAGAAAAATGTAGAAAACGAGAAACAAAAAACGCAAAGAGAAAACTTAAATGAACACGAGTAACCAAAAAGGAGAACTTAAAAGTGGATAATTCAGAAAACCGACCAAGAGAACCAAACCGAAGCAATGAGAAAAATGAACACGAGAAACCAAAAAGGAGAATAATTCGGAAGAAAGAAGCATAGAACGAAGAAAATCGAAAACGAGAAATTGAGAAAGGCAAGAAAATAAGGAGAATAATTGGAAAAAACGAAGCAAAGAGTTAAAAGTAGAGAATTTAGAAACTGAACAAGAGAACCAAAACGAAGAAATGAGAAAAATGAACACGAGAAACTAAAAAGGAGAATAATTCGGAAGAAAGAAGCAAAGAATTAAGAACATCGAGAACGAGAAACAGAGAAAGGCAAGAAAATAAGAAGCAGAATAATTGGAAAAAACAAAGAAAAGAGAAAACTTAAAAGTAGAGAATTTAGAAAACCGACCAAGAGAACCAAACCGAAGCAATGAGAAAAATGAACATGACAAACCAAAAAGGAGAATAATTCGGAAGAAAGAAGCATAGAAGGAAGAAAATCAAAAACGAGAAATTGAGAAAGGCAAGAAAATAAGGAGAATAATTGGAAAAAACGAAGCAAAGAGTTAAAAGTAGAGAATTTAGAAAACCGAACAAGAGAACCAAAACGAAGCAATGAGAAAAATGAACACGAGAAACCAAAAAGGAGAATAATTCGGAAGAAAGAAGCAAAGAATTAAGAACATCGAGAAGGAGAAACAGAGAAAGCCAAGAAAATAAGAAGCAGAATAATTGGAAAAAAAACAAAGAAAAGAGAAAACTTAAAAGTAGAGAATTTAGAAAACCGAACAAGAGAACCATTTTAAACAAAGCAATGAGAAAAATGAACACGAGAAACCAAAAAGGAGAATAATTCTGAAGAATGAAACAAAAAATGAAGAAAATCGAGAACGAGAAAGAGAGGAAGCCAACAAAATAAGGAGAATAATTGGAAAAAATGAAGCAAAGATAAAAACTTAAAAGTAGAGAATTTAGAAAACTGAACAAGAGAACTAAAACGAAGCAATGAGAAAAATGAACACGAGAAACTAAAAAGGAGAATAATTCAAAAGAAAGAAGCAAAGAATGAAGAACATTGAGAACGAGAAAAAAAAACAAGAAAAAAAGAAGCTTAATAATTGGAAAACACGAAGCAAAGAGTTAAAAGTAGAGAATTTAGAAAACCGAACAAGAGAACCAAAACAAAGCAATGAGAAAGATGAACACAAGAAACCAAAAAGGAGAATAATTCGAAAGAAAGAAGCAAAGAATGAAGAAAATCGAGAAAGAAGAAAATGTGTAAACTAAGATAACAAGAAAAAAAATTGGGAAGGATGAAACTGAGAAAACTTGAAAGTAGAAAATTTAGAAAACCGAACAAGAGAACCAAAATGAAGAATAAAAAAAATAGAAACCGATCAAAGTGAAGAGAAAAGAGTGACGAGAAACTGACTAATAAGAAAACAAATAAAATAACTAAAAATCGAGAGTACTAAAATGAGACAAATAAGAGTATGAAAGAAAAAATAATTTAGATGAATAAATAATAAGATTACGAAAATGACAAATCAAATAAAGCATCAAGTCATAACCTATAATAAGAGAATCTGAAACATTAAGCAAACCTTGTCAATACAACTAAAATATTTAAGAGACTATGAATGAAAATTGTGAACACTAAGATTTTGTATGTCTTATCAAATGCATGGTTTGAACCTATGTGGTTGCTATCTCCAAGCGGCGGCACTATTGTTGAAACTTTGTATAAAAGCCATTCTACAGCAATACAATGATTTCTAAATAAGTTTTGTACGGGTTGATGCGGAGCCAAAAGGCAACATACAAATTGAATAAACGAATAGTTATTAACTGCAAAGAAGGAATTGATTGCAAATTGTTGATAATTTTGAAGTATATAAACAAAATCATGTCATGACAACAAAATAAAATTGGGGGAAAAGGAGAACGTACAACACGCCGGCAAAGGTCGCTTTCCTTGCCGGCGTCCTCTATAACCGACCAAAACAAGCATGAGTGATGATCATCTTCCCCGCTAGCTACCGCCAACACAATCTAGATATCCAGTGCACGCCGGCTTCCACAACTGTAGCCTGACAATGCTCCTTTACACCCTAGAAAAATATAAATCAATGGTTATCAATCCGATATATAAAAGGTGTTGAGAACATAAATACACACAAAGTTACTCAAGCTTCATAATTTGTTTGCGTAAACCTGAGTAAAAGCTGTACCGAAATTTGACCGTTGCCATTCAAGACAAGTGCAAACAAGCCTGAGAGATGCTCATCTTCCCCGCCAGCTACGACCAATACAATCTAGAGATCCGGTGCAGGCTGGCTTCCACAATTGTAGCCTGACAATGCTCCTTTACACCCCTAGTAAAAAGTATACATCAATGGTTATCAATCTGAAATATAAAAGATACACACTAAGTTCCTCATCTAAAGCTTCATAATTTGTCAAACCTGAGTAAGAGCTGTACCGAAATTTGACCGTTGCCATTCAAGACAACTGGAGAATTGCATATGTGAGGCCCTCCATTAGTTTCCTAATGAACTTACAAGAACAAAAGTACACATCTACATTAGACAAAACGAGAGTAAAACTGAAGCGTAATTTCATACTAAATTAGTAAAAGTAGTCAGCAAGCGAATAAATATCTTCCCTCCACGCCCCTGAACCCAAGAAATTAAGCCAAGTTTAAAACGTGCAACGAGAATTACCTCAGCATGCCAGATGCAAACTATATGATTTTATCCTTCTCATGTACTTTATATGTCAAATGCACTAATTACTACTGGTAGGTAACTTTTGCTGCAGGAATATCACTTCATACATAATTTAGGTCTGAACTATAATATATATACTAGGAAGATTTCAGCATGGTGTGCCGCCTGTGGGATGTGAATCTGAGACAATGAAGACAGACTACATATTTTACTAAAACAGTCCCATGGTACAGTGAACATCTCTGGAACAGTTTGAACAGGAGATGATCAAGCAGCATAGACTAATTATATCGTACAACATTTGGTGAGAAAAAACATGTCAAGTGTGTAGATGAAACATTGTACAACAGCTAAGCAGAACAAAATATATCCTAAGCCAACCCATTTGTTTTGATACCTTGGCGATTCACAACAACAAATTCGACCTCTTAGGAACCCCTGAATCTCCACCTAGCCAGTCGTGCAAGAGCTTTCTATCAGTAAGAGCTGCAGGACACAACCTTCTGCAGCATCTGTTCCATTTCTCTCACGGAAGCCTGCAAGATTATCAGTATATAAATGCAGATTTGTTATATTGATTCTTGATGCACAGAAAGAAAGTCACACAAGAACTTCATCCATCGGTAAGAGTTGCAGGACCATCAACAGGCAAAAGCAAAGCTGGTTTGCTGATACTTGATGCACATAAGGAGAAGAAGAAAAAAAAAGGCCAGGTTGACCAATATTTCAATAAGAGAGTTATCTGAAACAAAATTTGACCTACATATGAATTATGAGATGAAAACCCATGATGAATAAGCGAGCTCATAAACTTAATGGCTGGGTAGTTAACCTCAGTGTTTTATAGCAATAAATAGATCAACGGTCGCAGTAAAACATGTTTGTTACTTAGAAGAGAAAAAGGAAACACTGAAATGGTGTTACAATGATCCACATGAATGATCAAATATTTCGCTCTTCTCAGTGAACAAAAAAGCCATACGAAAAATAACAGGCAGCACTTTATATGCAGTCTGTATCCACAAAAGAAAGAAAGAAGATTTTGACTACTTAATGCAAATCATATTAGTATGAAGGCATTGGAACTCGTCATGTAATCAATGAGTGGCTTCTGATATGTGTAAGAACTGCATATTTCATTCATATTCTTAGAAACAGAAGTCACGTCTGGAATGCAAGGAAATTGTACAGAAGCATGTGTTGAGGAAGTAACTGAGAATTAGTATGAACTATTTGCTTCCACCCACAAAAACTATTATGAATATACTTATTATTGGGATCATGTATACAACTAAGAGCATCTCCAACAGGCGCCCAACAACACCGCACCCAAAAAAAGTTTTACAGCTCCATTTTAGCACTTTTAACGCGCCGTGGTTGAAATCGGTTTACAAGACGCACTAAAAACTGCGCGCAAAATGCAGCAGTCCAGCAGGCGCCCAAAAAGCTACACGCTAAAATAATTTCTTCAACATATATATAACGGACAAGTCCCTAATGTTTAGAAATAAGTCCAACTAGCTCGCAATCAGGTCCCTGCGCAAAAATTAAAAACGCAGACAGACGCCCAATCGTTGGAGCTGGCTAGCTAGCTAGCTCTGCTCGCATGGCAGTGCGTGCGGACGCGCAGCGTCCGCACGGCTGTTCGCCGTTGCTCGCATGGCAGTGTGCGAGGCCGCTGCGCGTCCGCCCGGCCTCCGCGACCGCCGTTGGGCGCCGTTCGCCTGGACGCGCGCCGCCTGCAGCGGTGTGGAGCTCGACGGCCACGGGGCGCACGAAACGAGGATGGCGGCGACACCCTGATCCCGGCCCAACGCGGAGGCTACCGGCACCGCACCGGAGACGAGGATGAAAGCTTCCGTCGCCGCCGATTCCGGCGGACTGGCGACACGATTTTGGGCGATTCAGACCTATTCCAGCCGGCCGGCGGCACGATTCCGGCCGGCGGCATGATTCCGACGGTCAGGAGATGGAAGGGGGCTCTGGTGGGCGGCGCCGGTCGTCGGTCGTCGGAGTGGGGATTCGGCCGGTTTCAGGCGAAAGTGAAACTTCACTGTTGGCAGTTGGAGTTCGCGCCTTCGTCTCTGTTTTGTCCAGCGCGCGCGCTGGAGTCGACGCACCAAGTATAGGGCAAAATATCCAGCTTTGCCCAGCGCGCGCTACGATTTTTGCAGCGCGCTAGCTTATACAGCCTCCGCTGGAGCACCGTTTTTAGACTCGCGCGCACCAAAAAGTCGTTATTTTCAGCGCGCGCTCCAAATAGGGCGGCTGTTGGAGATGCTCTAAGTTAAGTTGGACCGGTAGGTCCATGGCTACCCAGCTTAAACTGTGCATGTCACACACATCAGTTTGAGATATTCATGTGAGTTATAAGTCTATAGTTAATACAGTCAGTTTTCCTATATCCTCTTGAAGCCAATGTTCATGTGTCGATGTAAATATTATACCGGTAAAAGGTTAACAAACACTGCATTTAATTAGGACATATTGTATGAATTTTATCCGAAAGAGGCATACCTGAATATTAAGCCACACTCATCCCAAATGAACAGCATAACAATGGTATCTCACACGAAGCCTTGTATATGGCAGCTTCATCAAAAGTTTTTGCATGTTGTCCCCATAGAGTAACAAAGGCACGATTACCACTTCATATAAAAGTACAATGTCAGTGCTTATGATTTTCAAAGAATGTACTATTAAATTGTTCATGTGTGTACTACTAATTATACCTTGTATCCGTTATATAGATGTTTATTCTTGGATCTTTAAAACATCAAGAAGTTGAGCAGTAACTCACGCATGGATCTGTAAAATAAAAATCAAGAGAAGCTCATGTCAAATCACTTTGATTCCATGCTCTCTTTATACAACAACCTATACCAAATACCAGTGATCAACCCATGCAAATCTGAGTATATCAAATAAGAACTAAATGGTCTAGCTACCATTAGGACATGATATTTTAAACAAATTCGTCAATGGAAGAAACAATAGCGCAGGACAAACTTTCATGACTCGAAGTTGTGGTGGTGGCCGCCTCACAGTCATAGGTAATCGTATGGGCAGAATCTAGTGGAAGGTCGAAACCTAAGTGGAACACTGCCACGCAAGAGGAGAAAGTCAGCTGTTAGGCACGCCAAATATCCACGATATCGTTATTTGTTAATGCCATAAAACTGATTCACATCATACTCCACCCAATAGAGTTGCAAGAAAATCTTGGAGTTACTATTACTTGGCTGGTTTTGCTTGGCACAGAATGTGCTTTGCTTTAACTTGTTGATGAATGATGTTTTCATAATAAAAACTGAACTGTACATACTTCACACGTACACAAAAGAATACCACTGCGTACGTTTCTCCTGTCACTTCACTTGCACATCCCATAAGAGTTTAACTAAGCATATACTAAATCCTATGAGTTTCCTAGTGACCCATCAAAATGGCTAATCTACATAGGCTGGAAAGCGAAGCCACTTTAAGTGCTTGGTCCTCAAGATCTCAGATCAAGAAGCATCTGCTAGCAAGAACAGAGGACTCCTGCTCGGGCACGCGCCGGCAAGCCAGCGGACAGAGAAGCCGCAGCGGGACGCCGGCGAACAGAACCACGTCCACGAGCCATAGGTGAAGGAAGTAGATCGACAGAAGGCACGGGGAGAGGACGGATGGGACGGTGGCGGTACCTGGGGGTGGGTCGAGGACGCGGTCCATGCGTAGGGGAGGCGAGGCAGAGCACCCCGTCGGAGCTGACAAACCAAGAATCGACCGACCAAGGTGTCGAATCCGCCTTGGGTAAACGGATCTGACCACCCCAACTGCAAGAACGCAGACAAGATCGATCGCCGAGTAGCAACGGCGCAAGCTGCGGGGAGAGGAAGGAGGAAGCGAGCGGGGAGGAGAGGCGGTGGGCGAGAGGGAGCCGACCGTTGGTTTGTGTCGCTGGTTTGGCAAGGCGGCGGAAATCGGAAGGAAAGGGGATTGGTGATATCGGGTCGGAGTCGGACAGGTTTGGACGTTTGGTTGTTCGGGGCGAGTCGGGTCGGCACCGCGGCCCCCAAAGGGAACCAGTCAACGCTTGGTCGTACGTGAAGCGGCTAGCCCGGTTGAAGAGTGAAGTTTCAGCAATTCGTGCATGTCGACTTTTGGGCTGCAAAAGTGGCAATTCTATCATATCCAATTGGTAAGTGACGCAAAATGCAGTATATCTTACTTGTCTGTTTTAACGAGCTACTCGCGAATTCACCGAGTCAAGCCGAGCCGAGTATTATTTTTGGACAAGGGAGGAAACAATATGAGAATAATTAAAACGGAAGTGAACAATGTTGAGATATGGACCAGGGGTGCATAGTTTCACTAGAGGCATATCTCTCCAAATAAACAAAGCACTATTTGGTGAGTAAATTACAATTGGGTACATAGTAAATTCTACTTAACTTAACTTTTAATACTATGATCATTCATGACAAGATTCATATATGAGCATTACGTTCAAGATATATAGGTCATGCATGTATGCTCATTTATAATTACTCCACTTTGAGTCCGCTTGTATGGTTACATATATAGGTATAAAGTTCAAACAAACAGATAAATAACACCACAATTTAAATATCTGAATATTAAATATTACTCAACTTTACATAACTATTAGCAACAAGACTTCTCCCATTTGGTAAGAACTAAAGGAACTACTCACGCGACAACATATGAATCATGGTCAGAGGAGATCAATAATGATTTAAAAAAACTGGAAAAAACAAGCTTTCACTTGCGTACTGCTATCCACTCTATAATAAAGCATTACATGAAGACTATAGCAATCATACTTGTAACTATTTATTCATTCCCTTTATTTTTCATGCATTAGTTGTTGCATTTTATCTCTTAATATATAGGACTTTGGTCATTAGCGATATTTAGTTTTATAGCAATTTTATAGATGGTATTCTTTAAATAAAAATAAAGATGAAAAGAGCATACAAAAGTAATATACATACGCTGAAAATTTATGCATATTTTCATGGTGGTCAAAAACAAAGTTTGCAATCTAAGTGGTTATTGATGTAGAGGGGATCCAGGGGAATCCCAAGCTTATCATTTTCACATATATTGGACATTCCTTAGTTTTGTGTTCCTACACTTTCCTATGAAAATCCTTCATCAAAAAATTCTCCTATACTTTTTATGCATTTATACATTAGTTTCATAGATAGTAACTTCAAAACGGTTCCATACATGCAAAATAATCTTATATGTAAAATTTTAGAAATTTTCTTGAGTGGGAAAACTCCAAAAGAAAAAATTAAACCCAAAAGGAGCCAAATTAAAGCGTAAAAATCCCACTATTGTAACAAAAGAAATAATATGTCCAGAAAACAGAAACTCGAAAACGCCAATTTTCAGCACACTTAAACATCTTGTAAAGTTTTGCTGATTTTTGTGCACGCACTGTGTTAAAATGATGATATATTGATTGTTTCGTGATTTTGTGAGCTTCCAATAAATATTAAAAATCGCACGGTGAACATCAACGTGCTGAGGACATGTTTGGAAAGCAAAATAAAAACTAAAAACGAATAAAATGAAATGTTTTTGTTTTGTACAGAAAGTAAAAAAAAACCAAGGAAACCAAATAAAGAAACAAATGAAAATGCAAAAAAGGAGAGGATGAAAGTGCATCTTGAGAATATTTCTCTTGATTAATTTTGTGTTTCACCTTTAGAGACTTCTCACAAATTATTAGGGGCCTAAAATGGCCGAGTACTTATTGAACGTCTCCGAACTCCGATCCCCAATCCAATCCGGAGACCATTGGAATTCGGGGTGGGCTGAGACTTCTCACAAATTATTAGGGGCCTAAAATGGCCGAGTACTTATTGAACGTCTCCGAACTCCGATCCCCAATCCAATCCGGAGACCATTGAAATTGTCAATATTTCCGCACGTTCAAGAGAAATTACCTGAAACCCAGCCCTACCACGCAGCTCAACAGAGTCGAGAGCGGGAAGCGGTCGCAACCGAAGCCGAGATCCCAGCTGCCTTCGCCGCCACCGCCTCACCGGCCGGCCTCCCGTCCGCCGCAGGGATGGTGACTATCCGGTCCGCCCTCCGGCGCCTGGCACCGGCCGCTGGTTTCGTCAGCAAAGGCGTCCGCGGCAGCCCTGGACCTACTAGCGTCACCGCCAGGGTAGGTACCTGAAACCCCCATGTCTAATTAACCTTTGGCTCTGTTTGGATGTTGGTATTGAAGACCAAGAAACCTGGCCCATACCGAGGCCACCCAAACAGCTTAATCCGGGCAATTGATGATTCCGACCCTGAATACCAATATCCAAACGCAGCCATGTTCTTTGTATATATATAGGGCAATTGTTGGCTTACTTTGGAAGTTTATAATTCTGTAACATTCTGTTCATCGTGATTTGCAGCGGAATATCTTCACCCATGCCGGTGGATTCAGGATGTTTATGAGTGAACGCTTCAATCTGTACGTATTACGTTGCCATTCTTTTCCTCTCAAATGTTGTGGCCAGATTCGTCAGGTAACGGATTTTAATCCTGTTATTATTATTACAGGAAGAAGCCGGAGACTTGGTTTTTAGGCATCGCCATTGCCGTCGGAGGTACTTACAAATTTAAAGTGCAGAAGGACTGGGATGATGAAGAGGAACACAAAGCTCTAAAGGATCCAGTTACCTGAACCATCCATGTAATTTATTTTTGTAACTATAAGAAGCATTATCTTAAGAAAGAAGCCTGCACTCAGGAATGTGCTTCAAGTACTTGTACGGTGGTGTAAATTGTGATGCTCTCGTATGGGCTGTGAAAATATAGCTCCACCGACTAGTGAGACGCCATGGGCGTGCAGGTTGTGCCATCCCACGACGCTGTCAGAGCGGCGAACTATCTAACCTGGCTAAAAGACTAGGACTAACAACGGCCAGCACGTGAACAAAGCTCATCCTGCTGACAGGTTATTCCGAACTAAATTTTAACTGACATAACTGAACCTAGTACTGTCTAAACTGGAACTTCTGACAAAAGGAACAATTTTATAGTATGAAGTTCCAGGTTTGAACATCTTCCGTTTCTTTGCCCGATCTTGCTCCGGCAGAAAAAAATCTAGTGGACAGAGGCACAGAGCTCTTCCGAGCAGTACCGTGTTAACACCTTAGAAGTGGATGGGAGCTGAAACTGAATATGATGAACTCGAGCTGATTACGAGATATGTGGCCAGCAAGATATCATCAGCCGATAAAAAGAGATTGATGGCAGTGACTGCTTCGACAAGTAGTATGCTCAGCACTTCAGTGTAAACAAGCCGATAAAGAGATATCTGATCCGGAACGTAACAAAAGATATCTGATCTGGCAATGTCGAGTACCCGTGACGTGTCTTTGCTGAAAATGAAGCTCGGTTTGGGAGATAAAATCTTGAGGTGACCTATAGTTGGACTCGTTATGACTGGCGCACGTGCGACGAACCTTATTTTAGAGTTTGCCTAGGAGTTGTGTACTTCCTTATTTTATTTTATTTGCACTTACTTCCTTATTTATTTTGGCCACTTATAATAGGGTTCGTCATAGCTTGGCGGAGTTACCGTCACGAGGTAGACGACTCCTAGTTATTTATTATCTTTGTCGACTTTGTTCGGCATTATTGTCTAGCATTGCCTGGCAGATTTAAGAGTACTCCAGATTTAAATAGTAAATAATATACGTCTGTGTGCATCAACTGATAAAGAGACCAAGACTTTGTGAAAAAACTAGTTCATTGTTTATGATGCCTCAAGTTGGGGATCCAAAAGTGTCTTCGGTCATGAGGATGGCAGCATAGTTCATATACCTGAATACCTCTCTTTTATCGTTGCATGATGCGAGTTTGATAAATGATAATAACCTATATAGATACGACAGAGGTGTCTGGGAGATTCTTGATACTCATGGGCATTTAAAAAAAATCTGGCTTAGCTTATACGAAGGAGGTGCGCCATGATTTGCTAGAACCACATTTCTTTGACAATTTGATTTTCCATTGTTTAAACTAATATTTCCTGATCTAATAGTGCTTCCTCGCTTGGGTTATTGAAACGAAGCCTTGTTTTCACGTTCAGTTTCATGCTACTTAGTGCTAGCTGAGACCAGCAGTAGGCAGTAACTTGGAACATGCATTTCATATGTATGGTTTTTAAAAGGAAAAATAATCTAGATAGATACTTATTTAGCAGACTAGGGCTATCGAGTCTTGTTCCTGGAGAGGAAGATGGAATATCTTCAAAGCAGTACCGTGTTAAGAACACACAAGGGCATGTGAGTTGAAACTTAAGATTATTAACTAAATGGGTTGCTCGGTACAACGTTGCAGGCTTAAACATCTCCAGTCTTGTTCCTCGCCTGAACATGATGAACCCGTCACACCATCGTCCGACTTCAGTGGTGTCACATAAGCACCGTCAATTTCTAGGGATTCCACATTTTCTACTACCACGCCATGAACACTACAAATAATCAAATCTGTAAAGAGCTGATAATTCGGAGAGTTGTTTTGGGCAGTGCTAACGTGAACTCGTGAGACATATGGATTGGAGTTGAAACTGAAGGCTCGATGGAGTTACTGAGGTTTTTATCTAGCTGCAGGCACACACAGTTACAGCGGGATCCAGCCAGAATCCAACTCCTAGTTCATTTTGAAGTTTCTAGTTCAAATTTGGTGTCAATTTTTGACATATAAATCTTAGAATGACTGGAAGCGGGATATTGGCAGGCGACACCTACACGCGTTTCGGTGGAACAGTGGAAGCCATCACATCAACGACTACAGGTGAGATCGATGGATTTACTTGAGTTTCAGAGTTTTTATCTAGCCTTGTTAATACCTGAGAAAGAGACCGAAGTTGAAAATGAAGACAAGTAACTCGATGAAGTTGCTCAGTTTCAGAAATTGAATCTAGTTGCAGGCACACATAGTTTACAGATGTTTCAGTCGAAGCTGGTACATCTACGATTCAATGCCAATTGTCTCATGAAACTAAACAATACACCAATTCTCTCGCACCTAAGCCCTATATATATAGCTTGCCATCTGGTTTGTGGCCAAACAATTCTTCGTCAGTAGTAGCAGCATCCCTTTTTTTAGGTTTCCAATGAGTCAACCTCCAGGATATGGTTAGAACATCTCTAGCAGAACCCGCAAAAGGATCAAACCCGCATAATAACCGCCTGTTGCGGATTGAAAACCGCAAATTTGCCCAACCCGCAAAAGTTTTTACAGGGCCCCGAGAATCCCTGCCTCGGAACGGCTTTTTCGCGGATTTGAGCGCCGAATCTAGGGGCCCCTGCATTTGGTCAAAACGGTTGGCGGGTGGGAGTATTCACCACGCGCGCTTCCGCTCTTCTTCCCCATCTCGCCGCCGCCGCCGCCAGCGATTCCCTCCCTTTCCCGGCCGCATCTGAAGGCGCCCCGCCGCACGCGAGCTGCCCCGGCCGTGGAGGTACCCTGCCGCCGGTTTCCGGCTAGCCGTGCCCGTGGAGAATCCGAATCTGCGTCGCCGTCGCCGATCTGCCGGTGAGTCTTTTCCGCTCGATTTGTCTTCGATTTTGGCCGGAGTAGCATGTAGTGAGTGTTCCTTGCGCGTTTCAGATGGAGTTGAGCCCGGAGGAAGAGTTGGTGCTCTCCGACTCGTCCTCCTCCGACGACTCCGATGTGGAGATGCTGTTCGAAATCCGACGGCAGCAAATGGTGGTCGCCGTCCTCGCCGTCAAGGAGTTCGAGGACCGGTATGCAAAGCGGCGGCAAGGATCCAAGGTTGGCCGCCTTTGCATACCGCAAAACCGCTTCTACGGCAATGAGCTTCTCATGCGCGATTACTTCGCCGAAATCCCGACGTACCCGGCTCACATCTTCCGAAGAAGGTACCGTATGCGCTGCTCTCTTTTCGTGAAGATAGTAGAAGCTTGCGAGGCGATGTGTCGGTACTTTACCCGTCGAAGGAATGCCGCGGGTTTGATGGGTTTCAGCGCGTGCCAGAAGATCTCCGCCGCAATGAGAGTCATTGCCTATGGCGTCCCGGCTGACTATGCCGACGAGTATCTTCGTATTGGCGAGATACTACGATCGAGTCCGTTCGTATGTTTGCTAAAACCATTATCGAACTCTACGGAAAGATATATCTTCGGGCACCAAACGAAGAAGATACCGTGAGGCTCATGGCGATGAATGAGCCGCGAGGTTGGCCGGGCATGCTAGGTAGTATTGACTGTATGCATTGGACTTGAAAGAACTGCCTAAAGGCATGGCATGGACAATATTGTGGCAGGGTAGGCGATGCAACAATTGTACTTGAGGCCGTTGCGTCCGAGGATCTATGGATTTGGCATTACTTTTTTGGTTTGCCGGGCACATGTAATGATATCAATGTGTTGCAACGGTCTCGTCTCCTTCGTAGGCTAGCAAGTGGAGATGCTCCGGCTTGTAACTTCACGGTCAATGAGCATGAGTACACAACGGGTTACTATCTTGCCGATGGTATTTACCAACCTTAAACTACATTCGTGAAGACCATCTCAAATCCAAGAGGCAAGAAGCAAGCTGAATTTGCAAAGGCTCAAGAGGCATGCCGAAAGGATATAGAGAGGGCATTTGGTGTCTTGCAATCTAGGTTTACCATAGTTCGAGGACCAGCTCGTTTTTGGGACAAGAAAACTCTCAAAAACATCATGACTTGTTGTGTGATTCTTCACAACATGATCATAGAGGATGAAAGGGGCTTGGACTTGGAGTTGTCATATGACAATGTAGGTAGCCGTGTGAAGCCAGCTAGAAACCCCGTTCGCGTCCAAGCTTTTCTGCAGACTTACCGTGAGATAGAGGACAAGGACGAACACAACCAGCTGCAGCTAGACCTGGTTGAACACATCTGGCAGCTGCATGGGCAGTAGCTACTTTTTAGTTCATTTGAGCCATGTTTCATTCAAACAATATTGTTATTCTACAACATCTTGTATTGAATTATTATTTAATTCGTGTGATTCAAACTTTCATTGTAATAAACTATTTGTGAGGATTCATGATATCCTACTATTGTAATATGAATCTTTATAATTTAGGTCTAATTTATTTATCAAAATGATATTCATTTCTGTTTTGCGGTTCTGCATATGCAGTTTCTGAACGCTAGCGGGTTCTGCTCCGCCGCGCGGCGTTTCGAGCCAAAAAGCGTGAGTTGCGCGAACTGCAAAAGTGTTTTGCGGGTTCGCGTTTTGCGAGTTCTGCTAGACATGCTCTTAGAGCAAATTCAAACAAGTTCCTGAGCCTTCAATTGTTCAAGGAACATGGTTATATCAAAACATATGCTCAAACTAATTTTCCAGTCTGACGTCACACGACAGGAACAGTTAAGATCAAAGTTCATCCAGACTACAGGGAACACACTAATTTTCTATTCTGACTTCACGACAACAACAGTTAAGATCGAAGTTCATCCAGACCACAGCCTACAAGGAACACACTCCCAAGGTCTGGAGGCTCCAACACTTGACAGCACGATCGATCTGCCTCGGTTTCTTGGTACCAACTAGAATGAAGACTGTGCTTCAGTTTTTGTTTCGACGGACATATACCTGTAGGAATGCACAATTATTACAGAGAACACATACAAGTGAGAAAATAGAAAAAATATAGTATTACTTTTTAAAGACTTGTTCCTCCGTATCAAAATATAAGACTCTCTAGTCACTTACCATACATATAGACATATTTTAGTGCAACATTATAAGGATCTGGTTGGAATCTTAAATTGTGTTAGAAAGAACTACATATACAGACTAAGGAGTCATACTCCCTCCGTTTCAAAATATAAGTCGCACCACCTACTTTTCACACACATGTATCTAGACATGTTTTAGAACACCTTGCACTAAAACATGTCTAGATACATGTGTATGAAAAGTAGGTGGAAAGACTTATACTCCCTCCGTCCAATAATAACTGTCTCAAGTTTGCCACAAAGTGGATGTATCTAGACATTAACATGTATGGATACATCCACTTTTTCACAAAGTTAAGACAATTATTATTGGACGGAGGGAGTATTTTGAAACGGAGGGAGTATTTTGATACGGAGGGAGTATTACATAACTAATACACAAGGGTGGAGCCGAAAGAGCAAGATTCGGCCTCGGTAGGGCAGGAAGCCCTCCGTCGGTCTTGGTAATCTTTTTCGTGAAATAAATGAAATCTGCACCTGTGGCTTTTTACAGTTTTACCCCCTAATCAAATCTTTGCCCCATTATCCCGAAGTTTACAAATCGTCTGACGATTTCCCTGACGTGGCTGGTCGGCTGCTGGCTGGTCCCACTTTCAGGCTGATGTGGCACCATCACGATGATATACCGGCTTCCGCTGACGGTTGGGCCGAGTTTGCGCACCGTGCCGCCGAACATGCAGTAGACGGGATGGATGGCAAGCAGATCTCCGTAGCTTCAGTAGCGACTTGCAAGGTCCAGCTGGTCGTTGTCCTGACAGTTCACGGTGCAGCAGGTGTTTGTGTTACGGAAGCCTAAAAAAATCTTGCGTCCAGTGTGTGTGTGTGGCCGGTCAGAATGGGGAACCAACCCTGCAGGTCTGGATCCAACGGCTTGCCGTCAGTGAAACAGTCCACCAAGATGAATGTGCTAGACAATCCAAACTTGCTATTTGTTGTCCACGATCTAGAGCATTTGCCACAGACGCCAATTGTGTAAGTCAAACGGGCAAATTGGTCCGTGTCCTAAACGGTGTCGCTTTTACCCGTCTTGGTCCGGTCCGGGACGGATCGTGGCTCAGCAATGGGTTCGGTTTTGGTTGGGTGCGATGGATTACGACTCGGCCTAGGTCTGGTCTGGACCGATATACTACTGGCCTAGCCCTTCTTCCTCCTCTCCCCAAGTTCCCAACACCAGCCGAAACCAAGGTTCGGTTCGCCGTTCCCCTCACTGTGCTACAGTGAAAAGGCGATTTTTGAGCTCCTCCCCGTCAACCCACCTCGCTCGCCGGTGAACCGCGGGTTCCCCCTTCCTCCGCCGGCCGCTCCGGCGGCGGGAGGATGGGGGAACCCCGGATCTCGGCTTGTACATAGTGTAGGGTTTGGTAGGGTTCCTCCCGGCGGCGTTGTGGTGTGGGCGACGGTGTCGGCGAGGTGTTTGGTGTCAGCGTGCTCCCTCACCGGCGGCGGAGCTCTTCGGGTCTTCGACGTGGCGCGCGCGACTTCTGGAGGTCGGGGATCCGCGGATCCGCTGGCCTCGTTCGTCCCCGGGTACTGCGAGTGGTGGTGGAGGTGCGGCGAGGCTGCTGTGGTGGATGGTGGTGTGCAGGCGGTTGATCTGGGGCGCTGGCCGCGGATCTGGAGCGGAAGATGCTCGGGGCGGGTCCCCGGCCGATGGACGTCGTTCTCCTTCAAATCCAGCTCGTCGGAGCTGGTGGCTGCTGCGGCTCTTCAAGGCCTTCGGGCGTGGAGCTCTTCTGTTCCAAGGGCAAGATCTCCGGGCGGGCGGCGGTGGTCGCGCGTGGTGGTGGATCGAGAGGTTGAAGACGGTGTGCCTCAGCTGTGTCGTCTGTATCCTCTTTTTTTCTTTGCTTGTATTTGCTGCTGTATTGTCTTCTTTTCCGTATGAATACAAGTATGAAAAATAAAAAATAAAAAACACCAGCCGAAACCTGCCGTATGGTCCGAAGTCCGAACCGCTGCTGTGCTAGGGTTCGCCACCCCGTGCCCGTCGTCCTCCAGCTCTGCACCGCCCCTTCATCAGTGTCTGCACCACCTCACACCGCCTTCGGAATTGAGGTGAGAGAGCTTCAACAAATCCCGGGGGTAGGGAGGGTGGGGGGTGGGGTATTTAGGCTTTACAGGATGCCATGTGTGCTGCTGAATTATTTTCCTAGGACTGTTTCTTCTTAATGTACGTTGGAACTGTCGATTTGATCAGATATTATCTTGGAGGAACAGCTGGTTTGTCTCTGAAATCTGAATCGCATCTAAGCAGATCCAAGAGACTCGGGTGAAGTTATCTTAAGAGCTAGAATACCGCATTTATGTGATGGCGACGCACTTTAAACTGCCTGCTTTTCATTAACACACACACGTAGTAGGAAATATGCTTTGTCACAAAAATAAAATTAGGAGACCATCTCACCATCAGATGAAAATCATGTTAACCTGTTTACTTAGAAGCTTTAGTGATCCAAAACTATCAGTGTCCTTTGTCTTGTTGAGTGATGTGGTTGTACTGACCATCTTTTTTTTAGTGGTTACTGACCGTCTGTCTCTGCACCTAATTATCCTTTGGTAATCTTGCATTTTCCCGGACAAGTTTACTGTCCCTTGGTAAAAAAAACTCAAAAATTTATCATTTGTGCTAGGGTTCCTCACCCCACACACGTTGTCCTCCACCTCTGCACCGCCGCTTCGTCAGGATCTGCACCTACTCACCACCTTCAGACTTGTGGCGATAGAGTTTCAACAGATTCGTGCAATTAATTCCCATTTGTTGAATTGTTTTCCTAGGATACAGGAATAGATTGACGGTACATACCTTGTTGAAATTGTAGTCCTAGGATGCAAATGCTAGTTGGGTCCTCTGTTTCTTTTTTATGTAGGTTGCTGAATACATATGGCTACTAGGGTCTGTAGTGTGCTTTTTTTGCTTTGATCAGATATCTTCGTAGTTGGAACAGTTGTTTGTGGAATCGCATCTAAGAAGATCCTAACTAACATGTAATTTGCTTTAGAGCTTCATGACCGCGTTGATATGATGGCGACACATTGTAAATTGCATACTATTCATTCCCACAGACTGTAGGAAGTATGATTTGTGGCTAATAAAGAAGAAGTAGGAGACCTTCAGATGAAGTTTGTTTTGTTATTTAGTGTTGTACTGTTTTCGTTAGCGATAACAGACTTGTATGGACCCTGAAGCTTTACTGATCCAAAACTATCAGTGTGCTTCGTTTTGCTGAGTGGTGTTGCTCTGATTGTCTATGTGTGCACCTAATTATCCTTTGGTAATATTTCATTTTCTTGGTACCCACTTTTATGCGGAAACTATCCCTTGGTTAAAAACTCGAAGCTATCATTTGCGGTTTGTCCAGAGTATTATTGATTGTTCAATGCTGAGTTTTTTTTATTGAAGGGGATGGTGGCTTTGCTGATTCGAATGCTCATGTATTGCAGTTTATTAGTTAACATTACATTATGTAGCATATCCTTATTTATGTGCTTTCAGTTTGTAACTTGTTAGGGATATGTATTTCTATATCATGGAAAATAGATGTACAAGTGATTTAATTACTTTGTTTGCTCCTTGTCATGCGTCGAATTGGGGCATTGTTCCCTGACTCTTGCCACCACCATGGCACGTCGATCTCCTCATCCTCTCCTTCCTCTTCTCATCAATGCTTAGTCAGTTTGTCCATCCCACCACTGGAGTACACCAACCATGGTTGCCTCCCGCCACAGCCATACAGAGTTTCTCTGCCCCGGCCAACGCTGTAGGCATCTTATTTTTGTCAACACTGGATCGTCATCATCATTTCTCGAGCCCATTCTGTGTGCGAACCCTCTTGTTCAGAGAGGGAGATGTAGAGAAGAGGAAAAAGATGATACATGTCTCACTAGCTAGCATGGCTCATACTTTACTACACATAAAAGGCAAGGGGTTAGACAGTTCGGTTTATTTGCTGTGTAACAGTTTTTGTCATCATTACAATTCTATGGAGATTATGCAGCTGACCATGGTTCTACTATTTGTTTCTTAAAATAATGTGGTTATTATTCAGCTGACTCGAAGTAGCAGTTTTATAAATTTTATTACTCATGTTATAAGCTGATGGCTAGGACAATTTTTTTGTCATTATTACATTTGTATTATTCAGCTGACTCGAAGTGAAACCATTTTTAATGTTGTATTTCTCTGCTTTTCTCAAACAGTTCCTAGGTGTTATACAGTTCTAGAAGTACTTTAGGATTTCAGATATACATGGAGATTGATTTGCCCTTTCATTGTGTTTGTTGATTCCGTAGCAGCTGATTTATTCAACTACCTTGTGCCTCAGATATGAGAGTTCTTATTAACACAGTTTTCCTCCTCTTTTCTCTGTTTCCTGAAACATTTTTAGTTTTATGCTACTGCATATTTTTCATATTTATATGGAGATTTACTTTGTCGTATAATTTGAGTTATGTTTGCTATTTTCATAGAAACTTGTGTATTAAGCTACTTTTTCATGTTGGTCTCAAAATTTCTTCAGGCGCTCTACTACAGCAGGATCAGGATGCCTCGAGTTGGTGATCCAGATTCATCATCTGTTTTCAGAATCGCAGCAGAGCTGGGATACCTTTCTAGCATCGTTGTGGGGAGGTGGCTTGATGGGAATATATATATAAATGGCTTCGATTATATAAGAACATTCAATTATTGGAGCGGAACAGTGCGTGCTGTAGGCGATCCTTTCTTGTTATGGAACTGTATCTACTTAGTTCTTGATAACATCAATTCGCCCTATGCACGGCCTTGGAGTGGATGGAGAATTTAAGATGATGTTAGAGAATACAAGGTGAATGTAATATTTATAATGAATATTTGTATGACACTTCGGTGGAATAAATTTGTGCAGAACGTGGTTTGCTGTACTTGCATTCGTCATATGTAAATTCGTGTAAATCAAAAGCTATTTCACCCGAACCAGGTGGCCATAGGGAAACAAAATTTAGAATCTTGAGCACAATTGTACTCCAATTAAAGCCGAGTAAAACCAGCGGTCATTATTGACCTATCACGGCAGCTGGCGATTACGCGTGCCTGCTAGACTCACGTAGTTAAGTTCAGTTTGACAGGGGTGTCCATGCAATGGTGACATTTTTTGCGAATCAGATGCTATTGTATCAATTAACCAGCAAGATTACAGTCATGTACACAAGGCTAAGAAAACCGGAACCTGGGAAAGCCAGGTTAAGAACAGACGCTTGTTAGCAGTTATATGTGCTGCCCAGATCACTGTCCTTTTTACATGAGAAATTTCATTCGGCCTACGTAGGCTTCAGCAACCAAGCCATGCCCTGATTGAACACAACGTTCACCAGCTCATGGCAATCTGTCTACAAAACGACCCGCCCTGCCCTGTATTACAAGGTAAACACCATCCGGGCATGCGTAGGGTTGGAAGAACAGGCCGAATGAAAGATCTATGCTCAGGCCTGTCTATGCTCTGTCCTTGTTGAACACAACGTTCACCAGCTCCTGGCGATCTGTCTACAAAATGCCCTGTATTACAAGCTAAACACCATCCGGGCATGCGTAGGCTTCAGCAACCAAGGCATTCGACAGAGCCTGACCATAGATAGATGAATGTCATCACTCCCCCCTACATTGCACCGGAGCTGCCTTGCATAGAATTTGTATCAAAGGATGCATCCACGTTTTCCTTGATCCTATCCCCATCCGGAGGTTTCCACTTCTTAGTTGGAATCGAAGTTTCTTGGGGTTTAGGCTGGGCGGCAGCATAAATGAGGATCTGGTGCCTCACCATAGAAGCTGCCGTGCCTCGCGCCCATCTACAAGCATTCGCCATAGGAGCATAATGATTTGCTGGTGCCTCGCCATGCCGCCGAACGTTTCGTGCTGACCATACAGCGCACATACCGCAGAGAACTGAAACCAGTTCTTCAGCTCCTAGAGATGCGTCGGTAATCAGATCAATGGCCCGATAATTCGGGTAAGATAGGTATTTTACTGCCGAACGTTTCCTTGAAAGAGTGCCCAAACAGTTCTGCCAAATGACACTCCAGCAACGCATGCCTGGTAGTATCATTGTGACCTCCACAATCAGTACAGGTACTATGGGGTTCCATATGTTGTCGATGAAAGTTTGCTCGGACAGGCATATAGTTATTAATCAGAAGCTTCTAACCTTAGGTTAGGTGGGGTAGCACCTTCCATACCTTCTTCCAAAAGCGCTGTTCAGGAGCTACTTGCGCAAGCCTTCAGTTTGTAACTGTTCCAGATCAAGCTGTTGTCGACAAAAAAGTTCAGAGACTTTCTCAATATCTGAATCAGGTGGTCTGAACATGGGTTTTCCTCCCGGATCCATTGATCTGACCAATATTTCTATGTCTCCCATCCCCAATACGATTCACAAGGCCCAGATCAAGAGCAGATAGTCAGTTTTACGAGGTGGACCTTCTAATATAGCCTGCCATGTTTGAAAGCTATTCTTATCTGTAGCTGTCATAAATTCTCCCCCATGGAAATATTTTCCTCGAAGAACCCTTGCACACAAACTCCCAGGTTTGGTGAAATTTAGAACTTTCCAGTAATAATTCTACAGGTCTAGGAGTTCTACAGGCTTATCACTCGTTCAGGGCACCTGTAGTTTTTCAGAGAATTCAAGCGCGTGTGGGGGTGTGGCGAGAAGCTCTTCAGCTCTCTCGGCAATCCCAGGCCAGTACAATCCCAGAAATTCTGGATCAGAATAACAAGCATCAAACTCAAACATGTATCTGTAGCCCACATATTTTCATACTCAAAGTTGTTCCCGGTTCACCGTTGAGGCTGGACCGGCGGCTACTTCTATTCCATGCATCAATCACCGACAGTACACCACATGGTTATATTCACAAGTTTAGACATGACTCACCGTCGTCGATCGAGCTGAACCTGTAGAAAGAACTGCTTGTCCTCTAAGGCCCTATCAAACCGCACTTTCACGTCACGATCAGCTGATCAACATCTTATCTTTTGTACCATGTTTGAAAGAGCCAAGATCATTGCTAACTATCTAACTCTGCGTGCTGCTAACTTCTCTTCTTTATTTTGGCTCACCTCATGGAGGATTGGACTAGACTATCGATATCCAGAGATTACTTGGGAACCCAAACGGTAACCATAGATTTGGTATCACTCTGTCTGCTATCAGCAGAACAAACTTCAGATAGCTAGGTTATATCTAACAGTCACTTCGTCAATCACTGCCAAACAAATTTACACATAGCTGTCTCTGATCTGCAATCCCACAATACTGAGTATTATCCTAGCAGAGGTGAATCAAGTCGTCATGCACGTATAATTCCTTAAGATGACGTAATTGCAGACTAAAAAAACAACCTAGAACTGTAAGGTTCCAGTTTCTGGGCACACCAACAGAAATACCGAAATCACGACATGTCGGTCAGGATCTGTGTACTATGCGCATAACGGTAACAGCACTGATGAACTCTTATGTTCGCTTCAGAACGTGCACACTTGATAACGGCAAAACCTGCCTATGCCTAAGATGGTCGTCGCCATTAGAATCATGTACTTGTATACCACCGCTGGAGCTTTGTATATATCAAACCTCTTCTACTTTCTGATTAGTAGACCGCAAATCTATCAAAAACCTCTGAAGCTTCATGTAAATCAAACCGCTTCTACTCCACTTCCTGTCCAGTAAAACCAAACAATGCTTAGTATACGACATGACCATAATGGATAACTTCAAAATCAATCAAACTCTAATGGAAGAATGACTGCATATTATATTCCAAATCCGGACTACATGCATTCCAATCCACTCCCATGAAATTAAAACAAACAGGTGCTTAAGATAGAAATAAAGTTGATAGACCAAAGAATAACACCTTTGTGTTCTTTATGCATCCACCACATATAGTACCATTAAAATTCTCGACTCCAACAATAATAGCAGTGCATGACAACAGCAGTAACAAACTAACAATGCAGCAGGGAATTAAGGGCGTGAGATCAATTCACATTGTATCTCGTTCTAAAACCAGTTACTGGTTGAGGCTCCATCAAGTAATTTCACCCTCTATTGGACAATGCAAGTAGAAATATGAGCATGATTTAAGCTTGGCTCCTGCTGACCTGCCAACAAGGCGTTCGACAAAATGGCCGCCGGTTCGGCCACCACAGGCCGGCAAACCAGTCCCTGACTGGCTCCTCCTCCGCCATCTTCGAGCGCCTCGAGGAGTCCTCCGCCGCCGTTTCCTCGCGGCCGCGTGCGCTGAGGTGGTGGGATGGAAAGAAGCCTGGCGGGCCTGGCGATGAGGACACGATCAACGAGTGCGTTGACGAGCCCTTCGCCTCCGTGAGGTCCTGGTAGCCTGAGCCTCAGCGAGGGAACGCCAACGACCACCCGTGGCGCTGGAAGTCCGCCGCCGTTTCCTGGCGGCCGCGTGCGCTGAGGCGAGGGAACGGCGCCGGTGCGTCCGACGATCAGCACACGGCCTCCGAGTGCGTCCAGTAGCCCTGCGCCTCCGCGAGCCCCTGGTGGCATGCGCCGCGGCGAGGGAACGCTAGGTGGAGGTCCGCCCCGAGGAGGTCCACCAGGTGGTCCGCCCTGTGGAGGCCCCCCGCCGCCGCCTCTCCACCACCTCAGAGCGCGCTTCGCCAGCACGAATGCCCCGCCCGCGACCAGGGCGAGGAGCGCGAACTTGAGGAAGCGGTTGAACCCGCGCAGCTCCTGCCCGTGGCGGAAGCGGGTCGCCACGTAGGTGTAGTCCGGGCGCTCCCCGCCGCCCGGGTTGTTGTGGATCCAGAGCGCGCGTAGCTCGTCTTCTGTCACCACGAGGACGGGGACAAGGCGCGGAGTCACGAAGTCGTCCCCTCCGTCGTCGAGCAGGAGCAGGCCGAACGGCGGCGGCGGCCCCGGCCCCTCCTGCGCCTCGGGCTGTCGCAGATGCGACGGGAACCGGTGCGTGCTGAGGACCTCGTCCCAGAGCCCCCTCGGCGCGAGCCACCAGTCGTTGTCCTGCGTGCTCGTGATCGCCCGCGAGACCGGAATCGAGCCCAACGAACTCATGCACACTACAACAGCGTCGCGTCGACGCGCACCATCTCGGATTAACAAGAGTTTAGGCATTGGGTCGTTTGGCCCCACCATCCGGACGCCGGAAGCCCGAATGCACATTCGCAGACGCTGTTGGGTTGATCCAGCGCATAGATTTGCGAGGATGCATTTTTTTTTCTTTCTTCAAAAAGGAGATTACCTTGAGACATTATGCAAAAAATCCTTCTGATTGTGAATCTATGACACCAGTTAAACCATGTAGTTAAAAATACGTCTACATTACCCAGTTAATTAAGAAACTCTAGACTCTCTTTCTCGCATGCATGTCCGATGGCCAAGATGTAAGGTGATGGTGAATGTTTCATTATATCATCAAGATGAAAAAAACTAGAACATATATATGCAGAAGAGAATGCTGTTGGTTGTGTCATTTGAGCTTTACACATTGTTGTTGGGCCACATCGACCTAACATGTCTGGCCTAACTAACAACTTCGTTCAAGGAATTGTGAAAAAAAAAATAGGGAACCATCACCTGTTTAATTTGGGTCAAAACAAAGAACTGAGGAAAAAACAATGGTATCGTGCAATTCTAATCAATCTATTAAAATCTCCTTTCCTATTTTCGGTTTTGCTTGTAACAATCACATCAACAATGGCTCTTCCTCGTCACAGACCATAAATTTCAACCTTTTAGTTAATAATATGATATAATTCATGTCGACTAAAAAGCCAAATTGGAAATATGAATGGGAGAGCATTTCAAATTAAGATACGTGACATGTAGGAAAGGGGCTCTTCTCTTGGGTGCGGTGGCCAGCTCATTAGTAGAGAGCAATGGTGCTCCGCTCGCCATTGCGTCTGCTTGGATGAAAAAGAGACTAAATGTCTTACTCCCTCTGTTTTTTTATTATAAGACGTTTTAGGATCTATTCCGACAAGGTGAAAAACACCAAAAGACGTGTTTGCCTCTACTGGTTCGGTTAAATTACATGGAATGCCCTCCCGAAGTGGACATGGAACCGATCATTACAACGAACATAATCGAAAAACGAAATCTCACTAGGGTCCTCGCCCCAACGGAAAAATGAAATCGCCGAGTAGGAGCACCTCCGCTTGGGTCGTCGCCGCCCCTCCCACTGCATCCTAGCTCGCTGCATCATCCTCGTTTCTGCGCCCAGGTCGTTGCTGGATCTCCAGAGCCCATCCTCCCCAGTGCCAAATCTCTTCTGAACCCCAATCTCCTGTGCGCCAAATCTGCAAGGAAATTGTACCAGCAACATGTATTCAGACAAGAACTTGCAAGCAAGCTACTGCCAAAACGCAGTAATTAAGAAAGCAGCAGGGAAATAACCTTCGACTTCTTGTGCCAAATTAACAAGCATTATCTCTTGCTAAAGAAACATGGGAATTTAAATTTAGGAAGCAGCATGATGCAGCAAGCAAGGAGTATAAATCCTACTCACAATTAGTGATTCATGGAGAGCCGGCGCTACACAGTGCAAAGAGTACACAAGATGGAGCAAATCCTACTGCAAATCCTTCAAGCACCTGACGCATGAGAGTACACATGCATACATGGCGGGATCCCCCTTGACATGTATGCATGTTTCGTCCGAAGCCAACACATCAACGACGACAGGTGAGCTCGATGGAGTTACTTGAGTTTCAGAGTTTTGATCTAGCCGTTAATACCCGAGAAAGAGATTGGCGTTCAAAATAAAGACAGTGCACTATATGAAGTTGCTCATTTTCAGAGATTGGATCCAGTTTACAGGTGTTTCAGCCGAAGCTGGTACATCTACGATTCAATTCCAATTCTCTCAAGAATCTAAAAACTATACCAATTCTCTCACCTAAGCCCTATATAGTACTCCGTATATAAGTTACATACACTGTAATGCCACTTCGAAGCTGGGCTTGTGAATGCTTGCCAACTGGTTTGCGGCCGAACCCTTCTTTTTCACTAGTAGCAGCATCCCTTTCAGGTGATGTGAGTGAGGCCGGACTACGAAACTGAGGCTTTGGTTGCAATTTCAGTTTGATGCTACTTTGTGCTAGGTTTCATATGAACGTTTTTGCAGGCAAAGAACTCAGTTAGTAGGCTCCTAGTATTTTCTAAACCCTCCAAACTTTTTGTTTTGAGGTTTCCAATGAGTCAACCTCCAGAATATGGTTAGAGCAAATTCAAACAAGTTCCTGAGACGCCACCATGTGGTTCAACTGTTCAAGGAACAAGGTTTATATCAGAACAGATGCTCAAGCTAAATTTTCATTTTGGCTTCCACATCAACAGTTAAGATCGAAGTGTATCCAAACTAGAGAGAAAACACACGAAGGTCTGGTGGTTCCAACCCTTAATAGCACGATAGAACTGCCTCTGTTTGTTGGAAACAACTAAAATGAAGACCGTGCTTCAGTTTTACATCTTCAATGCCGCCATTCTCCCAGCACTCTCTTCCGCCATATCCGTGTATTCTGAAAGTACAGTTTCCTAAACCCTCCAAACTTATTCTTTTGAGGTTTCCAATGAGCCCACCTCCAGAATATGGTTAGAGCAAATTCAAACAAGTTTCTGAGCCTTCAACAGTACAAGGAACATGGTATATCAAAGCAGATGCTCAAACTAATTTTCCATTCTGACTTCACGACAGCAACAGTTAAGATAGGAGTTCAAACAGAATACAGGTAACACACTAATTTTTCATTCTGACTTCACGACAGCAACAGTTAAGATCGAAGTTCATCCAGACCACAGGGAACACACTCCCAAGTTCTGGAGGCTCCAACCCTTGACAGCGCGATGGATCTGCCTTGGTTTCTCGGTACCAACTAAAATGAATTCCGTGCTTCAGTTTTACATCCTCAATGCCGCCCTTCTCCCAGCACTCTCTTCCGCCATATCCGTGTCTTCTGAAAGTACAATTTCCACGTCCCTTGTGTCCCTTTTTAGCACATTGCCTAACTTTGCAACTGCTTCCGTCTGTTGCTGCAAGAACTCAAGAAGCCCAGTAACACTCTGCTCATCAACTTTGGCTGAACTAGGAATATAGATGGGAGCACTAGCACCACCAGTGCTTGCAAGAAGACGTGAGGTTGCAACAAGATTGTTGGTCCTCTTGGAGAGATCACCACCTGTTCCTTTGATCTGCTTCATCACAGCCACCAACCTTTCATACAAATCAGCCTCTTCTTTCGTCAACGGAGCACGGAAGGCCCGATTCTCCAGCGCCTCCACTATTCTCATGATCCTCAGGAGGCGCCTCTCAGTAACAAGCTCCTGATGCTTCAGCCGCTGGATCCAAGGATATGTGTCAGCCTGGAAATGCCTCTGCAGCTTCTTAACATTGGAGTGGGTCATGCTCAGTCTTTCAGTATCTGAAGCAAGAACTTCATCTTGAAGCTTAAGCCGGCAGGAGAGATCTTTAAAACCCTGCACGAGTTGAGGCCACAGCCTCTCCCTGTCGGCGCTGTCCATGCACTCAAGCTTCCCCATCGCCTCCGCCCACATGATATCAGATGCTGCTACAGGCTTCGCCCTCTGTGAAGGATCCGTCACGCTAAACAACAGGTGCCTGAAAGCGTACCAAGGGTTGCCTGGGTCCTCCTTGTACGCATCCACGATGGCCTGGATGTCGCGGTCGGAGGGCGAGAGCGGCAGCGGCGCCACCGGGGCCATCTGGGTGGTGATCTGCCCACCGGCGAACCCGAAAGGCGAAGGGGACGGAGTCGCCTGCTGCGGCAATCCGAACGGCGACGGCGATGGCGACGGCGCCGCTCCGAACGGCAGGGTCGACGAGGGCGTGCCGAACGCTGGGCTCGAAGTGGGCGTCCAGAACGCCTGCGTCGAAGAGGGCGCGCCGAATGCCGAGGTCGAGGACGGGGTCCCGAAGGCGGGGCTGGAAGACGGGGCGCCGAAGGGCGAGGTGGAGGACGGCGCGCCGAATGCCGGCGTGGAGGAAGGTGTGCCGAAGGCAGAGGTGGTGGTGGGAGTTCCGAAGGAGGGCGTCCCGAAGAGGCCGGGAGACGAGCTGGGGGTCCCGAACATGGCGGCCGGCAAAGGGGATCACGATCGACCGGCGGCGAGGACCGGAAGGGGATTAGGGTTTTTTTGGGGAGAGATACCGGGGAAGGAATCCCCCCAAACTTTCACCTGGTCATGTAGATCTAGGCATGGGTGGACCGTTAAATGGGCCAAAACCCACAGCTGGCCCATGTATAAATGCTTACGAATTTCAATCCTCAACAATAGTGGGCTTGATTTAAGTCATTTAAGAAGTGGGCTCAATTTATGTTTTTTTGGTTCGGACAATGGGCTCAGTTTTATCTTGACACCAAGGGCAACTGTGTAACTTGTATTTTTTAATGTTTGAGTATTCGTGGGTGAAATTTATGGTAAATTTATTATTATATTTAGTTTGAATGAAATTTTGGCCAGTTTCGTTGCGTTTTCTAAGTTTAATTAACTTCTAGAAAATCTACTATATGGAGCGCGGCTGGGTCCACCTAACCCGATAGAACGACAACCTATATTGCCACTTCCAATAGAGGTCATCCGACACAGTTGTCGGACCGGTTATTGTAAATGCTCGGCGCGACACACCTGTGTAGGTGTGTGCTTCGACAGCGGTAGCCATGCTCATGCCATGGAAGCACAATTCGTCCATGTACGCAATTTTTCTGAAAATTTTCTGGCATCGAGATGACGCGGTCGAGTTTGGCGGGTCGGATGTTGGTGTGACCTTGAAATTTCCTGCGTTTCCGTGGTTTTGAGTATAATTAAAATTGCCTTGTGTGGAGGATATGCCGAATAGGTATGCCAGCCACGGTGCTGTCTTATCCAGCCCAGCGTAGTGGACTCCAAAGTGATAAAGCCAGCCGGCTTTATCTGGTGGCCTGGTGGGCTGAAGCGCAAGGGAAGCCCAAAGCCGGCTTAGAGAAGACCAAAGACGAAGGCCTGTCCGTGTCCGCCTTGGAGAGCAAGTTAGGTCATAGGCCGTAGTAGTTTAGGTCTCTGCATCTAAGACGGTTTGCCTTTCCTTGTAAGAGAAGGCACGGCGCCTTTATAAGCCGGCCTCCTGGTAGCTTTAGGGCTACGAACAAACAGACACGCTCTACAACTCGCATTGTAACCTGTACACTTATTCCCTTAGTGAATTATAGCAGCAGTAGGATCTCGCCACCGTCGTGAGATCCGAAGCTGGGTAAAAGCTCTGTGTACGATCCCGTCACCGGAATCCTCTACGTTCTCCCCCACCTTCTACCCTAGGTACATGGCTCCTCATACCGAGGCCCCGTTACCAATAACTCGACAGTTGGCGCCCACCGTGGGGCGTCAGGCGTCTGGAGTAACGTTCCGGGCGGGAATGTTCGGCGAGATCGGAAAGACCATGGCTTCCGGTCAAGCCCGCATCGCTGGAAGACTTGGCTGCATCGTGGCGGGCGAAAGCTGGACGCCGGCAAACGACGACATCATCGCCGGCTTCGTCGTCCCCATCGGCAGCATCAACTTGTTTCTGGGTTTCACGGCAGAGGCGTATGGATTCCCCAGAGGATCCAGCGCGTTTTTGCCCACCCACCACCCATCTGATCATGCAATCAGTGGAAAACCTAGATCCGATCTGGCTTTCCTCCAGCCGGATTACGATCTGAGCGAATCTGATGACCTGAGTGAAACTGATTCCACCTCTTCACAAGAGATCCAGGAATCCGACTTTCACTTCGTCGGGGTCATAGGAACGTCTGGTGATCAACCAACAAGTTCCAATCCTGAGTCCATCCTTCCTGCCTTACAGACAGAGGAAGGCTCAGAAGCCGGATCTGAATCAACTACAGCAATGTCGTTGATACAGGATCTGATGATTTTGAGGCAAAGGTGGCAGCGTACGCTGCTGGCTTAAAAGAGGTCTTAATGACTGGCCCTGCGGCACCTCTTGCGCAACCAGAAGATGGAGAAATCGTCGCATCAAAGCCTCCTGCAAAGGATGGTGACGATGGCGAGCAGGAGGTTTCTTCTAGCCTCAAAACAAACATTGAAGATCTGATCCAAAAGCCGGCAGAAGGGCCAGCTAAAGGGAACCTTTCTTCAGATCCAACTGAAGATGGCGAGCTCATCGTCGAAAGAACAAGAGAAGAGCATGCCCGTGCAATCAACATGCTCAAAACACCGTTGAGCCCTAATGCAACCGTGGCAGAAGTGGAAAGGCGAGGAAAGCCCTTCTTAGGGAATCTGAAGCCAACATCCTCTATAAGCAGAAGCTCTTACAACAAGAAAAGAAGTTACTTCTGCACGAGAAAGCTCAAGCAGAGAAGGCCCTAGAAGAGGAGGAGTGCAGGCGCATGCACAACGCCGAAAAATTCAAAAACGTTGCTACACAACGTGATCAGCACCTCCATCGGGACCTCGCGCCGAAGTTCGATAAGCCTTCTGCCCAAAAGCCTGTGAAAGCTTGGCAGAAGTATTCCTATAAGCTCGACAAGGATGGAGTCTTGTACTTCTCCACTCCCGCGAAGAATATGGAAGCGGCTCAGGAGATCATGGAAGACGACACCATCCCAGCAGAAGAGCGAATCCACTACTCCACCATGCTCCTAAAAAGAGCAGCGGATCAGCAAGCAGTGGCTTCGTCAAACGTAAAGCTCGCTGATGATTCTCGCCTTTGCAAAGGCGGGGTAGCAGGAGGCGCTGGTGATCCTGAAGATCCTGACAAATCTAGCGCCCATGACGGCAAAAGCAAGAAGCCAGTGGATCCGCCTCCAAAGCGCAAAGACGAATCGGGGACTGGTTCTAATAATCATGGCAAGCAGGACAAAGATCGCCAGCGCTCCAAAGACGGCGAGCACAACAAGGGACGCGATGAGGCGAACAAAGATGGTGATAAGGAGAAAAGGCGGAGCTCCGACAGGCGGAACATGCCACCACCACCGGCACGGAAGGAGGAGGCGCACAGAGGTCGCACTCCCAGGAGATCGCGCTCCAGATCACCTCGCCGTGATGGCAATAGGAAGCACGGTGAGCCAAGGCGTGAAAAAACCCATGATAGCCCAATACATGAGCCATCTAGGGCCTCTGATGCTCGTACTCGCCTTGACGAGATAAGGGCGGCCAGAGAGGAATCATACCTTGGTCCCAAGTGCTTTGGGCCGGCAATCCGCAAGGTTCGCCTTCCATCTTCACTCAGCAACGTCAAGAAAATTGTGGACAAGTACAATGGAGCTGAAAATCCAGACACATGGCTGCCTGATTACATCAATGCCGTCGGGATCAATGATGGAGGATACAATGATGCAGTGCGCTTCCTCCCTCTCATGCTCGAGGGCACAGCCCGTCTTTGGATTGACACGCTGCCAGAAAAAAGCATCCACAACTGGCAGGACATGCAGAAAACATTCACGCAGCACTTCTCCTGCACTTACAAGCGTCCAAAGACATACATCGATCTTCAAAAGTGCACGCAAGCCAAAGGCGAATCTAGCAGGTCTTTCATCGCAAGATGGACAGAGACCAAGAACGCCTGCGAAGGAGTCTCGGAGAACCAGGCAATCCATGCCTTCATGCAAAGCCTGAAGAGGGGCAACATGATGCGTTACATGTTGCAAAGCCAAAACCTTCAGAGGCTTGGCGATCTCCTGGACAGTGCAAACAATTTTGCGGCAGCAGAAGACGATGCTCGTGCAGAAGATGGCAACATACGTATGGACATTGACATAGAGAAGAAAAGCGGCAACAGACGCAAAGGCCATGGGGGTGAGCAAGCTGGCCCGTCAGCTGAAGTTGCTTTCGCCTCTGGAAAAGGCGGACAGGGCAACAAGTGGAAGAGCAAAAAGGGAGACGATGGCCAAGGGCCAAAGCCTCCCAAGATCACATATGATGACATCAAAGATCAACCTTGTGCTCACCACATAAAGTTGGGCAAGTGCACCCATACCAACAGGCAATGCCGCCTTGTCAATGATTTCAAGAGAGACCCTGAAGCTGGCTATAAGCCGAAAAATTTCAAGCGTAAAGGGCGAAAAGAAAGGCGAGAGGATAAGGACAACGATGACAGCTCCTCCGGCACAGAACAGCCAGAGCAAGAACAGAAAAAGGGCGCTAAGTTCCCTAGAGTGCAGGAAAGCATGGTCACTTTTCTTGCCACTCGGTCGCTAAAAAGGAAAAGGCAGTTTGGAGAGAGCTTAATGCAACAATGCCGGCAGTACCTCAGTATCTCAATTGGTCTGAAATACCCATTACATGGGACCGCACAGATCATCCAGAGAGGGTACCGCAGAATCCGGGAAACTATGCCCTCGTTGTCAATCCAATCGTGGAAAAGTGCAGGCTTTCAAAGGTGTTAATGGATGGAGGAAGTAGCATAAACATCCTCTATCTCGAAACCCTAAAGCGCATGCACCTCTCTGAAACACAGTTGATCAAAAGCGATGTCAAGTTTCACGGCATCGTTCCAGGACGACAGGCCAATTCAATGGGCATGATCGTGCTGAAGGTCACCTTTGGAGACGAAACCAACTTCCGCACAGAAGACATCGCTTTCGAGGTGGTACCTTTCAAAAGCTCCTATCATGCTATCTTTGGTCGTCCGGCTTTCGCTAGGTTCATGGCGAGGCCATGCTATATCTATAGCAAGCTAAAAATTCCTGGTCCCAACGGCGTCATCACGGTCCATGGCGACTACAAGAAGGCGAAAGAATGTGAAGCAGGCAATGCTATCTTAGCAGAAGCCGTCATCAGCGCCGAGGAGCTGGAGCAGTACAAGAAGGAGGTGGATCTTTCAGAGATGCCAGCAGGGAAACAGCCTCTCCCGGCGTCTGCCGCCACCTTCAAAGCCGGAGAAAACTCAAAGAAAGCCAGACTTGATGACACGGATGCTAGCAAGACGACGAACGTGGGCACAAGCTTAGACAGCGCATAGGAAGGCGAGCTCGTCAAGTTCCTCCGTGAGAATCGGGATATTTTCGCATGGTCTCCCAAAGACATGCCAGGTGTCCCGAGAGAACTTGCCGAGCACTCCCTCAATGTCCACAAAGATGCCAAGCCCGTCAAGCAAGGCCTCCGACGCTTTGGACCAGAAAAGAAGCGAGCTATAGGAAAGGAGATAGCGCGGCTTACAGCCGCAAATTTCATTAGAGAGGTCGTTCATACAGAATGGCTAGGAAACCCTGTACTAGTACCTAAGAAGGACACGAAAGATTTGCGCATGTGCATTGATTTCACCGGCTTAAACAAAGCCTGTCCTAAAGACCCTTTCGCATTGCCGCGAATAGACCAGGTCGTAGATGCTACCGCAGGTTGTGAATTACTATGCTTTTTGGATGCTTACTCTGGTTATCACCAAATTAAGATGAAGAAGTCTGATCAAATCAAGACTTCCTTCATCACACCTTTTGGAACGTACTGCTACATAACAATGCCTTTCGGGCTAAAAAACGCAGGCTCCACGTACCAGCGATGCATCCAACGTTGCCTACACGATCAAATAGGCCGCAATGTTCACGCTTATGTGGATGACATTGCAGTAATGACAAGACAGAGAGGCAACCTCATTGCCGATCTAAAAGAAACCTTTGATAACCTCAGAAAATACAACATGAAGCTGAATCCGGGAAAGTGCTTTTTTGGCGTCCCAGCAGGAAAACTTCTTGGCTTTATTGTTTCTGAAAGAGGAATCGAGGTAAACCCTGATAAAATTAAAGCTATCATGAACATCAAAAGACCGACATGTCTCAAAGATGTGCAAAGGCTAACAGGTTCTGCAGCCGCGGTAAGCCGTTTTATCAGCCGCCTTGGCGATAAGGCCTTACCCTTGTACAGACTGCTAAAGAAAACGAAAAACTTTGAGTGGACTCCAGAGGCGGATGCCGCCTTAGCTCAACTCAAAGACACGTTGGTCAGCGCTCCAACCTTGGCATCACCAAGAGAGCAAGAGCCAATGTTGCTTTACATGGCCGCAACAGGACTTGTCATAAGCGCTGTCATGGTTGTGGAACGTTTGGAAGACGGCAAAGATGTGCCCAGTCAGAGACCAGTTTATTACATAAGCGAGGTGTTTTCTGAGTCCAAACAGCGATATCCACATTACCAAAAGCTTGCTTATGGTGTTTTCTTTGCCGCCAGAAAATTAAGACATTACTTTCAGGAGCACCCAATTACAGTGGTAAGCAAAGCACCATTGGGTGATATCATCAACAATGCAGAAGCCACAGGACGCGTCGCCAAATGGGGAATAGAGCTTGCAGCTTTTGACATTCAGTACAAGCCAAGAACAGCCATCAAATCTCAATCTTTAGCTGATTTTATAGCGGATTGGACAGAAGCGATGATGACTTGCCTCTTCCTGATGAAGAGTATTGGGTCATGCACTTTGACGGCTCTAAAATGCTTGATGGATCTGGGGCAGGAGTAGTGCTGAAATCACCCAAAGGCGACACCATGTGTTACGTTCTGCAAATACACTTCAACGCCACCAATAATGTGGCTGAATATGAGGCACTTATGCACGGCATGCATATCGCCAAAGACCTAGGAGTCACAAGGCTACTGTGCTATGGTGATTCTGACTTGGTAGTTCAACAGCTGGATGGTACATGGGATGCCAAAAGTCCAACAATGGCAGAATATCGACGCACGATAGACGAATTTGGAAGGGCCTTTCAAGGATTTGAGGTGAAACACATCAAGAGAGACGAAAACGAAGCAGCTGATGCCTTAGCAAGAATGGGATCCAAAAGGTCAAAAGTCCCGTCAGATATCTTCTTAGAGCACCTCTATGAGCCATCAATCAAAGGCGGCGACCTAGATAACCCAAAGGCGGTAAAATCTGTGGCTGTCTTCGCAACGCTCCCAGATTGGACCCTCCCTTACATCAAGTTCTTGGTGGATCAAGAGTTGCCAGAAGACGAAGTGCTAAGGCGGCAGGTGGTGCGCAGAGCAAAGGCGTACACCGTCATTAACGGTGAGTTATACAAGAGAAGCACTACAGGCGTGTATCAGAGATGTGTCTCGCAAGCCGAAGGAGTTGATATCCTTAATGAGATCCATTCTGGGTGTTGCGGCCACCACGCCTCTGCCAAAGCTATCGTATCCAAGGCGTTTAGACATGGATTCTATTGGTTGACAGCCAAGCAAGACGCTGATGAAATCGTCAAAACGTGCGTTGGATGCCAGAAATATGCAAGGCAACCCAAGATGCCAGCTCAAGAACTAAGAACCATACCAATCACTTGGCCGTTTGCGGTCTGGGGACTGGATATGGTTGGTCCATTCAGGACAGCTAGAGGCAGCCTTACCCATCTCCTCGTTGCAGTGGATAAATACACAAAGTGGGTAGAGGCAAAGCCGGTAGCAAAGGTGGATGGGGCAACAGCCACCAAGTTTGTTATTGATATTATAACAAGGTTCGGCGTCCCCCACAGCATTATTACAGATAATGGAACAAATTTCGCTGTTGGAGAATTGGCTAGATATTGCGAAGATGTTGGAATTCGCCTTGACTTAGCGTCCGTGGCACACCCACAATCTAATGGACAGGTTGAGCGGATGAATGGCATCGTTTTGCAAGGCATTAAACCAAGGCTCGAGGTACCATTGCATCGAGCCGCAGGAGCATGGGTAGAGGAATTGCCTGCTGTTTTATGGAGTATAAGAACAACACCTAACAGATCTACAGGATACACCCCATTTTTTCTGATTTATGGTGCCGAAGCCGTCTTACCAACAGATGTTCTACATGACACACCACGTGTTGCAGCCTACGTCGAAGCAGACGCAGAAGAAGCCAGACAGGACGGCTTAGACCTTCTCGAAGAAGAAAGGGAGATTGCACTCCAAAGATCAGCCATCTACCAGCAAGACATGCGACGCTATCATAGTAGAAGGGTAAGGCACAGGTCTTTTCGAGAAGGAGATATGGTGCTTCGCCTTGTTCAGCAAAAGGAGCACAAATTAGCCCCAACATGGGAGGGACCCTTCGTTATCAGCAAAGCGCTCAAGAACGGGGCATATTATCTTGTGGACCTACGCGATCTCAAAAAGAAGACGAAACGAGGCCGCAAAAGGAAAAGGAACGAAGAAGCAGAGCTCAAAGAGACAAAGCGTCCTTGGAACATTGAGCAGCTACGTCCTTTTTACACTTAGCAATTCTATTGTAAACATCATATATGTTCATGAAATAAAAGTCTTTGGTTCAGTTATATATTGTGCAAATAGTTTCCGCCGTCTTTTATTTCCCAATGATCATATAGTTCCAAAATTGTCAATGTCAACCCGAATTTGCAAAGTGCTTTGGGTGCTAGCGTGATAATTTCGCCTTTCGGCTTTACAAAACCTTTTTGCGTCCGTCTAAGAGTATTTATCTGATCGCATATGTGTTGGCTTGCTTTAGTAGATGTTCTATGCACCGAAAGGCGGCACGGGTTCTGTGTTTAAACAGTCTGGTCACTGACCCTGTTGCCCAGCAAAGTGTTTTCCGCCTTAGGGTTTTGCTAACATACGAAAAGGCTAAAACACATAAGCCAGACAACTTAAAGACGGATAAGGAACATAGTCACAGCAAAAGCTTACAAAATATTACATCTGCTGTTTTACATGACAAACTTGTTCAAACTTAAGGCCACTGCCTTTACAAAACAACCAGCTATGAATAAAGTTTTTGTGCCTTCACAAAGGCAACATTAATACAAATGTTTTTCCTTATGCAGGGGACTGGGCTGGGGACTGGCGTGCAGCAGTTTCGGCTTCGTTGTCAGAGCCGTCATCTCCACCCTCTTCCTCCATCTCTTCGGAGTCACCCATGCATGTTTGCTCGGAGGCTTCATCACTGGACATATCTTCAGGGCGAGGTGGCATCTCCTTTCGCTCAAAAAAGGTGTCTATTGGGACCATGTCAGCAACATGGGTGGCAAACCCACTAACAGCCGAATAAATGGCACTAGGCACAACCTTTTTGCCATTACCGTCTTTGGTGGGCATGCACTTTGTCACCCGCCAGAGATTAATTTCTGGGTGATGAGCCTTTGCTAGCCCAAGAGCAATTTGCATCCGCCTCTGGCAGCTGATCGGAGACGCTCAACCATCTCCGCGTGACAAGCTTCGAAAGACGGCAAAAGATCAACAAATCCCTTGATTTTACCTTTAAGCTTGGGGAAGATATCAAGTGTCAGCGCCAAAGCCGAAGAATGCATCTTCGTGACCATCTCCCCGCATTCCAGCAGGAGGTCAAGCCGGGTGTCAGCTGTCAGCTTTTCCCCAAAGCCCAAAGGAACTGAAAAATACATGCAAATTTTCAGCTTACATAAAAGACGAAAAATTCAAAAGACGGAAAGAACAAGGTGTCTGGCTTACTCAGAAATTTCTCGTCCACGGCCAAAGCTTCATCAAGGCGGCGTTCCAGCTGGAATGTAGGTCCCAATGCAATCAGCATTGGCTTGGCTTGCGTCTCTGCCGCCTCTTTCGCTTCCTTCAAGGCCTTTTGAGTTCAGCCAGCTCTTTTTTCAGTCTTTCCTGTTCAGCAGCCGCGCTTTCCTCAATTGCTTTTTGGTTGCGCTCGGCGGTAAGGCGATTTTCCTCAAGCTGTTTGAAGAGCGCAGTGTTTTCGCGGCGAACAATCTCTATGTCGCCAGTTTCATCGACGATTTTCTTCGCCTTCGCAACAACCTCTGCAAACATATAAAAAGATTATGAGTTTAGCACAAAGACGCAAAACAAGGAAAGCTGCCAAAACAACAGTGCTCACCTTTATTGGCACGATTTTCGGCTTCTACCCTCTTCAGCACCTGCCTCTGGTTAACCAGTGATTGCCAAAGGTCTGAAGTAAGACGTTCGCTACTCTGCTGAAACAATATGTGTTTAGAAAGGGAAAGCATAATTGAAGGCAAGGAATAGTCTTGGGGACTGGAAGGAAATAATCCATCTATTACAAAGCTATCACAGAAAACCATCATGTTGTCTAAATACACATTTAGCACAACTTAATGCTTGGGGACTGGGGAAGCAGTTATAAGGCGAAAGATCATTTACCTTCATCATTTTCTTCAGAGCCTTGTAGCTCTCTTTCATGGTGACGTACAGCTCGTCGCAGTTATCCTCTAAGTTGAGGATGGTCAAGGTTTGGCCAACAGGCCTGATAGATGAGCTACCCTGTTCTGTTTCCTTCTTGTCAGCAAGGAGAGCTGCGATGGAAGGCAGGAGGTAGCCTTCATCGTCAAACAGCTCGGTCTTTACCATGTTCTTTATGGCATCATAAGCCGGAGCTTCAGCCATCTTCTCATCTGATAAAACAGCCGCCTTTCCGGCTGCCTGGGCCCTGGCCAAGTTCTCTGGCAGAAGCTGAGCGGAAGGCTCTGTAACTTCCGCTTCATGCTGTTCTTCTTGGGAGGCCACAGGGGCAGGAGCAGGAGGCGGCACGACGGGGGTGGTTGGGGGTTCAACATGGGCGGGCTGTGGAGGCTTGGGGCGGGATGCAACCGCCTTCGCCTTAAGTTTGCCAGCCGGCTTGACCCTGCGATGAAAGTAATAACAGTATAAGGCTATAACATAGCAAGCGATGAACAATGGTCACAACGTGAAATGTTCAAGGACTGGTTCGCCTTACCGTTGCTGGGGAACGCGGAAGGAAAGATCTTCATCGTCAATCACATCGTGAACGACGGCGTCTTCAGGAATGGCGGCGGCAGTCTTCTTCTTCTTGCTCTCTGCAGCGGAGGAGGATCCCCTCGCAGTTGGAGCCCTGCGCTTGCGAGACTGAGACTCGGCGCGGGCAGGCTCTGGAACGCGAAACAGTGGAACAAGCTCGCTCTCCGGCAGAGAAGATAACTGAAGAAAGATGGAAACAAAGTGTGAATAACAAAGCTGGCAAAGTATAGTACCTATGCAAGTAAAAGGCGGAAAGCTTACTTCAGGAGCCGGCAAAGACGCAGTGTACATGGGACGAGATTCAGCGTATTGCTTCCTCTCCTTAGCAATCTTCTTGAAGCGTATCAAGAAGGCGTCCTGCGTCAGGTCATTCTCGGTGGTGCGAAGCTTGTCCTTCTTATTGTTGCTATACTTGCACATCAGCGTGGGGTTTTGACGAAGTGGCTGAATTCGCCTCTTCATCCAGCAGATAATAGTATCTGTGCCCGTAAGCTTGGGCACAGCGTGCTTTGTCAAAAACTCAATCCGCCTTTGGATAAGACGGAGATCTGTTGGCAGAACCTTCAACGGCTTCTCATCCCAACTGGCTCGTGACTGAGCGGCAGAGTTGGTGAAAGCCGGAATCCCTATGGTCTTGTCTGCTGGCGCGACGTCTTTGCAATAAAAGAACGTGCCAGTCCAACCCTTCACAGAGTCTATCTTGGGCGCCTTTGGGTACCAGCTTCTATCTTTGCGCAAGTTAAGACTAACTGTCCCTACGACGAGCAGTTCTTTGTCTTCTGTTTGGCGTTTACAGTGAAAGCAATACTTGAAGAATTCTAAGCTAGGTGCTATGCCTAGATACCCTTCAAATAAAGCTTGGAAGCCGGCGAGATACAGAATGCTATTGGGGCCTAAATTGTGAGGTTGGAGGCCGTAGTAATCTAGCACGGACACGAAGAACTCAGAAGGAGGCAGAGAGAGGCCACGTAGAAGATGAGATACCAGGATGACGCGCTCGTCGCCGTCCGGGGCAGGAACGTGGTGGCCTTCTGCTGATCTCCAGTGGCACACTGTCCGTGGAGGAATAATCCCCTCGCGCTCGAGCTCCACGAGATCGGCGTCGGTGATGGTGGAAGTGGCCCAATGGCGCGAGGAGGTCTCCTCGGCTTCTTCCTCGGCATCGGCCGCGTCGCTCTCGTCCGATGCCTGCGGGAGATCCTCTTCAGATCCCGCAGGTGGCACTGATCCAGATGGCGCTGCCTCCGCCGTCGCGGCAGACGGAGTGCTCGAGGTGGTGGCCGTCGCCGTAGGAGCAGCCTCGGTGTTCGTGCTCGCCGCGTGTGTCGACGCACCGGCAGCGCTGCTCGATCCTTCCGCCGCCGTGGTCTTGGATGGCAAAGAGGCCATGGCGCAACGATTCTTGGCTGCTGGGGATTGCGGTGGCGAGAGGAAGAAGAAGAAATGGGAGGTGCGAGAAGGAATGGACCGGTCAGATCCAAAAGATAAGGGAAGAAGAAGAAATGGACCGGTCAGATCCAAAAGATAAGGGAAACCCTTATAAATGGGCTGCTCCGCGATTCGTGCAACGGTCAGGAGAGTGGCGCAATTTTTGCCACGCGTCCGTTCGAACCGTTGTCATCGTGGGTTTCTTCTCCACGACGCCTCGCAAATCGCGCGCGGGAGAAACGCAATCATCACAAGTGAACGTCGGTTCAAACTGTCGTGGACTGACGATTGCTGACGTCATGATGGGACGTGACATTGCCGGAATCTTTCTGACAATGTGACCGTTTCTGCCGCCTTAATTATGCTCTGCAAGCATTCAAGTTCGGCTTTCAGCAAAAGCCGGAATTCGTCATGAGATCCTTGGATTCTTTGGATAGCTTCAAGCTCTGCAGCAACAAAGGCGAAAGCTGGAGAGCCTAAACCTTTCCGGGGACTACTGTGGAGGATATGCCGAATAGGTATGCCAGCCACGGTGTTGTCTTATCCAGCCCAGCGTAGTAGATTCCAAAGTGATAAAGCCAGCCGGCTTTATCTGGTGGCCTGGTGGGCTGAAGCGCAAGGGAAGCCCAAAGCCGGCTTAGAGACGAAGGCCTGTCCGTGTCCGCCCTGGAGAGCAAGTTAGGTCTTAGGCCGTAGTAGTTTAGCTCTCTGCATCTAAGACGGTTTGACTTTCCTTGTAAGAGAAGGCACAACGCCTTTATAAGCCGGCCTCCTGGTAGCTTTAGGGCTACGAACAAACAGACACGCTCTACAACTCGCATTGTAACCTGTACACTTATTCACTTAGTGAATTATAGCAGCAGTAGGATCTCGCCACCGTCGTGAGATCTGAATCTGGGTAAAGCTCTGTGTACGATCCCGTCACCGGAATCCTCTACGTTCTCCCCCACCTTCTACCCTAGGTACATGGCTCCTCATACCGAGGCCCCGTTACCAATAACACGACACCTTGCGTGCTATAAATTTACAATACTAGACCCTGTTTTTTGTCCCGTGCGGAAAGACAACAGGTGTTTGGGTATGGACTTCTTTCTGAATATCGGCACAGCCAAACCCTGCCCTGACCCGGAGCGCAACAAAGTCGAGAGCCAGAAGCGGAGCAATCGAAGCCGATCTTGATCGCAGCTGCCGCTGCCCCCACCGTCCGTCCTCCCGTCCTCAATTGGAGCCTCAATCGCAGGGATGGCGACTCTCCGATCCGCCCTCCGGCGCCTGGCACCGGCCGCCGGCTTCGTCAGCAAGGGCGCCCGCGGCAGCCCTGGGCATAGCATCACCGCCAGGGTTGGTACCCCAAGTTTCATTACGTAATAATAATATATAGGGTACTTGTGGGCTACTTGGATACGTTATAATTATGTTCATCTGTTGCGATTTGCAGCGGAATCTCTTCACCCATGCCGGTGGATTCAGGACGTTTATCAGCGAACGCTTCAGTCTGTACGTAGTGCATTATCATTCTTTTCCTATCAAATTTTGTGGGGTAACGGAGATCTGAATCCTATTATCCATGCTCGCTTACAGGAAGAGGCCGGAGACTTGGTTTTTAGGCATCGCCATTGCCGTCGGAGGTACTTACAGATTTATAGTGCAGAAGGAGTGGAATGATGCCAGCACTAGCACAGTCATAAAAGATGAAGAGGAAGGCAAAGCTCCGAAGGATCCAATTACCTGAACCATCAATGTAATTTCTTTTTGTAACTATAAGAAGCATTGTCGTAAGAAAGAAGCCTGCACTCGAGAATATACACATTGCCTAGTTTTAGTTTAGTACTGTCTACATCTCAAAAAACAAAGTACTGTCTAGGCTGAAACTACTGACAATAGGAACAGTGTTATCCAACTCAGTATGAAGTTGCCGGCTTGCACACCTTCAGTTTCGTTTGTCGAATCTTACTCCTGGAGAGAAAAATGGAATGCAGAGAGCTCTTCGGAGCAGTATTGTATTAGACGGGGATGGGAGTTGAAACTGAAGACGATGAACTCAAATGTATTGCTCAGTACGAAGTTGCAGGCTTGAACATCTTCAGTTTCACGTCAGGCTTCATGTCCAGAAGAATCTTTTTTAGAGAGTATGCCAAAGGCATACCGTAGTTTTATAGAAGGCAGACATGTCCAGAAGAATCACATCACACACGCCATCATCAAACACGGAAACACCAGTGGTGTCACATTCACATAACAGTCGATCTTTAGGGATCCCATTCTTCTAGTACTACAAGACCATAATCACTAGAACAAACATGGTCTTGCTCCTGGAATGAGAAGATATTGGAGTGGAAAGCAAGGACGGCGAGCTCGATGGAGTTACCAAGTTTCAGAGATTTGATCTAATTGCAGGCAGACGGGCGTAGTTACAGGTAGCACAGATGGCGATTTCGATGGCATGACCGCATGACACAGGTGGATAAATCGATCCATCGTCAGGCCTGAAAAATGCGACTATTTCATCGTCAGGCCGAAACCCTGAAGGTCGGCAATGTGTCATGCGCAGACACATCTTGACGACTGGCCGGTGTACATGCGACGGGAATCGGATCCATCATCCATGTCCGTCAGGTAATTGGTCCGAGTGCTTGTTCTGCTGGCGAGTGTAGCCCTGTATGAACTGATCTAACCTTTTGTGGAATGGAGTCTGCGACTGTTTCATCGTCAGACCGGCAACCGGCCGTATGCCCGTTCTTGACAGCCGGCTACTGTAGATAGGTGCATGAACTTGCACACCTTCGGGCTTTCTGTTTAACCAATGAGTATAAACTTTAAGCATGAACTTGCACGCTTCCGGGCTTTCTGTTTTCTTTTTTTTGAGAGCCTCTCCTAAGTATACAAGCTGTAGTATCTGTTCGGACAAACTGGAACTCACACCACACACACGCACGCCCCACCTATGTGTCTAAACAAGACCTACAACTTATATCCCTAATACGTCCTGAGAGACTTACCGAAGACTGCTGCTCCGGGACCGACGGGCACGTCGATCTCGCCTGTGGCGCGCGGATGTTGAGAGGCATTTGCAGACTTCACGCACTGTTCAGTGAACAGTTTGCTACAGTGTCGTCGGGTGAACAGTGCATCTGTGAGAAAACACCCAGAAATCCGTGCCTGAGGATCAAACCCGGGTGGGCAGGCTGCTCACCAGCAGACCATGCCATCGCGCTAGGCCGCGCACCAATGTAATACCTATGGCATGTCCCCAAAACTTCTCACTAAAATCCATTCCAGCTCGAACTATTCTGATTAGTCCCACTCGAACCATACACAAGAAAGCCGTCTAATTTTTTCCTTTTAAAAAGGGAAACATTGACCTCTGCGTTGAAACCATCTAAATTAATCTTGAACTTTCTGAAACAATTTAAAATGAATCATGGTTTTGTTTTCATAAGCGGTTTAATATTTCAAGCCCATACAGAAAAATCGTGGATTAGGGAAACTGTACGGAATGATAATCATAAAAGCTTATCAAGACATTATGACTGTTTAATTATGTCAGGTTGAACATGCCAAGAAATTTTGTGTAATCTAACGTGTATCTTACCTAGAACATATTAGTTGATGGACCATTTAAACTGAAATTCTCTCAAGAAATAGAGAGGCATGCGATGCGTTACAATGCACTATACAAAAAAAACAAGTTATAAATTGTCGCACATGGTGCCTCCAAAATAAGATGCTGTCAAGGTGGCAATGCGACACTTTTTTTCTTTGTGGGAAAATTCTCTGTAGAGTTTTTTCTAGGATGCAAAAAGGTGAATGGAACATTTGAAGCCTATTAGCATGTTTTAGAAAGTTGATTCCACAAAATTATGGAAGTACATAGGAAATTGTTGAAGTGAGATGAAACGTTCACAGATTCATCGCCCAAGTTTCAATAGATTTCGAATCACAGTACGGAGATGCTCTAAACAACACCGGTTACATCCACACACCCAACCCATAGATCTCACAAACCGGAACCCTACTCTATTATTGATTGTGGCTTACACGAAAAAACCCGGCTAATTTGTTTGGAAACTTTTGCAACCTCTTAGCAACTACTTACAAGATAAAAGAGGAAGATGAAGAGAAAGGAAATGTCGTCTGAAGTATCTAGCTACCTAAAGCATGAATATCATTTTTGTGTAACTCAGAGGTATCAGTGTCTTAAGAAAGAAGCCAATATTGCACCAGTTGTTAGTTTTGTCTTTGCCAACAATATGTATGTTTTGTTTCACACCGGGTGACTCTATAAGCACAATAAAACTCTCTGTCAATCTCAATGGGTAAAAGGTTAATCTTAAGGGTGAAAGGACGATGAAACAAATTGTCAATTTTTTCTTTTAATTGGGATTGACCGGAATGAACATAAGCGAAGAGTGATGGTGCGATGAGAGGGATTAACCAGAGAGATAGATATGTACGATTGGATCCAAAACCAATACGATTATGACCATCGTCACAAGTAGACACACTCAAGACATAACGACCAGAAACAAATAATTTGTTGCCAAGACGAGACGGCATATATCACATATGAAGAACTCCAGCATAAAGAGAATGAAACAGGGGGAATGGAGCTTGTGTTCCTCCCGCATTTGAAGAAACAAACATGTATATGCGGGAATATCATCTACGACACTGTTGTAGCCACTTGCCTCCCTATTCACTTCCACTTACGCCCGAACATCTTCTTGTGCTTGCCGTACTTCCCGTGCTTGAACTTGCCATGTTTGAACTTGCCGTGGTGAGGACCGTGGCCATGTCCATACATCCCGTAGGCGCCACCGTGCGACACTTTGTGGGCACCATATGCTGCAGCTGCAGCGGCAGCCCCACCTACGAGCATCCCTCCTGCACCATGACCGCCTCCGTACATAGCACCATGACCTGAGTAAAATGGTTTAATAATCTTAAATCATTGCATGCTTTCCTTATGAAGTAGTACTTTGATGTCTTAATCATTTTTAGTTACCATTTCCGACATGGTCACATGATCTCATATGCATATTTAGTTTTTTTTCCTTTTTATTTGTAAGTTGGAAAAATTATTAACAGTGCGATGGAATGAGAACATGTGTTTTTCATGGCAAATGTGTACTGCCTACATATCACAAATGCATGACATTGCGGGCACACCTTCAGTCAAACTTATGAAAACTTTGACTACTAATATCATTTCAATTATTAAGATTGGAAAATGGAAAATTATATATTTTTGTCTCAAAAGATTATATAGTTTTGTTTCTGTAGTTATGTACATTAGAAATTAATAATACTAACATTTATACCTTGAAGAACATATCAATTTCCAAAATCTCATCTCTTTGCCAAATGGTGTGAGTAATACATTGTGTACTCAATAAATGTTGCTTACGTACGTAGTAGCAAAAACATATTTTAACGGAGAAATAAGTATATGGGAGCATACAAAAAGAGTGTGAGCAAGAACACACACCATAAGGAGGAACCGGCATTGGCGGTGCATGACCAGGATAACCAACTAGAGGGTAGGCCGTAGGCTGTTGCGGATACCCTGCAGGGTAACCGCTCGGAGGATACGCGACGGGTGATGGTTGGTACCCACCAGGTTGAGGATACGCGCCGGAAGGTGGATAATACGCAGGTGGAGCAGCATACCCTTGTGTTGGCGGATATGTACCTACCGGAACAGGGTAACCTGGATATCCCGGCGGAGCAGGATAGCCACCGGGGTACCCTCCATGGAGGCCTCGGTTAGCTTCACCATTTTTGTCTTTTCCACCTTCCATGCCTCCTTTCTAAACTGAGTATGACAAAAAAAAAAACGATTTCAGCATAACAATGAGACGATGTACATTTGCGAGCAAGACACGATCGAGATTACCCGGATATTGACGAGCAATGCAGAGCAAAGTTGGAGAAGATGGCGCTAGAAATGAGTAAATGGGAGGGTAGTTCAAGATGGCTAGCAGCTTCTTCTCATGCCATGGACGGGTATATATACGTGCTTGCGAGCAACAACAGAGGGTTATATTACTAACTATATGAAAGACGAACGAAACGGCGGCCTCTCAGCCCCCGAGTTACTGTAGCTACTGTAGGAAATCTACAGTAGCTACAGTACCGGGGTGGCCCCACATGTCAGCGATACACTGATGCAACAGTTCCAGAAAGCGACACGTTAGTCCAGAAATTACAGCGCGACCCTCCGGTTTTCCGCAGCGAGGGACTCAAATGCAAATTTCCAAAAGCTCAGGGACCCTGCTGAAAAAAAAACGCAGAACCTCCCCTCTTCCTCTCTCTCTCCCCGCGAGACGCTGCGGGTCGCCGCCGGCGCCGCCGCGCAGCGCCGTCGCTCCGCTTCTCCTCCCCCAGATCGACGGACTCTGGGGCTTCCGCCGTCCGCAGATCTCCGTCCACGCCGCGAATCGCTTGCTGGGACGGCCGGGAGACGCCGGAATCGCCGCGCCAGTGGACTCCGTCCCTCCGCCGCGTTTGGCCGCCGGCGCGGACGCTCCGATGGCCAAAACCGAGCGGCGCCGCCGCTGCTCCCCGGTCACCCCGTCCAGACGCGTTCGAGGCACGCACGCACACGTCCCAGCTCGCCGCCAGGCGACGCCGGCGAGGCCAGCGCCGCCGCGCCCGATCCCGTCCACTAGCGACGTCATCGTGACGTCACGGTTCAAAAAAAAATCCCCTTTTCCCAGGCGGGCTGGTTCATGGGCTGGGCCGCCTGCTGCGGCCCAAATTTGTTTTCCTCCTTTTTCCATTTTTCCTTTTTCCTAAAAAACTTACAACTTTTAAAATATCAAAATGAACATAAGGATAGCACAAATGCAAATATCGACAAATAGTACTTGCCCATTTTGCACACAATATGAACAAGACATATCAATTTAACCAAAATTAAAAAAAAAACAACAATGTACCTCTTCCATTATGTGATCAATTATACGGAGTTAAATTCCAGAAAACAAACTTTCTAATTATGGAATTTCAGTTGAATAAATGTACTTTCACACTCATTATGGACTTATAAATTAGAAATAGACAAACAAATAGAAACATTTTTAAACATTCCAATTTGCTTTAAAATTGAACATACTCAAATTGGACAAACTATAAAATGTATCATATTTTTTTCTTCGCAGAAATAATTTCAAACACCGTTAAATTTCTGCCGTGTGGATGCGCCCTATTTAACTAGAATAGAAAATAATTGTAAATGTAAACTTCGCCTACCAAATTTCAAAATATTTAAAAACAAATTACTTTTGCATTTGCACCTTCACAAATTTAAAATTTTCCTACTAAGCAGTCACCAATATGACAAATATGTCAACATTCACCAACAAAAAAAACAAAGACACCTGCTTTTTACATCACTCGATCAAATTTCAAGTTTGAAAACTTCAAAATTCCAAATGCCTTTTAAATCTAAGCATTCACAAAAACCACAAGAAAATAATTCGCATGCAAAAAGCTTTTACCAATTTTGGAATTCCAAAAAATTTGTGAATGTAAACTTCTTCTTTCTTATTCCAACACATTCAGATCGAAACGACTTTTCAATGTGTACATCTTCAGATTTGAATTTCACCCGCCAACATATTCACAAATATGACAAATATGTCGACATTGACACACAAAAATAAATGCTTACTACTTATGCCGTATGACCAAATTCCATATTTGAAAACTTTAAATTTTCCAACGGCTTCCAAATTTGCAGATTTCAAAGTCGGGAAAAAAACAAATAGCTTCCCACTTTCACCAATTTTTGAAATTCAAATAAAATGAAAAACAATATCTCTAAACATATCTGTTGGAAAATATGAGTGATATATCAAAACAATCAGAAAAATATACAAAATACTTATGCTAACATTATTTTCGGACTATCCAAATTTTGTCATGATTTTGCGGTAACGCAAATGCATTTTCCTAATTTCAGTTAAATGTTGACGGCGAAAAACACAAATTCAAATCACCTCACACCAAATTCAAATCAGGTCACACAAACTTCTACAGATTTCGAACAAATCAAAATGAACATTTCAAAAGCTTCGCGCCCTTCCAAAAAAAAACGAATCTCACAAATTCCAAATAGTAATATTTGAGCAAGTTTTGAAATTCGAATTAAAACTTAATCAGAACAACTATTTCTCATAGAGACACGACAGTAATTTATAACAGCAAAATCATCGCTCCAAAAAAAAACACCAAATATTTGAAGTGTTATTTCAGCAAAAGAGAAAGGATAAAAGAAATGTGAAATGTGAACTAGGCCAACAGCTTCAAACCTATCCGTTGGAAAAAAAAAAACAATATCAACATGACCACATAAAATATAAACGTTTACTGTTTATGCCATATGCCCGAAATTTTGAAACTGAAAACTTCAAAGTTTCCAATATCTTCTAAACCTGATAATTTGCAACAACAAAAAAGGAAACATACAAATAGCTCCCCACCTTCACCAACTTTACAAATTCAAACAAAATATAAATGAACATCTCTAAATATATCCATTCCAAAATGCACACAAAAAATGCTACATATCATGACAACATAAAAACATGTTCCGACATACCAAATTAGCTAACATTTTCATGAACAAAAAAATATATATATGTTACACACACAAAAAATCGCCAAGGGCGTGCCGTGACGGCACGCCAAATTCAACTAGTCTATCTTTAGGGCTTCTATTTCCGAGTAGGTGCTGAGCAGGGGGGTTCTTCTCACCGCAATCTTTTTGGCGAGGACAGCCAAGCAGCGAGCTATATATACTTTGCTGGCTGGCAGCGTGTGGATAGGTCGCCCGTGCTAGGGTGAAAAATAGTAACAGGTTCGATCAGTATCGTTTTTAGCTGTACGTGCTAGGGAGTTGGCTGTCGCAGTCGACGTGTTCGGAAGTTTTTCACGGTAACTTTCTATGCACGTTCTGTAGTTCTCTGGATACTGGTCCTTCCATACCAAAAATCCGTCGTAGTCTAGGTGGTTAGGATACTCGGCTCTCACCCGAGAGACCCGGGTTCAAGTCCCGGCGACGGAAATCTTATTTTTTGTTGAGCTCTTTTTGTGCATAAAGCAACGATCATTTGTTTCCTGAAGAAAAGAAAAGCAGCGATCACAGGGCACCTCGAGCCAGACCCTAACCGACGTCGACGACGCATCCTCCGGATCCTAAATCCCCAGCCGCCAGGACCTCCATCGCTTCCTAAGCGAGGCATACAGCGGCGTTGGCGATGCTCCGATCCGGCACTGGATTCGCGCTCCGGCGCCTGGCGCCGATCCCTCGCTTCTCCAGCAACGGCGGCCGCAGCAGCCCTGGATGCCGCAACATCACCAGGGTAGGTTCCTTTCAAATAATCTGAGCATTCAAGAGGCCTATATATCGTCTTTGCTCTAGAAATTGTAATTTTCAGCTCGCGTGGTATCAATTTAATATTAATTCAAATGCTTTGGGTTACAGCGGATGATCAACTACGGCACCACTGATGACTTCACGGCATTGATGCATTGTATCAATACCTTCAACTGGTACTTGCATCATTCTTGTTTTCCTGATAAATGTTTACTTATCTAATATGAGAAATTGAGAATGCATGGCCCCTTTCTCGTTTCTATACCTCTTGCATGGTTTTGCGGTGGGAAGTTAGGTTTGTTGGGGGATTCCTTTTGGGTGAAACTGTGATGAAAAACTGCAAATCAATTTGTGGCAAAATATCATCCTGGAACAGATGCACAGCATCCTGGAACACAAATCAATTTGTCTGTAGTTGAAGCCTGTGCCTTGTCTTCTCCAGTTTGCCTGAATACGGATTTTGCCAATGCGCTGTGGCGCACAGGTGTAATCCCGTGTTGTCGGTTTCAGCTCTACGAGGGCCAGGATTTAGCATTGACCGTCAGACAATACGGATTTTGCCAATGCGCTATGGCGCACAGGTGTAATCCCGTGTTGTCGGTTTCAGCTCTACGAGGGCCAGGATTTAGCATTGATCGTCAGACAGCTGAAATCGACGGCCCAGATTGCACCTGCACGCCACAGCGCATTGTAAACAGATCAATCGAGTTTTCCCTCTACTGGCTTATCTATTTTGTAGGCCTCGTAGCGAGCTGGTCTATAATAACTCTCGAACAAATGTTGCTCACGCTGGCCGTGTGGCTTTATTGATTTAAAGTCGGGCACCTTTGCCTTCCGTTTAAAAAACATCATGAGATTTTTTGTGAGAATAGTGAGGGATTCATTAATACAAGAGAGAAGAATAGAGTAAGCGAGCTAGCAAACAGAGAAAACGGAATGAGGTTGGACCAGGGAGATACTAATCTGCTCCGGTGTTGCCGTTTCTCCTCTGCACACCGCAACTACTTTGCGAAATGATTTGCTTATATTCTTGACATTCATTACTAGCTTATTTGATGTTTTCATTGTTTTTATTTTGTGTTAATATATTTGCTTGTTCACAATATTTTTTTGGTTTTCTTGACATTTGATTTATTTATTTTTGCGACTGGGAGAAGACAGTACTACGGGGGTACACGCTTATTTGATGATTTTTTTCACAACCTCTCGTCGGTCTACTATTTTCTTTCATGATAATTATGCATTCGTTGCTGAGGTTAGGATTGTAGCTTATATCTATTGATGGTGGTTTGTAGGAAAAGGAAAAAGCCTGAACTGTTGTTTGGCTGCATCGCCGCTAGCTTAATGCTTACATACAAGTACCATGTGAGAGGAGCAAAGACAATTCCAGGGTACAACTTTGAAGAGGCGAGGAAGGAGCGTGAGGAGAGAAAGCAGAGGGAGGAGCTGGCGAAAACTAATATTGATATTTCTTTCTGCTGATCTCTTTGCAGACCCCTCGCATATGCCAGTTATCCTTGGAATATGAGAACAAAGTGTACATCATAACCTTGTCAGACCTTCTAGCTTCATGTATGCTCTTTTCTGAGTTATTGTCCTTGATTATCTGAAGTTGGAAGAGAGAGTGATGCTTATTTGATGCTTTGATCCGAGTAAAATGCATGAACGGTCACTGTACTCGTCGGAGAAGCTCGCTACGGTCACCGTACTCCTGGAATACGCCGCGGAGGTCACTCAACTTGTCTGAGAGGGTTTTGTACGGTCACTCATCACGTATTGGCGTGTGTATCGCTGACGTGGCAGCCGGAGGTAACTCAACTTGTTTGAGAGATTCATGAACGGTCACTGCTCGGCTGGATCAATGTGGAGAAGAAAAGAGGTGGGGGTCTAAACTGCAAAAAATGCATCGTGGACAGGCATCGATGTGTGTTGCATCGGAAAAAAGGGTTCCGCGATCTGTTCCTCAGGGACAGCGCCATTAGCGGCGCGGACAAAGCAGAGAGGGAGGGAGAGAAGGAAAGAAAGGGAGGGAGCGAGGCGATCTGGGCGGTTGCCAATTTCCAAGGGGAGGAGATCTCGGCGGCGCATCTGAGGCGACAATGGCGGCTCGGCGTCGTGAGGAAGGAGCTCCGTCTCCTGTGTACGGTATGGAGGCAGTCGTGCGCGTTTCTTGGCTCACCGATCGACGAGGGAGACGGCACGCTGAGTTTTTTCCTCTGATTAGGGTTGTGATACACTCCTAGTTGTGTTGTTGTTCGATTTAGGGGAGGTTCTGTACAAGCAGCGTAGGATCTACGATTTTCAGTTTTCTGTTGGTTTAGAGCAGGGTTTACTCACAGAGCTCGATTTTGATCTGGCAAAAGTTCTTTTATTTCATGGTATTACGGTTTAGTTGGCGTCCCTAGTGTTTAGGTATTTGATTCATGGAGGTTGTGCTTGTTCTTGGAAGTTCAGATTGTGGGTGAGTTTAGGGGAGGGTTTGGCTGTCAGTGTAGGCATTTTTTCTGAATTTTTCAGTGTCACTGAAAGAAAGCTCATGACTTATTGCATTTATTGTTGTTACAGGTCATCGTAGCAGCTACTTCTCAGTGCGAATCAACCATGGAGGGTTTTTTGTGGGCTCTGGTTGAAGCAAGAAGTATGTCAGTGGACACTCAATTTGGTTTGATCATGTCGACAGTGTGACATGGTCACCACTGATCATTGAGAATCTTGTGGAGGAGATGGGCTATGAGATGGGTGGAAGAATAAAAGTTTATTTCTGCTTGCCTCACTTGGATGTTAGTACAAATGGACTGATAGAAATTACAGATGACGCACAAACTCAAGCAATGTTGCAGTTTTTAGGAAAAGGGCAGCATTTCTTCAAGCTGTATTTGGATCATGATGACAGCATGATGGGAAAAGGCTTGGGAGCAGCTAGCAGTTCAGTTGGTGTGTTTGCACACAAGAATTCAGATTTGGTTCAGCAAGAAGAAGACCATGTCCCACTACAAGTGCAAGATTTGAATTCTGAAGCAAATGGGAGAAGACGGAAACAGAGTAATGAAGAAGATGTTGGTGCTGACAGTAGTGATCAAGATGATTCAGACTTTGATCCAAAGGAAATGGTTGATTCGGACTATGAAATAGATGCAGGTGACGATGATTTGTTTGAGGATAATGTTGACAATTTGGAGGATGAAGAAGTGAAGATTCCTAAGGGGCAAGGAATGGAGAAAGCAAAGGTTAGAGCATTAGAAGCGAAGCAAAAATTGAAGGAAATGCTGGAACAACCCAATTGGAAGGAATGCAAAGAAGACGAGGTTGAGGAGGAAGGGCTATGGGCACCTCATGATGAAAATTCAAGCACATTGCCTCCACCTAGATACAAAACATTCACATAGGAAGACATGGTCAATCCTATTTTCCATGTTGGTCAGTGCTTTGAAACTCCAGAGATGTTGAAAAAGGCAATTAGAGCATGGAGTTGCATTCACAGGCAGGATATCAAATTTCCCACAAATGATAAGAAGAGAATCAATGCTAAGTGCTCTCCTGGCTGTGAATGGAATTTGTGGGCTTCTTATTCCAGCATGACCAAGTGTTTCATGATCAAGACATACAATCCAAATCACAGCTTTGGATGTACCAAAACTTCTCATGTTCATGCATTCACTTCCAATTTCTTGGCTGAGAGGTACTTGGAGAGTTTCAGAGCTGATCAAGACATGAACATGAAGAATTTCTCAAGGATAATTCAAAAGGAGTGGAACATGACACCAGGAAGAGCCAAGTTGCAGAGGGCTAGGAGATTGGCCATGAAGGTGATTTATGGTGATGAAGAAGCTCAATACAATCTGTTGTGGGATTATGCAAATGAGATAAGGAGGAGCAACCCTGGTAGTTCTTTCTTTCCTACATTGTGATAGGTGAGAAGAGAAGTTGCAGAGAAGAAGAAGAAAGAAACAGCAGAGAGAAGGCAAGTTGAGAAAGAGAAGAGGGATCTTGAGAAGGGTAGACAAGCAGCTGCCAAGAGGGCTGAAAAGCAACAAGAAGCCAGAGATAGAGCTCAGCTCATGGCTACTTTGAGAGCTGCAAAGGCAAGTGAAGTGCAAGAACAAGATGATGCAAGTGATTTTGTGCCTCCAAGACCAAAGAAAGTCAATATGTTAGATGAGTTCAGGAATCCTAGATGAAGTGCTCATTTTGATGTATTAATAAGTGGAAACACATTTGTAATAATTATTGGAGTGAACTTGTTTTTGGTCCATGTTTGGACATGACATGTGAGTTGCACGCAGAATATTTTGCACAATACATTGGATTTTGATCAATGGTTTTTTTGGGAATATGTTACTTGTTGCTGTCATTTTATTCAGTAGATTGCTATAGTGGAAGAAAAACACACAGATTGCTTGCTGCTGTCATGTTATAGTGCAAGAAAAACACACAGATTGCTTGCTGCTGTCATGTTATAGTGCAAGAAAAGCACACAATTTTGCAAAGCTATGTATGACTAGACTGATGTGAAATTGCTGTCAACAACAATGTCAAATTGCTGTGTTATATTACTCGGGTGATGTAGCGGCAAAATGCTGTCAAATTGCTGCTAAATAGCTGTCAAATCTTGCTTAATATTCCTGATAAAATGCTGTCCAATTTTTGTGCACATTGCAATCAGCTTTGAGTATATTAATGCATCAAAAATACTGCTAAATTTCATCACACAAAGAATCCAACATATACTTCATATTTCAGATGAAATTTGTTCATTCATATATACCAAACAGGCATTACATAGGTAATCTCCAAAATGCTACTCATGTAGCAGAAGACAAGATATACACCATATTTCAGAGGCATTACATAGGTAGTCTTCAAAATGCCAACTAACTGCTTCATTGTACAAAGATAGACAAGATATACACCATATTTCAGAGGCATTACATAGGTACTATCTTCACAACTACCAGAGCACGCATCTGCAAAAGGCAGCTCAATGAACATCTGCATCCACTTCGGCACTCCGACGAACTTGACAAACCGGATAAGCAGTGCTCACGCTGGGAGCTGGGTACTGAGTGAGGACCTTCAGCATGAGGTCATACTCACGCTTCTACACAAATTGAACTTCAACCTGCACCAGCAAAATGAATTGGTCAAAAAACAGCAGAAAACTTGGGTGGATATATTCACACAATTCCCTGAATTTTCATTTTTGTGATTTTCTGTTTGTTCTGATCATCAATGATAATGCGATGCAGGAGGACTACAATTCCTGGAATTACTGGAAGGTGCCGCTGCCAGACGTTAATCTGTAGTGTAGCGTAGCTAGATACAGCACTAGACACACAAGTAGAGCGTGCGGCAGCATGACATCCCAGTTCGTGTACACTGGTTCTCAATCGCCAGAGCAGAGTCCTCAGTTCCGTCCGACCTGTAAAGCACCAAATTTACCAACAGGATTAGCTCCTAGTTCACCTAGCCGCTGGTGGAGCTCGCCGCTGTCGCTTCTCCGCCTTCTCCACCCCAGCTAACTACAGCAACCCCGCCGCCGCTTCCTCCACCCGTGCCTCCACCTTCTCCAATTCCGCCGGCAACAGGTGGCGCCTCAATCTCCAGTGAATGGGGACGGGGAGATGGCGGACCTGCGAAGGGGAGAAGGAGAATGGCGACGGAGAGGGCGGCGGGGTTCCGGCAGCTGCTGGGCGGCGGGTGGAGGAGATGCCGCCGGCTGGAGGATGGGGGCGGCGGGACGGAGAGGCGAGTGACGACCTGGCGGCAGGGCGAGTGATGACCTGGTGACGACCGAGTGTTTAGCAATTTGGCCCCTCCACCTTTGCAAATAGCCCCTCCACCTTTTCTCTTCTCCACGACGGCCAGGCAACGCAGTGACCGTTCGTGAATTCCAACTACAAGTTGAGTGACCTGCCACGTCCACGTCACCTCATACACACGCGCGTACACGATGAGTGACCGTATAAATCTCCTCCGACGAGTTCAGTGACCGCCACGACGTATTCTGGGAATACAGTGACCGTAATGTGACGTATAGACAAGTTGAGTGACCGTTCATGCATTTTACTCCTTTGATCCTTTTGGCCTTGCCATTACTATATCTTTTGTTCATAATCGTAGAGATGGTGCAATGCGCGGAGAATTTGTTTGGCGTAACTGTTGCCGCTGTTGTGGCTACCTATAGCTACAATTTGTCGTAGCTATATGAGCACCTTATACCCGCGTGAGGTGTTATGTTTCACAACATTAAACTAATTTATTATTCACCTTACCCGGGTACTGCAGGCACATTTACCACAAAACTGTTTAACCTTGACCATTATCTTCTAGGGAAGCCCATGTATAGCATATGATCAGATTCCTTTGCTCCAGAACCATGGTTCAGTACAAGACCTCTAGATGTTTTGTCTTAGTGCACGCCCGATCTATCTATGTACGTAGCTGTGAGAGACAGTCCCACCGATTCAAAAGTGGGCAATGTCCATCAAAGCTATAGTAGCAAATGATGCAAAAGCTGCGATTGGTGCCCCTAAACAGGACCGGTACAAAGTTGATGCAGCGTTGCACATTCATTAATTTGCTGGTGCCACGGCGGCGATTATACAAGACTTGTCAGGTAATTTCATAGCGGTGTCTTGAGATTATCAATAAAGCGCACTATTCGCTTAAAAAACAATTGGAGGCTGTTTTGAGCTCGAAGTTTCTTACACGGTCAGACAAATTACGGGGCACGAAATCCCACATGATACATTACAGAAAGACAGTTCTGAGTTTTTCCGATGGTTAGCTCCAGGAAGAGAGTTAATTTTATGCAGAACAAATGAGCCAACAGGCGATAAGCAGACAGCTTCTTTCTCCCTACTTTAGGTTCAGTAAACTGTATCCGAAACTAGCCATGCTTCGAAAGGATGCTCTCCGCGACGCTGCGGGCTATCGGGTGGTAGAACTCTTGGGCCTCCGAGAAGATCCTCTTGGCCAGCATCTTCTCCTCCTCGGAGCACTTTGCCAGTGCGCTGTACAGCGGGCGCAGGTACTTCATCCTTCCCACTTGCTTCAGGCATTTCTCCACCTCGTTGAAGTAACACCTGCAGCCGGTGGGGATCGCTAGCTGGAGAAACGCGACCTTGACCTCGTAGTCACGGCTTTCTGACAGCTTGTACCGTTCATCGAGAGCAGTGACCTGGATAAAGAGAACAAATTGCGCTGGAATCAGTTAATCTGAATTCACTTACAGTGTGAGCAATGTGAGAAAAGGAATAAGCATGCAAAAAACGAGCAGAGGCAAAGAAATTCATATGTGTTACAATGTATCAGTGAAAATGGCAGCTTAACATTGAACGGTCGAAGCTGGAATAGCTGTGCATGATCTCACAAATGGGATAGCTCGATCTTTTGTGCTAGAGTCGACTCTTGTACCAGAAATGGTTTACAACTTTCCAACATAAACACCCACCATGCAGTATTTAGAGCCAAAAACTTAAGGCCTGAAAAGTGTTCCTAGCACAGGGTTTGCGCTTCCAGTGCACACACCTTATAAGCTATGTGACTTGTGTCAATATTTATTTGGAAACAAGCTGTTGTCTACAGAATGCTACATAACAGTACAGCATAGCTGAGTACTTTCATTGGCGACAGATGAAAAGCCAAAGATAAAGAACTTAACAGTATGAAAGATAGTAACGAACTCCTAATGCTGAACACACCTGAAGGTTTTAGTAGTTTCTAGCTCTTGGTGGCTTGAGTTTGTATGTACACATGCTTGCTAGATACTCAAACGGGGAATAGCGGCTATGTGCTACTTATTATTGACTCAATGAGAATTAAACCCATACAGGGACTTCCTACATGATCACGAGAACCTTTTAAATCAGGTATTTCTGTATTTAGTAATTTGTAAATGAAGTAACCTAGCTGAATAAGTTGCAACTTTAATGCCTTGTCATGAATAAATAAAACTAAAAGTGTTTTTGACGCGCAATCTTCAAACACTTACTCAAACCGAACCTACTGCTCCATGCAACCTTCAAATACATTACTTGAATTGAACTCACTGCTCCACCATCAATTAAGTGAGGAAGTGAGAAACTATGGATGCAGTTTTTCATGTTACCCATAGATTCCATAATAGAAAGTCATGCTCTCATCAGATTCCTAATATACTCTTCTATATGGTGACCATGGGTCATAACTGATATCCAAGCTAGCAGCTGATCGGCATTGTCAACCAGGGATTTCAGTAGAGCTAATAATCTGGTCACTTAGCGAAGCAGACAAACTAAGGAATACATGCTTCTGCAACTCATTTCACTGCAATTAAAAACCAATTCTAGTTCGATTTCCATTGGTAAACCAAAATACACTAGGTTGACTTTCTCGGGACAACCAATCTCACACGGATGAGTATACTATCCATTCGGCATTCAGTGGGTTGCATACTTTGACAGCAGATAATCATATTTTGGTCTCAAGGGAGAAAATATATTCTAACTAACTATATTAAGATATCACAAGTTTTATAAGAAAGAAAATCCTTCAACAATTGACCCCAAACACATTTACAACATACCGCCTGATCAACTAGATATGGATGCTATGTAAGTTTACTGCCTAAAAGATAGTGCATGTAGACAAAGATAAACTATCTGAACTGGGGGAAGTAATTAAAGAGAGCATTGTTATTTGCTAATAATACAAACCTGTGAGGCTTCAACATCTGTGGATAAATTCTCCAAGTAGAGCTCCCATTCTTGTCCACCCCAGTCTGCCACCTCATCTTCACTTGGAATTTTTCCAGACTTAAACTCTGCAGCTAAGGTGCAAATCTTTCTATAGGTAGCTGAATCTGGTTCCATGGCATCCGGAGGGATACCAGTACCCTCAATCCACTGCTCAAGGTCAATTTGACTTTCTATCCCAGGAACATTGGCTTTCAGGAATTCAAGAAATGTCTCTGTATCTATTGACTGGAACTTGAAGGTGGCAATATATTTCTTCAGGAATTCATCAAATGCAGGTCGGCCAATCTAGCACAATCAACAAGCATAGCAGAGTGTCACATTCACAATTACTCATCATTCATCAAAGAATGGTGCAAAAAAGTGTAAACCAAATCTTGTACCTGGCGCTCGATGCGCCATAGGAACTGGAAGCCTTTCTCATAGGGAACTTCCGAGTAGACATCATCAGGATCAATCCCTGCAATCTTCGGCTTCAGCTTGGTAAACTCCATGTTATCCTTGAACCTATCCATCATTCTGTTCAGGCCCCTCCATCCAATGCCCATGTTTAAGGCTGCCCGCTCCTCACCTTGCACCACCTCAACAATCCTCCTCTCAGCATATGTTGTGAAACCCTGTATGCAGAAACGATATTACCACAAGATGAGAGTTCTAGATGAATATATCATCCTCACTAATAACAGCTGAGACAAAGCAGATAATAATCTACTGTAGAACGAATTCTAGTTAAATAAAATTGCAACTCAGTTGATTGAGGTTCCATCTAAAACTGAACTCCTTAAGGCTTTCATCCTAATACTACAAGGACTCTACAAACACTTATCAGTGCAAACTCATGCAGATGAATACGTTAACGATTAGTAGCTACAACTCTGGCCCCTCAATTAAGCAATAACAGGTTTGTCACACTGGCACATGAATGCAATGTGTAACTCGAGTTGCATTGACGATATACATCAGCTCAAATAAGGAATAACGAGCACACATGAGAACAAGAATATCTCACCTCGTTCAGCCAGAAGTCCTCATTTGTTTTGTTGGTGATGAGATTGCCAGTCCAGCTATGTGCGAGCTCATGGGCCACCACCTGCGCCCCTGCGGCGTCCCCCTTGATCACCGTGGGCGTGAGGAAGACCATCCTGGGGTTCTCCATGCCCCCATAGGGGAAGCTCGGGGGCAGCACGAGCAGATCGAACCTCTCCCACTCATAGGGCCCAAACAGCGACTCCCCGACCTTGACCATGTCCTCCACCCCGGCGAACTCCCTGGCGGCGTCGTCCAGGAGCGCGTCCCCGCCCTCAGCGTAGACCCTCGTCCTGGGGCCGAGGTCCCTGGACCCGATCGCGCCGGCGGCGAAGGCGAAGAGGTAGGGCGGCACGCACTGCGCCATGTCGAACTCCTCGACGATGCGGCCGGGTGCACACCAGAGCGCGTCGTCGCATGCGCCGCGGTGGTCCGAGGAGACGGGGTCGCGGCGCGCGACGTGGCGCGCGGCGGCGACGGCCGAGAGGCGGGCGGGGACGTTGAGGAGGAGGGAGTAGGTGATGCGCGCGGCGGGCGTGTCGTGGCAGGGGAAGATGGAGCGCGCGTGGATGGACTGGCACTGGGAGAAGACGAAGGGGAGCCCGGAGGCGGTCTGCGGCGGGGAGAGCCACTGGAGCGCGGAGGCGTCGGGGGAGGTGGAGAAGGTGAGGAGGAAGGAGGAGGTGTCGGCGGGCAGGGTGAGGGTGAGCGCGGAGCCGAGGACGGGGTCGGCGGAGGTGGCGAGGGAGAAGGGGATGGGGTCGGCAGAGGCGGTGGCGGTGGAGGCGGAGTGGACGGCGAGGGCGCGGGTGTCGAGGAGGAGGTCCCCGGAGTGCGGCGCGGAGAGGGTGACGAGCGCGGAGGCGTGGATGGCGGAGGCGTCGAAGTCGAGGTAGAAGGCGAGCGCGGCGTGGGCGGTCACCGGGTGCGCGCCGTCCGTGTAGGAGTGGGGATCCACCGGCGCCATGGCTGCTCGTTGGCTCGCTGCGGCGTGGGGAGGAGGAGGCTGTGGGGAACGTACGGGAAAGGAGTCCAGTCGAGTCGGGGTGGGGTTTGGCCTTTTCGGTCGGGGTTTGGTCGAGCGGGCGAAAGCGTCCGTGCTTTTGCTGCGAGATTGGAAGGCTCTTTGCTTCGGATCGATAGCCACTCGGTCGCGTTCCCGGCGGTGCCCCACCCAAGACGAGATGATCAATGTGCGATACCCTAAACAAAATAGTGATCAATGAGATCATAGTCCAACTTTAAAATTTAAAAGTAAATCATGGTCCAACTTGATAGGCATACAAAACTCCAAGTTGCTTACACACTAATATGAGTACACATACACACTAAAATATGTCTACATACATCTAGATATATGTGAATGTAGACAAATGCTAAAACATCTTATATTTAGGAACGGATGGAGTAGGTACATCATGTTGAATACATTTGTACTTACTCTTAAAAGAATGAATGATACTCCCTCTGAATAGTCTTAAAAGAAAGAATGATACTCCCTCTGAACTGAAAAAAGTCTCGCACGTTATACCAACAACTTGTGCATGTTACCATGTTTAGGTACGACAACTTTATGAGATCGGAGGGAGTAAAAGAAATCATGGTTTCAACTTGCTTAAGCGCACGGATGTTGAATATTCGATTTTGCTATTTCTCGGCGATTGAGAAATTACTAAATTTATGTCCACGCCAAGAATCATCCATCTAAACACTAAGTTTGGTGTAAGTGCACAAAGATAAGTTTAGTGGATTAGGGTAAACCGTGAATTTAGCGGATCTTGGTACAATAATTACAATTTCACGATGATACTTTCCTAGACATGCAGAGGCGCCTTCTTGTGCATAAAAGGAACAACCAAGATCAAGCTATACAAAAATTGTCTCATCATACGTTCATGTCTGAAATTATCACGTCTCGAACATGATGTTAATTATCACGTCTCGAACATGATGTCTTTGTTATCAAGGGTGATGTCGATACATGTTATATGTATCTCTCTCGCCCTCCTAGTAACCCGGTAACCAAAGTACCATTCTCTTTTGTTTTTCACTTCTTTCTTTCTCCATCCATTTCTATATTTGTCTCATCCTCCGATAAAATGGTAACCGTAATCACTTTTCTGGTTACTTCTCATCTCTCTCTATCTCTCGCATTAAAATATCACAGTCTAGGTAAGAGCATCTCCATCCATAGCCCCTAAAACTAGGTAGGGAGTTGGTCACTCCTCCGGAAGTGACACCAACTTCGGTAGTAGACTATATAATTTATGTATACAATGACATGTGGGGTATGTTCGTCAATGGTATATACCACATAACGTTGCCTAACTAAGGGTAAAGAATGTTGAACGAGAACATGGTCACAACTACTACACTTTTTTAGGTTCTTTTCTCTTAATCATGTTCTTAAGGTTTCGAAACGACTTGTGTGTGTGTGTGTGCGTGTGTGTGTCTATTGTTGCCTCCTATGGGGTACATTACAACAAATCTTCTTTTTCTGCAGCATTGCTTCTATGATCTTAGGAGCACTGGCCGCCATGGCCCAAACGAAAGTCAAAAGACCTCTAGCTCATAGTTCGATTGGACATGTAGGTTATATTCGTACTGGTTTCTCATGTGGAACCATAGAAGGAATTCAATCACTACTAATTGGTATATTTATTTATGCATCAATGACGATAGATGCATTCGCCATAGTTCCAGCATTACGGCAAACCCGTGTCAAATATATAGCGGATTTGGGCGCTCTAGCCAAAACGAATCCTATTTCGGCTATGACCTTCTCCATTACAATGTTCTCATACGCAGGAATACCCCCGTTAGCCAGCTTTTGTAGCAAATTCTATTTGTTCTTCGCCGCTTTGGGTTGTGGGGCTTACTTCTGTGTGTGTGTTTTGGAAAATAGATATATTCAGTGGATTTTTCACTCGGAAGGTAGTAAGGAATTGAACGACCAATTCTCTAAAACAAAAAAAGGAGACACAAAATTCCTCCGAGCGAATAATAAATTTATTTCAAAATATCTGAGAGTAAGCAATTATATCGCTTATCCATCGTATTCTAGGTGGCTAGGATACTCGGATCTCACCTGAGAGACCCGGGTTCCCGGCGACGTAATTTTTAATAATTTCTCCTTCATTTTAATGATTCGTACACACATTTAAGGAAATGTAAAAAAAAAATAGCGTCGACATTTAGCTATGCTTGATTTTATCTATAACTGTGTCAATTGTTTTTTTTTTTCGACTTAAGGAGTCCCAGCTCCAGCTTTCATTGAAATCGATAAAACGAAGTTTTTCTCTGTTAAACATCAGGGACACAATCCTCCGTAGTCTGGTACCAAACTTTTACCAGCCTAACTCTTACTCCAGGAAGAATCAGAGGATAACATACAATAACAGAACAGGTTTTTGAATCAACAGCTTACTGACGAGGAGAATCAAACTACACCAACCTAAACTCTAGATACACATCCAAACAACCAGCATCTTGTAGACGGTACCCTACCGTGACGGTTTCTGAACGCTTCCAGACTTAGACAGCAGCGACGCCGAGGTCCGTCGAACGTTTGGTGTGTTATTTGGTTTGTTAATACAGTTCACAGTGCTCCTGGTATCTAGAGGTTCTCCAAAAGAGAAATTGTGGAAAACAATGCATTATTTTACATGAGATTGGGAGCCATATTTTGTCCTAACAGTTCCTACATTTTGTATTTTAGGACCGTCTTCTTTAGCGCGCGTAGTTGGAACAATGCATTTGAGAAAAAAGAAATGAGGCACCTAGAGTCAGAGATTTTCCAGTTCCGGCAGGCTGACAGTGTCATGCTGCTCAACGTTGTGGAGGGCCTTGCCTTGAACGGCGAAGCTCAGGTGAACGAGCTTGGATTCGAACCATGTGCGGCAGACGGATGAGCATGTCTTTCCTGCAGCACACATGGTATCAGCCGCTTTGTCAGTTAAACAAGTATCACTAAAACAACAGAATGCAATCCCACAGTATTTGATATCAAGAGGCTATACTGAGCTCCAAGTTTCTTACAGGGTCAGACAAAATTACAGGCGTGTAATCCCACATGATATATACATTACGCAAAGACAATGCTGAGTTTTTGTCCCAGGGTTGTACATAGTTCCCTCAAGATCATAGTTTCGATCAGACTTTCTGATTTATTTGATAAAAATTGTCATATTTATGTGAACTATACATATATACATGAGCATTTGTCAAAATTAATGGGTGTACATATGTATGCCCACGTCCCGGTGTAGCTCCGCCCTTGTGGGGAGATAATTTATGCAGAAGAAATGAGGCATATATCCCCATGCTACGAAAGGGCGCTCTCTGCGACGAAGCGGGCTATCGGGTGATAGAACTCGTGGGCCTCCGACAAGATCCTCTTGGCCAGCATCTTATCCTCATTGGAGCCCTTTGCCAGCAAGCTGTAGAGCGGGCGCAGGTACCTCATCCTTCCAACTTGCTTCAGGATTTTCTCCACCTCGTTGAAGTAACACCTGCAGCCCGTGGGGATCGCTAGTTGGAGAAATGCGACCTTCACGTCGTAGTCACGGCTTTCTGACAGCTTGTACCGTTCATCAAGAGCGGTTACCTAGAAAAACATAACAAATGGCGATGGAAGAGGCTAAGCATGAGCAATGTAGGAAGACACAGCAAACAAGTCTACCTAAACAATTTCAGTAGAGCAATAAGCAGAATCTGGTCCCTGAGCGAAGCACATAAACTAAAGAATATATGCTTCTGCCACTCATTTCAATGTTGCTAAAATCTGATTCTAGTTCGATTTCCATTGGTAAACCAAACACAGTAGGTGGACTTGCTCTCGACAACCATTCTCACGGGGTTGAGTATACTATCCATTCGGCATTCAGCTGGGCTGCATACTTTGATGGCAGATAATCATAATTGGTCTCAAGGGAGAAAAAAATCTAACTAATCATGTTAAGATATTACATGATTTTTTATAAATATTTATAATCCTTCAACAGTTGACCGAAAAAGCATTTACAACATACTGCTTGATCAATTAAACATGGATGATATGTAAGTTAACTGCCGAAAAAATAGAGTATATGCACACAAAGACAAACTAGTGAAATTGGGCAAAGTAATAAAAGAGAGCATTGTTATTAATTAGTAATACAAACCTGTGATGCTTCAACATCTGTGGACAAACTCTCCAGGTAGAGCTCCCATTCTCGTCCAACCCAGTCTGCCACCTCGTCTTCACTTGGAATTTTGCCAGACTTAAACTCTGCAGCTAAGGTGCAAATATTTCTATAGATAGCTGAATCTGGTTCCAATGCATCGGGAGGGATACCAGTACCCTCAATCCACAGCTCAAGGTCAATTTGATTTTCTATTCCAGGTACATTAACTTTCAGAAATTCAAGAAATGTCTCCGTATCTATCGATTGGAACTTGAAGGTGGCAATATATTTCTTCAGAAATTCATCAAATGCAGGTCGGCCCATCTAACACAATCAACAAGCATAGCACAGTCCACATTCACGATTGGTCATCATTGATCAAAGAATGGTGCAAAAAAATGTAAACCAAATCTTTTGTTATACCCACCTGCCGCTCGATGCGCCATAGGAACTGGAAGCCTTTCTCATAGGGCACTTGTGAGTACACATCATCGGGATCAATCCCTGCCATCTTCGGCTTCAGCTTGGTAAACTCCATGTTATCCTTGAATCTCTGCATCATTTTGTTCAAAACCCTCCATCCAATTCCCATGCTTAAGGCTGCCTGCTCCTCACCTTGCACCACCTCAACAATTCTCCTCTCAGCATATACTGTGAACCCCTGTATGTAGAAACGATATCACCATAAGAATTCTAGATGGATGTGTGAACCTCAGTCATTAGTTAAGACAAAGATGATAGTTTACTATATTGTTCTAGTCGAATATTGCAATTCAGCTGATTCCAACTAAAACTAAATTGCTTAAGGCTTAATACTACAACTCTGCCCCAGTTAAACAATAAAAGGTTTTTCTCAGTGGTACATGAATGCAAAGTGTAATTTCGAGTTGCATTCATGATATACATCAGCTCGCATAAGGAAAAACAAGCAGAAATGGGGACAAGAAGATCACCTCGTTCAGCCAGAAATCCTCATTGGTTTTGTTGGTGATGAGATTCCCAGTCCAGCTATGTGCAAGCTCATGGGCCACCACCTGCGCCCCTGCAGCGTTCCCTTTGATCACAGTCGGCGTGAGGAAGACCATCCTGGGGTTCTCCATGCCTCCATAGGGGAAACTTGGAGGCAGCACCAGCAGATCGAACCTCTCCACTCATAGGGCCCAAACAGCGACTCCCCAGCCTTGACCATGTCCTCCACCCCGGCGAACTCCCTGGCCGCGTCGTCCAGCAGCGTGTCCCCTCCCTCGGCGTAGACCCTCGTCCTGGGGCCGAGGTCCCTGGACCCGATGGCGCCGGCGGCGAAGGCGAAGAGGTAGGGCGGCACGCACTGCGCCATCTCGAACTCCTCGACGATGCGTCCTGGCGCGCACCAGAGCGCGTCGTCGCATGCGCCGCGGTGGTCGGAGGGGACGGGGTCGCGGCGGGCGACGTGGCGCGCGGCGGCGACGGCGGAGAGGCGGGCGGGGACGTTGAGGAGGAGGGAGTAGGTGATGCGCGCGGCGGGGGTGTCGTGGCAGGGGAAGATGGAGCGGGCGTGGATGGACTGGCACTGGGAGAAGACGAAGGGGAGTTTAGAGGCGGTCTGCGGCGGGGACAGCCACTGGAGCGCGGAGGCGTCGGGGGAGGTGGAGAAGGTGAGGAGGAAGGAGGAGGTGTCCGCGGGCAGCGTGAGGGTGAGCGCGGAGCCGAGGACGGGGTCGGCGTCGGCGGCGAGGGAGAACGGATGGGATCGGGGGCGGCGCCGGCGGGGGTGACGGTGGAGGCGGAGTGGACGGCGAGGGCGCGGGTGTCGAGGAGGATGTCCCCGGAGTGCGGCGCGGAGAGGGTGACGAGCGCGGAGGCGTGGATGGTGGAGGCGTCGAAGTCGAGGTAGAAGGCGAGCGCGCGTGGGCGGTCACCGGGTGGGCGCCGTCCGTGTAGGAGTGGGGATCCACCGGCGCCATGGCTGCTGGCTGCGGCAGAGGGAGGGGAAGGAGGAGCAGGCTGTGGGGAACGGCAGAGATTGGAAGGCTCTTTGCTTCGAATCGCAAGTCACTCGGTCGATCCAAGACGAGATGAGGTGCAACTTGCAGAGTTTTGTTACGACTGTGATCAATAATCTTATTATTTGCATACACAATTCGAAATTGCTTAACTATGTAAATCATGGTTACGGCTTGCTTAAGGGCACACATGTGGAATATTTGAATTTGCTATTTCTCACTTATTGAGAAAATCTATTTTTTACAAGTCCACGCCAACAACCCTCCGACCTAACACCAAGATTGGTGTAAGTACAAAGGGACCAGTTTAGGCCCCGCTTGACATTAAAGTATTTTTTAAGTATACTTTGGGTTCCAAAAATATTGATGTATTGAATACTTTAAGATTTTGGATCCAATAAATAGTGTGGTTTAAAACTGTAATATTCTCCTAAAATGTAGTTTTTTGAAATATTAGAGAGAGGTCTCACTGCCTTTTTCGAAACTGAGAAAGGAGAGAAAAACTATAATATTGTTTGCCAGATGTTGAAATATTTTGGTTTTGAAATAATTCATTTTAGAAAATACTGGCCTACCAAGTGGAGCCTCAGTGGCTTAGGGCCTTAGAGGACACGATGAACTTTCTGAATTTCGGTACAACAATTACAAATTCGTGACGATACTTTCCTAGGCATGCAGGTGCCTTGTGCCTACAAGGAATAGCTGAGAGCACATTTACCACAAATTGCCTCAACCATACGCCCATCCTTTCACGTCCGGGAATCACACCTCAAATGTGATGTACTTGTTGTCAGAGAGATCCATAAATGTATTAGTCTCATTATCCATGTAACCCGGTAACCGTTATATTTCTTTTCGTATGTCCATTTTCGAAAATAATTTGCTACCTATGGTGGTAGATGCCCACGACATGATCACCCGACACGTACCCACCTAAGCTTGGCATCGTTGGTAGACATGTAGGCAAAAGATTCCAGCACACGATGATCAGATGTACGATCCAGTACAGAAGCACAGTCCACCATTTTTACCTATCCAACTTTTTTTTTTGCGAGAAGGTCCTGCTTACATAACCACGGTTCTTACAGAACAGTCCAGAACAAAGATAAAAATTACAACTAGGTCCTTCTGGACCCCCAACCCGGAGACGACAACGAGAACGTTACGCCGGCGCGCCGCCGCACCACCTCCCCAAAGCCTTGGAACGGGAGGATCCCCTGTACGGACGGGAAGTCGACGCCACTCGGCTCCGAAGAGCCTCCGCCCTGCACCATCACCACCATCGACGCGGTCAACGCAAGCAGCAGCCTCCATCTTATTCACTTCCCAGATCTTCCGCCACACAAGATCTGGCCGGGGAACTAGGCACGGCACGGATCCACCGATCCGCGGGTGCGAGGGAAGCAGGCGCACCACCACGGAACTCCACCGAGCGCCGTCGCGGAGAGGACGCGCACCTGCACCAAAAACAACACCGACGACCCCACCGTATCCACGGCGCCGCCAGTGCGTGAAACACACGTTCGTTGGGAGACCCCAAGAGGAAGGTATGATGTAGTCAGCAGCAAGTTTTCCCTCAGAAAGAAACCAAGGTTATCGAACCAGTAGGAGCAGCAACTCTTCAGAAGGTTGTCAACAGCGCCAGAAAAATAGCTGTCGCAAGCAGTCTGGACGGTTGACGTGGAATCTGCACACAACACAACCAATACTTTGCCCCAACGAAACAGTGAGGTTGTCAATCTCACTGGCTTGCTGAAAACAAAGGATTAAACGTATGTGTGGAAAATGAATTAAATTGCAGAGAATGAAAAAGGAACAGTTTGCAGTTTGTGGTTGTTTAATCAGTGTAAAAGAATGGACCGGGGTCCACAGTTCATAGTGGTGTCTCTCCATAAAAGATAACTACATGTTGGGTGAACAAATTACAGCTGGGCAATTGACGAATAGTGAGCGCATGACAATGCATATACATGACATGATGACTATGATATTTAATTGGGCATTACGACATAATACATAGACCGTTATCCAACAGCATCTATGACTAATAATCCACCGCCGGTTGTCATCCGAGTCCCCGTTGGTATTAAGTTGCAAGACAACGGATAATTGCATTAAGTAAAGTGCGTAATGTAAACAAACACATATGCCCGTGGACATAGCATCGTTAGGTTATCCCTAGTGGCAACAGCACATCCACAACCTTAGAACTTTCTGTCACTGTCCCAGGTTAAACGGAGACATGAACCCACTATCTAGCATAAATACTCTCTCTTGGAGTTACAAGCATCTACTATTGGCCTAAACAATCTACGAGTAACGGAAAGCATGCAAGATCTTAAATAACATATGGTAGATTGATAATCAACTTGACATTAATATTCAATATTCATCGGATCCCAGCAAACACAACATGTAGCATTACAATAATATGATCTTGATCATGTAGGGCAGCTCACAAGATCTAAACATGTGGCACAAAGTGAGAGACAACCATCTAGCTACTGCTATGGACCCGTAGTCCAAGGATGAACTACTCACGCATCACTCCGGAGGCAGGCATGGCGATGTGATGTAGAAGCCTCTGGTGACGATTCCCTCTCCGGCAGGGTGCCGGGAAGAGTTCTGAACCTCCGAGCTAGGGTTGACGACGGCGGCGTCTCTGGATCTTTTCGTGGATTTTTGCTCAGGTACTTAGGGTTTTCGCGTCGGGGGGGAATAAGTAGCGAAAGGGCGGCGGCTGCGGACCCGAGGGGCCCACACCACCCTAGGGCGCGGCAGAAGGGGGCCCGCGCCCTAGGTGCGTGTGGCCTCCTGGTGGCCTCCTCTGCTGCTCCTTCGCTCCGTCAGGCGTGTTCTGGAAAAATAGGCACCCCCGTGTAGTTTCGTCCAATTCCGAGAATATTCCAGACTAGCTTTTCTGGAATACAAAAACAGCAGAAAACAGGAACTGGCACTTCGGCATCTTGTAATAGGTTAGTCCCAAAAAAATGTATAAAAGTGATATAAAGTAGATGCAAAACATGTAGCAATGGTATAAAACAAGCATGGAACATAAAAAATTATAGATACGTTTGAGACGTATCAGCATCCCCAAGCTTAGTTCCTACTCGTCCTCGAGTAGGTAAACGATAAAAAATAATTTTTGAGGTGACATGCTACCATCAATCTTGATCTATAAATTGCAAGGCACATATAAATGAATGAAGTGATCCAAGTCAATGGTCTATAATTTGTTATCAAATAGATAATGAGTAAACAATGAATCACAAGCTAAACGTTTTCATGAATAGTACTTTCGAGACAAGCATCAAACAGTTTTGCATAAGTGTTACTCATAAAGCTAGTTTCTAACAAAAGGTATTTAATCAACACAAAGGAAGAATTTAGTTTCAGCATTTGCTTCAACTTCCAACTATTTATCTCATGGATATTGTCAACACAAAGTAGTATAACACGTCCAATACATTGCATATCGCATGTTGTAACAAAGTTGCACTAGTGTTTGCTTGTGGAAGACAGAAAAGAATAGGAAAACTGACTCAACATAAAAGTAAAAGAAAGACCCTTCGCAGAGGGAAGCAGGGATTAAATCATGCTAGAGCTTTTAGGTTTTTGAAAGCATATAGAGATTGCATAAAATATTTTATACTCCTCCCAACCTTGCTAATACAAGCCATGGCTAACCGAATCCTCGGGTGCCTTCCATCAATCACACCATGGAGGAGTATCTATTTTTGAGAGGTGTTTGTTAATTGTCAACGAATGGTAGCGGGTGAGAACAGTATTCTACCTGTCGAACGGACTTTTAAGAGCGGCTCCCATGAAGGAAGTTATTCTACCAGCAAGGCAGATCATCCCTCTTTCTCTTTGGTTTACACACTCCATTCAGGTATTTCACTGTTTGTCATTGCTTACTGATGAATCAGGGCAAAGTGTGAAGAGAATAATTGGTTAAATTGTAATTAATTGGGACTGGGCACCCGTTGCCAGCTCTTTTTGCAAGTATTGGATAAGCGGATTATATGCACTAGTCCAGGTGTAAAAGTCCACTCGATAAATAGAATAAGAATAACCACACTAATTCCTCTGAGCTAGTAAACATTGACACAAAAGGGAATAATAACATTTGAATAATTTAAAGGTAGCACATGAAAAAATTACTTGGAGTGGCAAGGAAATACCACATATAGGTAGTTATGGTGGACACAAATGGCATGGATTTTGGCTCGGATTTGGATGCACGAGAAGCATTCCTCTCAGTACAGAGTTTAGGCTAGAGGTTATGTAAGCAAACAGAATATCAACCCGTACACCAAGTTTATATGACAAACAATTGCAAACGTTATAAGACTTCATACGTTCTTCTGTTAACAAACCCTGTATTAAAAATATCTAGACCTTAGGGTCCACCGATGCAACCCAATTTTCAACAGCTTTACGGTAGTTCTTCACTAATAGGCTTAACTCATATGATGCACAATTTAATCATGATCTACTTGTTAACTCAAAACAATTGACAAGCATCAAGTTATCCATTTAGTGATCTACAAGATTAAGCAAGTTTTTCTTATACCAATTACCACATGCAACATTTTCTGGACCAACCAAACACCAATCAATTTATTCATAACTCTCCAACAACAATAAGTGAAGCAAGAGAGTACTTTCTACAAAAGAAAGCTAAGCTCTGACAAGGATACATGAAAACAAGAGCTAAAAGCTGAACAGCGCTAGATATGATACTTCAACAAATATAGTGAATAATAGGAGTTTCTCATGAAAAAGCGGAGCGTGTCTCTCCCAATCAAGAATGCTAGGGTCCAGTCAAGCTTATTAAAAATAAAAGTGCAATACTGAAAATAAAAAGCACACAACGCTCCAAGAAAAGCATATGATGTGAAGAATAAAATATAGTTTCACTAGAGATGACCTGATAATTTTGACGATGAAGAAGGGGATGCCTTGGCATCCCCAAGCTTAGACGCTTGAGTCTTCTAGTGCTGGGAGATCCATGGGAGCCTCCCCAAGCTTAAGCTCTTCACTCTTCTTGATCCTATTATATCATCCTTCTCTCTTGACCCTTGAAAACTTCCGTCACACCAAACTCAAAGAGATCTCATTAGAGGGTTAGTGCCTAATAAAAATCACATGTTCTATAAAGACGCAATGATTGTTACTTTAAACATTAGCTACAGCACTGATGTTATGTGAAGCTCTTCCACCCAAAAAAGAATTTCACTCAACACTAGTAAAAGAGAGAATGCAGGAAAATAAAAAGGCATAATCTGTCTAAACAGACAGTCGCAAAGACGAATTTTTTCGAGGCACTTACGACGCTCGATCGAGAACTCTGAACTAATGAAAGTTTCAGACTTCAAAGATTACGCACAAAAAATTTCAGATTTAATTAACAATCTGGTGATTTTAGGAATTTGGTACAGTGAACAGCAAAATCTGTTTCTGCGCAGCAATCAAATTAAGCATCATCTTAACATTAGAGGCTACTCTTGGCACAACAATGCGAGAAAATAAAGATACAAAGAGTTGCTACAGAAGTAAACAGCACCTGACTCAATAAAAGAAAAATTGCGAAGTAAAAATAATGGGTTGCCCCCATAAGCGCTTTTCTTTAATGCCTTTTAGCTAGGCTTGATAGTTTTAATGTGCTCACATAATATAAAATGAAGCAAAAGGAGCATCAAGAAGCAAATTCGAAACACATTTAAGTCTAACCCTTCCATGCATAGGAATCTTGTACACAAATAATCATAAAGAACAAAGTGACAAGCATAGGAAGATAAAACAAGAGCAACTTCAGAACTTTCAGCATATAGAGAGGTGTTTTAGTACCATGAAAATTTCTACAACCATATTTTTCTCTCTCATAATTTTCAGTAGCATCATGAACAAACTCAACAATATAACAATATCACGCATGCTTTTCATGATCTACAAACACATAATTTTTATCAAGCTCAAAAATAGTGGGGATTAAAACTTTCAAACCAACTTTTAACAATTTTATAACAAGATGATTGATCATTCTCAAGAGGTATGGGACTCCATCTAGATAAAGTCAAGACCTCTCCAATCCCATTTTCTAGTAGTACAATTAATATTATCACCCAATATAGGACCATCATCTAGAGCTTTATCATAAACATTTTCTAAGCAAAACTCTTTGTACCATGCATTTCAATATTAGGCACAAATAAAGGATTATCATAAGATTCATCAAAATAGCATGGATTATCATAAATAACAGTAGCATATTATTCGCACAAGTTTTACTCATGGGAATATTTCAAGAGAATCCATAGGAACATAACATTCCTCCTTTGGCAAGCATGGAGGGTGATCAAATAATGTAAGAGTTAAAGAGTTACTCTCATTAGAAGGTAGGCATGGGTAGCTAATCCATTCTTTCCTTTTGTTCATTACTCTCCTCCTCTTTTTCATCCAATGAGCTTTCAGCTTCAGCAATTTCTTCTTCACAGGTTCCTGCAAGGCATTAGTCTCTTCTTTATGAGGAAAAATCCTCTTGATATGTTCAGTAATATAAGAATTTCATCCTTATAGTTATCAAAACAATATTTAAGTATGGCAAGACTTTCAGATTTATAAGGGGCTAATTTTATGCTCAAGATAAGAAACTAATTTCAAGTGCATCCTGATACGTCTCAACGTATCTATAATTTTTGATGTTCCATGCTTGTTTTTATACCAATTGCTACATGTTTTGCATCTACTTTATATCACTTTTATACATTTTTTGGGACTAACCTATTAACAAGATGCCGAAGTGTCAGTTCCTGTTTTTGCTGTTTTTGTATTCCAGAAAAGCTAGTCTGGAAATATTCGGAATTGGACGAAACTACACGGGGGTGCCTTTTTTCCAGAACACGCCTGACGGAGCGAAGGAGCGGCAGAGGAGGGCACCAGGAGGCCACACGCACCTAGGGCGCGGGCCCCCCTTCTGCCGCGCCCTAGGGTGGTGTGGGCCTGTTGGGGATATACCTACTAGGGGTATCACCAGCATGGATCAATCCGGCTAGTCCAGGGTGGCCCGCAGTGGTGGTAAGGCTTTGCCTGCCGGGCGGCCCAGATAGCTGACGACCAAGGAAGGCGGATGCCGGCAAGGAGGAGGCCCAAGACTGAAGCCCATGAAGCCACCAAGACCAAGACGGAAGGCGGCATACTTGCCGGCTAGGTTTAGGACTCCGTATACTTGCTGGATACGTAATCACCTTGTAACCCTAGGTCCAGCCGCCTATATAAGCTGGACCTCGGGACGCCTTTAGGGCAACACACATACTTTCTACATCCAACTCATTGTAACCTGTTCACGGCGATATTGCCTTATAGTGAGTTATAGCAGCACGTAGGGCACCGCCACCGCCGTGGTGCCTGAAGCTGGGTAAACGTGTACAATCCCGACCTTGACGACGTCCACCTTCTTGCCCTACGTTCACCCTCGGCTAGCAGGACCCCGTCTCCTATCCAAGATGCCGATACGACGACAGTTGGCGCCCACCGTGGGGCCTAAGGGTCAGTCACGTTCCAGGCGGGAACCTGGCGGCATCGGCGAAACAATCGCCGTCGGCCGCGCTGTTCGCTACGGCGACAACCACTACATCAGCTGCGACGAGTCCTACATCCCCGCAGACGACTACATTGTCGGATGCGGAGTTGTGCCGTTTGGCGGCGTCGATGTGTTCATCGGCTACACTTCTGAGGCGTATGGGTTGCCGCGAATTTATTCGCCATCCCACCCGCCCTACAATCAAGACGGATCTGAGTTTGCCTCCTCTGAGGAGTCCGCAGATTCAGATCTACACTTTGTCGGCATGACGGGACTGGGATCAGACTCCCAGCCCAACAGTCAAGATCCCGAATCTATTCTTCCTGCGCTCCAGGATGATGCGATGTCGGATGCCGGATCCAGATCTACCGTTCACGTCAACGTAGATTCTGATTCCGAAGAAGATTCTGCCAGCATGTTCGAGCAACGGGTCAAGCAGTGTTTTGTTACACCTGATCCTCCGCCTTCTGAGGCGGCTACGGGCTCCTCCGTCAACATGCAGCAGGTTTTTGTGGCGGATGTCACCGGTGCAGCCTCAGAGGGCGGCAACTGACGCCGCCAACCTGGGGACCCCGGCAACCGATCCACAGTTTCCAGAGCCTCCTGGGGCTCCGAAGAAGAAGATTCTGGAGAAGGGCGAGCCCAGCAAGATAGGGAACATGGCGGCCTGGCGGAAGTTCTGCACACCGGTGACCAAACGACAACCCGGCTGATTTGGAGAAACTTCGAACACCTTGGTGGAGCAAACTGAGTACCTCAAAACAAGCAAGCAGAGGTCCAGAGCCTCCTCGACGAAGCCAAGGAGGAAAACGCCAAGATAACCGCCAAGTGACCCCAAGCGCAATCTTTTCACCACCACTCCATTGCCCAAGCCGGCAGGACTGGGGTAGAGAAGAAAACAAGAAAGGCAGGGATCCTGACACCTTCAAATCCCCTGCCCAAAAGCTTGGTTTCGAGTGGGCTACAGCGCCGCAGCGTAAGGACAAGAACGGGGACGTCATCCTCGCAACCCCTGTCCTCAACACTGCAGCCGCCTTAGACATCCTCAACAATGATGACTATGACAAGGACGAGAAGATTACTACGCATCGATCCTTGCTCACAAAGCTCTAGAGCAGCAGGCCCGTGCTGATTCTCGCGCCGACATGGCGGACGCAAGGGGAGGAAAGTTGGAATCAAATCCAACGCTTGCAAAGCTGCGGCCGGTGGCAACCCGAAGATCCGTCCGGCTCCAGTAGCCACGGAAAAGGGAAGGACAAGGAAAGGACCCACGCAATCACCACCTCCCAAAAGGCAGCGTGACGAGGCGTCCAGAACCGGCAACAGGCGCAAGGCCTCACCCCTCCGCCTAGGCGGGATGAAGGCGGAAGCAGGGGCAGCAAGCAGCCGCCAAGGAGTGGCGGCAATCGTGACAACGCCCCGCCGCCAAGAAGAAGCAGGGACCGCACACAGTCCCCACCACCAGTGCCCAGGCACGAAGGCGGAAGCCGGGGACACAACAACGAGCCTAGGCACAGCCGGGCAGCGCAGGACGAGCCTCATGCGATAGATCTGGCAAACAGCTCAGTCCGCAAGACGCGAGACATCGTCTCAATGACATCAAGGCTGGAAAGCAAGATGCCTATCTAGGACCTGAGTGCTTTGGCCCAGCCATCCGCAACGTTCAAGTACCCGAGACATGACATCAGTGTCAAAAACTCATCAAAGGTACAATGGAGCGGACAAGCCAAACTCATGGTTGTCGGACTACGCGCTGGCAGTTGAAATTGCCGGAGGCAATGGCCTCGTCGCCGCACGCTTCCTTCCCCTCATGGGAGGGGACAGCCCGAAGCTGGATCGAAAACTTGCCGGAGAAAAGCATTCATAGTTGGCATGACATGGAAAAGGTGTTCACGCAGCACTTCCAAGGCACGTACAAGCGACCCAATACATACACAGATTTGGTTCGTTGCGTGCAAAAGCCAGATGAAACAGCTACAAGCTTCTTGGCAAGGTGGATTCAAACAAAGGCAAGCTGCGAGAACGTAGACGACAATCAAGCAATCCATGCCTTCACCACAGGCCTCCTGAAGGGCTCAAGTCTCAGACATAAGCTCGTACGCATGCAAGTCAAGGATCTCGGAGTCATGCTCGAAGTAGCAGCCATGTACGCACAGGCGGATGATGATGCACGCGATGGAGATGGCGCACATGATATGGCGCCAAACAGGCGAGCAAGTCACAAACGCAAGGCTCCCCAGGATGACAAAGCCGGATCAAACGAGGTCGCCGCCGCCTTCGAAGGCAAAGGCGGCAACCGCAAGTGGAAAGGAAAGGGTAAAGATGGCGGCTCCAGCAAGCAGCGCTGACGTACGATCAGCGAAAGCCTTGCCCTGCCCAATCCACGCGTCCTTAGGCAAAGTAACCACACATTAGGGGAATGCCGGTTCATGGAGGACTTCAAGAAGGACCCCGAGGTTTGGAAATCAAAAAAGAGCAAAAAGGCTGAGAAGACAAAGAAGGAAGATGATGATGGGGCATGTCCATGTCCGAGGATGAGGAACCCAAGCTGTGCGCAAAGAAAGAAATATCCCAAGGTACATGGCCAATTGGTGTGCTTTGGGCACTCCTTCGGCAAAAGAAGAAAAGGCGGAGATGCGCGAGCTAAACGCCACAGTACCAGACGTTCCCCAGTATCTAGACTGGTCAGAGGAGCCAAAACTTGGGATAGAGATGATCACCCAGATCACGTCCTCACCCCGGCAAATACGCCCTTGTCGTCGACCCAATTGTCGATAACTTCAGGCTCACCAAGGTGTTGATGGATGGCGGCAGCAGCCTCAACATCATCTACGCGGACACTCTGAAGCGCATGAACTTGTCGGAAAGCCAGCTTGACTACAGCAAGTCAAGTTTCATGGCATCGTTCCGGGAAAGCAAGCCAAGTCAATGGGAAGCATCAAATTGGAGGTTACTTTTGGGCCTGAGACAAACTACCGCTCGGAGTATCTCAGGTTCGAAGTAGTCCCCTTCAAAAGTGCCTACCACGCCATTTTTGGACGGCCAGCTTTCGCCAAGTTCATGGCTCGCCCGTGTTACATATACAGCAAGCTGAAGATGCCGGGACCCAATGGTACAATTACCATCAGTGGCAACTTCAAGAAAGCAAAGGAGTGTGAGCGTGGCAACGCCGCCTTCGCTGAGGCAGTCCTCCACGCAGAGGATTAGCCATGTTGAAAAAGAGCTCGATACATCGCAGTTGCCGGAGCATGTAAAGACCGCTGAGCAAAAGAACACTTTCAAGGCGTCCGAAGACACAAAGAAGGCGGATCTGGTCCCAGGTGACAGCTCCAAGCAAGTCACCATAGGGGCTGGCTTGGACGACAAATAGGAAAGCGCGCTCGTCAGGTTCCTCCGTGAGAATCAGGACATCTTTGCATGGTCGTCAGCCGACATGCCAGGTGTCCCGAGGGAACTTGCCGAGCACTCTCTTAACGTCTACGAAGGAGCCAAACCAGTGAAGCAAGGAATAAGGCGCTACGGTGAGAAGAAGCGGACAGCAATAGGGAAGGAGATCATCAAGTTGCAAGAAGCCAAGTTCATTAGGGAGGTAGTACACACTGATTGGTTGGCAAATCCTGTAATGGTTCCAAAACCTAATAAGGAAATGAGAATGTGCATTGATTATACCGGTTTGAACAAGTGCTGTCCTAAGGACCACTTTGCTTTGCCTCGTATAGATCAGGTCATAGACTCCACAGCCGGCTCCGAGCTGCTGTGCTTTTTGGATGCGTACTCCGGGTACCACCAAATCAAAATGCGAGAATCCGACCAAATCAAAACAGCGTTCACTACGCCCTACGGGACCTTCTGCTACATCACGATGCCCTTCGGTCTAAAAAATGCCGGCGCAACGTATCAGCGGTGTATGCAAAGATGCCTTCACGAGCAAATTGGCCGCAATGTTCACGTCTATGTTGACGACATTGCCGTCATGTCAAGAAAGAAGGCAGATTTGCTTGACGATTTGAGAGAAACCTTTGATAGCCTCCGGGTTATAGGATGAAGCTCAACCCGAAAAAATGCGTCTTCGGGGTTCCTGCCGGCAAATTGCTTGGCTTTATCGTTTCCGAACGAGGGATAGAAGTGAATCCAGAAAAAATCAAAGCGATCCTCAACATATCCAGGCCCAAGGACCTGAAGGACGTGCAGCGACTTGCCGGCTCGGCGGCTGCCGTCAGTCGTTTCATTAGCCGTCTTGGTGAGAAGGCACTGCCTCTCTACCGGCTTCTGAAGAAATCCGACAACTTCGAGTGGACAGACGAAGCAGACGCCGCCTTGCAGCAACTCAAGGACGCGTTAACGTCTGCTCCAATTTTGGCAGCTCCTCGTTCGCAGGAACCAATGCTGCTCTACATCGCGGCAACTAACTTGGTTGTTAGCGTGGTACTGGTTGTGGAACGCAAGACGGAAAATTCAGACTTGCCGGAACAACGTCCGGTTTACTTCATCAGTGAAGTATTTTCCGCTCAAAACAGCGTTATCCGCATTACCAGAATCTGGTCTGTTTTCTACGCCGCCAGGAAGTTAAGGCTATTTCCAGGAACATTCAAAACGGTGGTGAGCAAGGCACCTCGGGGATATCATCAATAATACAGATGCGACAGGCCGCGTTGCCAATGGGGCATTGAACTTGCCGCCTTCGACATCATGTAAACCCAGAACGGCCATTAAGTCTCAAGCCTTAGCAGACTTTGTAGCAGATTGGACGGAGGCTATGGACGAAGTACCTCTCCCTGAAGATGCATACTGGATCATGCACTTTGATGGATCAAAATGCTTCAGGGCTCGGGGGCTGGCATTGTTTTAAGAAACCCTCAAGGAGACAAGCTCAGTTATGTGTTACAAATTCACTTCAAGGCAACTAATAATGTTGCTGAATACGAAGCTCTCCTTCATGGTTTACACATTGCCGGAACTTGGCGTCCAGCGTTGTCCTCTGCTACGGAGATTCAGACTTGGTGGCGTAACAGATTGGTACTTGGGACACAAAGAGCGAGACAATGGTGCATATCAGCTACGTTGACGAATTCGCCAAGTGTTTTTAGGCTACGAGGTCCACACATCCCAAGAGCTCAAAATGAGGCGGCCAGATACACTTGCCAGAATGGGATCTGAATGCAAAAAGGTACAAAAGATGTTTTCCTGGGAACCACCTACACAGCGTCAATAAAAGGAGCAGCCCACCTTGACCCGAATTGGCAGAGCCAGTTGACAACGCTAGCTATGCGTCTACTGGTAAAGCGGATTGGACGACGCCATATTTGGACTTCCTGATAAATCAGGAGTTACCGGATGATGAGGTTTTGAAAAGGCAATAATAAGAAGAGCAAGGCTTCATAATAATAAAGGCGAATTAACAAGTGTAGCACCACTGGTGTTTACCACGTTGCATTTCGCCAGAAGAAGGCCAGAGAATTGTTGGATGGATACATGCTGGCGTATGTGGACATCACGCTTCCTCACGCCGCCTTGTTTCAAAAGCCTTCGACAAGGTTTCTACTGGTTGACAGCCAAGCAAGATGCAGAAGACATTGTTAAAAGCGCAGGGGCTGCCAACTTTATGCCAGAAAATCACACATGCTGGCTCAAGAGCTTAAACAAACCCTCACATGGCCTTTCGCAGTCTGGGGTTGGCCATGGTTGTCCGTTTAAAACGGCGCCTGGTGGGCTACACACATTTACTTGTGGCTGTAGACAAGTTCACCAAATGGTTGAGCTAAGCTACATCAAACAAGCTAGACGGCGCCACAGCCGCAAACTTTCTGTGGGGAATAATCTCTCGGTTCGGGGTGCATCATAGCATCATCACGATAACGGCACTAACTTGTCGCAAGGCGAAGTCGAGGAATACTGTTATAGCATGGCATCCGCCTGGATCTAGCTGCAGTAGCACATCGCAGGCAAACGGTCAAGTAGAGCGTACAACATGGTTTAGTTCTACAGGTATAAACCCACGTCTTGAAAGTACCATTGCACAGAGCGGCTGGGGCTTGGGTGGATGAGTTGCATCTGTCCTTTGGAGTTTACGCACAAATCATAACAGATCACCAGTTTACTCATTTCTTCTTAGTCTATGGCGCAGAAGAATGCCAAGACAGGATGCCTTGACCTACTAATGAGAACGAGATGTCGCCCTTGCACGATCCGCCATCTATCAGCAAAGTTTGAGGCGTTATCACAGCAGAAGGGTGCGGCAACAAAGTTTTAGAGTTGGTGACCTGGTCCTCCGCCTAATCCAATAGGAAGGGCTTGCAAAAGTTATCCCCGCCTTGGGAAGGACCTTTTGTGGTCAGTAAGGTGTTGCTCAATGGTTCTTATTACTTGGTAGACGCAAGAGACAGATACAAGAAGAAGCGAGGTCGCAAGCGCAAAAGGAAGGTTGACGACAAGTATGAAGAAACCCAAGCGACCTTGGACATTGAGCAGCTACGTCCTTTTACACTTAGCAATTTCCACATTGTAATAAGTACTATATGATTATGAAATAAAAGTATGTGGTTTGCTCATTCAGTTTTGGGATCATGCCATCTTTTGTCTTTTCTTGCAATCATATACCTGTTGTCATAAAAGTTACCAAACAAAAAAGTTTTTTGCTCCGTGCTAAGGTTCAAACTTTTTGACATTTGCCGTCTGCCGGCTAAAACGCAAACAATCTTGCACGCCTAAATGTGCTATCTGTCTGTTTGTGTGGGGTCGCCTAGTAGTATGTCGTTGGCACCAACATGCTGGCTTTGGTCTCTGAGTCTAAATTAGTTGGTATTGCACCTGTTGCTCAGCTAGTAACTAGATGAGGTTCCGCCAAATATGAAAAAGCTAAACATGCGCGAGTACATATTAGGGCGGGCCACTTAAATAGCTACCGCCAAGTGTAGCATAAAGTTGGCCCATAAATATTTACAAACCCAAATAAGTTTTATGCGTTAACAGATTAACGCAGTGTTTTGTGCTGCCTTTGCAGGAGGACTCAAGGGATTGCCGCCTTGGTAGAGCTGGTGGAGAGATCCTGGGGGCTGACGCCGGCATTCTTGGGGCTGGCTCCGCCATCCTTGGGCTGTCGGCTCCGGCTTCGCTTTCTCCGCCTCCGGCAGCTTCATGATCCGCCAAGGAAGGATCGGCTACGGCATATGCGGGTCCGGGTGTTCCTTGTAGAACTTGCAGATGTCAACCATGTTGGCAACCCGGGTCGCATAGCCCGAACAGATCGCAGCATGTCCTGCATCACGATGGCTTGGTTGTTTTCGTCTTCGGTGGGGAAGTACTCGGTGACTTGATGAAATATCAGCCTCCGGGTACCCGCCGCGTCATTGCCAATGCCAACTTGGCACCGCCTCATGCTGCTGAGCGTAATGTGCTGTCGTGTTCAGCTGCCGCCTTCTCCAGCAGGTCGGCCGGAGCATCGAAGATGACGGGATCGCCGTCCTCCCCAGGGTAGAACTTGGCGGCAAATGCTTTGCCTGCGCTGACTCTCTGGTTGACGATTTCGCCAACTTTCAAGATTCGAGCAAGGCGCGGCGTCGTAGCCAGGTCATCTCCCAAGCTAGCCAGCACTGCACAAACACAAAGTTACACACTGCAGCTTCAAGTTTCAAGAGTGCAAGGTGACAAAGATGAAGGACTAGAGACATACCCAAGACATGATCGTGGATGGCATTGGACCTCATCCAGATGGTTCTCAAGCGTTTCCTGAGCTAGCTGGACCGCCTTCGACAGTTGGTCCTGCTGCTCCTTGGCGTTCTTGTTTACCTGGTTGAGGCTGTTGCATAGCTTCAAGTTGTCCCGTCAACTTGCTAACTCAGCAGCATGGGCCAACTCCCACTCATCACTTGGCGTGATCCACTTTAAGCTTCGCCACCAGCCCGGCAAGATCTGCAGCTTCATTCATCAAAGTTGCATGTCAGTGGAGTTCTTGAGAATATCTTGCGCAGTGTTAGGAATTCTACAAATAAAAAGAAAGACGACTAAATACTTGTCGGAAAAGGAAAAGAAGTCGGACGAAAAGAAGGCAAAGAACACTTTGTCACCTTCATCCTTCTTGCGAGCCTCTTCCAAGCTCGCAATTTGGGCGTTCTTCAACTCCCATCCTGCTGCAGTGCTGGCATTCCTTGTTTTTCTTCTCTTGAGCACGGATAGCTCAAGGTTGGAAGCAAGAACGGCCTGCATGCACGAAAACAACATTATGGTTAGCACTATTTAGTCAACGAGACCACTTTGCCGGCTAAATTTTTTTCAGCCGCCAAAGTGCTCGGGGGCTGGGACCGTAGGCTATTTTACCTCAAGTTGTCCGTGCAGGGTCTCGTGGAGTTCATCCATGTGCGGTGTACCATTTGCGGGTACCTTCACGCATGGTCCTCAGCGTTTGCCGGGGGTCTTGCAACCCTTTGCCAGATTGAGAGCCAGGATGGGAGGATGATCCGCCATGTTCAGCCGCCATCTGGTCATCCATCTCTTGCTTCATGGCAATAAATCGAGCGGCATCACTAGCCGAAGCTTCAGCCGTCTTGGAAGTGGTAGGTCCGGCAACTGATTTTTTGCCCGCCGCCTTCTCGTTGCCGCCTCTGAGTACCAGCAGCTGTGTATGTTCCCTGGTATTACAACCACGGGAATGCCAACTGTGGGCGTTGTCGGCGCAGCGGCTGGAGAAGGCGTGGTGGCTTGCCCCTGCCGGCAGCAATCTTCAAGTTGGAGCGGAGCTTGGGCATGGCAGGCTTGCCCTATAAGCAGAAAAGTGCAAGTTTGTTAGCACAAACTTATATCAAAATAGCTAAGTCAGGGAAAGCCAAAGTTTGCCTACCGCTTGAAGGGGACATTCCCCATGGTCTCATCCTCTGCATCGACAGAGGTGGCCGCCTTCTTCCTCTTCTCCAAATCCTTGGTGGAGGTGCTCAACTTGCGCTTCTTCGATTTGCTGGCCGGTGTCGTACCAGTTTGGAGCCAACTCTTCCTCCCCCAAGGTTTGCAGCTGAAAAGGAAACAAGACAATATTAATCCAGTGCCAGTGGGTAAGGATGTCCGTGAAATAAAGTAGCTTTGACTTACCGCTGGGGCTGGGTTGTCGGGTGAACATGGCGACGCCTTCAGCCGCCTTCACACAGAGGCTTGATAAGCTCTCTGAGCCGGTATTCTAAGGCATCCTGATTAAGGGTGCTGTTGCCGGCGTCATCCGCCTTGTACTCGCACATCTTCGGTGGGCGATGGCGGAGAGTGGCATTATTTTCCTCAACACCCAGCATATGACGGTGTCAACTCCGTCAAGTTGTGGAGCCATCATCGTCTTCATCAAGAATTCGATCCGCCTAACGGCAATTCGAAGTTCCGTCGACAAACTGCTGAGCGGCACCTTTGCCGTCCAACAGGCCTTGTGGGTTGGCGGACCGTTGACAAAGACAGGCATCCCCAGTGTGCTGCCAGGTGTCGGGATGTCCTTGCAGTAGAAGAAAGTGCTGGTCCAGTGCTTCACCGACTCGATGTATGGTATCTTTGGGTACCAGTCGGGTTGGCGGCAGTTGAACGTGACACTACCGCAGGTTGCTAGGGGCCTGGTATGGTTGCCGGCGGCACAGGAAGCAGTACTTGAATAGCTCTATGGAGTAGCTATGCCTAAATACCCTTCGCACAAAGCCTGGAAGCCGGCTAGCACTAGAATACTATTGGGCGCTATGTTGTGCGGCTGCAGCCCGTAGAAGCTAAGTACCGCCAAAAAGAGGCGGGAAAGCGGCAGAGACATACCGCGAAGGCTGTGCGACGCCAACATGACGCGCTCGCCGTCTTGTGGGTCAGGCACCGACTCGTCGCCTAGAACCCTCCAGGAGCTTCCGTCTTTGGCGGAATATAGCCGCCTTCCTCCAGCTCCTTCAGATAGGCTGACGTCATAACTGACGGCAGCCAGTACCTGGAGCCAAGGTCTCCAGTCTCCTCTTCCTCGGCGTCGTCGTCGGCGGCGGCGGCAGGTTCCGCTGTAGCCTCAGAGCTGGTCGCCGCAAGGGGGGGGGAGGGAAGGTCGGAGCAGTTATTGCAGGCGCCGCCGGAGGGGGAAGAAGTAGAAACCTCGCCCGTAGCCACGGTGGCAACGGGAGAGGTCATCGGTGCGCCACGGGCACCGCCGCCACCGCAGGCGCAGATCCAGATCCAGCCGTGGTCGCCGAGGCCGCAGCCAGCGCCGCCGCCACCGCCGCATCTTGCTGAGTGCTCGCCATTTGGGGGAGAATGCTCTGCTCGTGCTCGCCGGAGTTGAGTACGGGGAGGAGAGGAGCTCGGGAAGGTGAGGAGGCCACGGTGGGTGCGAATGAGGAAGAAGAGCAACCTCGGCGTGCCCTTTGGGTATTTAACTCCCCGCGCCAAGATTCGTGCCGAGTTTAGGGGGACGCGTGATTTCCGCCACGTGCCCACGATTTGCACGTCGTGGCAACGGTGTCTGCGGCCCTCGCTCCGATTTGTGTGTAGTGGAGAAAACAATCATGACACATGCCCAAGTCCAAACTGTCGTGGACTGCATGACGTCAGCCATCAACATTTGACAAAGACCAGTCAATTGACAAGACTGGTGCCGGGAAGATTCCTGACAACGGTCAGGCCGTCTTTCCCATGATGGCGGCAAACGTCCGACTACTTTAGACGGACGCCGCTTACTTTCAACTTTGGAATGCTTCAAGCTTTCAGACACTTACAAGACAAGGCGGACGTTGCCGACAAAGAAGACGGCGCCTGAAGAACTCGAACCCTCCTAGGGGCTAATGTTGGGGATATACCTACTAGGGGTATCACCAGCATGGATCAATCCGGCTAGTCCAGGGTGGCCCGCAGTGGTGGTAAATGCTTTGCCTGCCGGGCGGCCCAGATAGCTGACGACCAAGGAAGGCGGATGCCGGCAAGGAGGAGGCCCAAGACTGAAGCCCATGAAGCCACCAAGACCAGACGGAAGGCGGCATACTTGCCGCCTAGGTTCAGGACTCCGTATACTTGCTGGATACGTAATCACCTTGTAACCCTAGGTCCAGCCGCCTTATAAGCTGGACCCCGGGACGCCTTTAGGGCAACCAACCATACTTTGATACATCCAACTCATTGTAACCAGTTCACGGCGATATTGCCTTATAGTGAGTTATAGCAGCACGTAGGGCACCGCCACCGCTGTGGTGCCTGAAGCTGGGTAAATGCCGTGTATAATCCCGACCTCGAGACGACCACTTCTTCCCTACGTTCACCCTCGGCTAGCAGGACCCCGTCTCCTATCCAAGATGCCGATACGACGACAGGGCCCCTCGGGGGTCCGCAGCCGCCGCCCTTTCGCCTACTTATTCCCCCCGCGCGAAAACCCTAAGTACCTGAGCAAAAAAACACGAGATCCAGAGACGCCGCCGTCGTCAACCCTATCTCGGGAGGGTTCAGAACCTCTTCCCGGCACCCTGCCGGAGAGGGGAATCGTCACCGGAGGCTTCTACATCGCCATGCCTGCTCGGAGTGATGCATGAGTAGTTCATCCTTGGACTACGGGTCCATAGCAGTAGCTAGATGGTTGTCTCTCCACTTTGTGCATCATTTTAGATCTTGTGAGCTGCCCTACATGATCAAGACCATATTATTGTAATGCTACATGTTGTGTTTGCTGGGATCCGATGAATACTGAATATTATGTCAAGTTGATTATCAATCTATCTCATATGTTATTTAAGATCTTGCATGCTTTCCGTTACTCGTAGATGCTTTGGCCAAGTAGATGCTTGTAACTCCAAGAGAGAGTATTTATGCTAGATAGTGGGTTCATGTCTCCGTTTAACCTGGGACAGTGACAGAAAGTTCTAAGGTTGTGGATGTGCTGTTGCCACTAGGGATAACCTAACGATGCTATGTGCACGGGCATATGTGTTTGTTTACATTACGCACTTTACTTAATGCAATTATCCGTTGCTTGCAACTTAATACCAACGGGGGACTCGGATGACCCCGGCGGTGGATTATTAGTTTAGATGCTGTTGGATAACAGTCTATGTATTATGTCGTAATGCCCAATTAAATATCATAGAGTCAACATGTCTATATGCATTGCCATGCGCTCACTATTCGTCAATTGCCCAGCTGTAATTTGTTCACCCACATGTTAGTTATCTTATATGGAGAGACACCACTGAGAACTGTGGACCCGGTCCATTCTTTTACACTGATTAAACAACCACAAACTGCAAACTGTTCTTTTACATTCTCTACAATTTAATACTCATTTTCCACAATACGTTTAATCCTTTGTTTTCAGCAAGCCAGTGAGATTGACAACCTCACTGTTTTCGTTGGGGCAAAGTAGTTTGATTGTGTTGTGTGCAGATTCCACGTCAACAGTCCAGACTCCTGCGACAGCTATTTTTCTGGCGCGTTGACCTTCTGAGGTTGCTGTCCTACTGGTTCGATAACCTTGTGCTCGTACACGCCACTTGGAGGTGTTCCATCTCGCCGGAGAGGAGATGGTGTCGCGGCTTGGAATGTGGTCCTGCCGAGCATGCAACACCGGTTGAACACATCAACCATCACCTTATTCATCATCTACTCACGCAAGGTCGACATTTACCTCGAGATCATTCTAAGCACCGACAAATGATACACGCACACATACAAGAGTAGGGCTAGTATCAGACGTTATTCGCTGAATCAAATCTCTATTGCCTCACGTATGCTACCACTTGATCTCCGAACATGACCCCTTCGAACATATATTTACCGCAAAAAATACCGCGAGAAAACATGAAGACAACCAATGAATTTAATAATTCCTACTTAGGTCACATTTTTGTGATCTTTTTATAGCCCAGAATACAACGTATTTTCAAATACAATTTTGCGCGTTCATAGAAATCATCTCTTCATCTGTGTGTACAAAACATATGTTTTTTATACTTTTTAACATGGTTTACAGTTTTTTGAAAATAAAGGGCTCCACTTAGCTCTGGAACAGTATGTACTCACTCCTCAGAGCACTAGTATAAGAGGTTCTTCCCAATCCTAATTTTTGGTTGTTGAAGTGGCATGATTACACTAGCTCGCATCACCACCGCGCCACCCCACTCCCATGTTTGTCGTCGCCACCGCCACTAGCGCACCACCCCCTCCAATGTCATCTTTGTTCATCATAGGTGCCCCAGTAGAGAATAGGGCCAACATATATTTGAGTACATAAAATAAAATTGGGGATGGGTAATGGGGGCTAATACTCAGATGGTATCACTTTCGGACCCAAGAAGTGGTGTCCAACCCCTACTTGGTTTTAGGGGCTATAGCTGCAGATGCTCTTACCTAAGGTGACGATATTTGGTGCATGAAATGAGAGGGGAGAAGGGGGGTAGGAAGGATAAAAAACAAGCGGAAAAGTGACTATGGCAACTGGGCTATCGGAGGGTGAGACAATATAGAAATGAGGTGGGGAGAATGAAGTAAGAGGGAGAGTGAATACGGCTACAGGTTATCGGGGGTGAGACAAATATATAAATGAAACATAAGGAGTGAGGAAAATCAGAGAGAAAGTGATTACGGTTACGGGGTTAGAGATGAAAAGAAAGAGAAGAAGTTATTATAGTTAGACAAAATTAGAAATGCGATACGTCAAAGCGTATCTATAATTTTTTATTATTTCATGTTACTTTTATATCATGTTACGTACTTATATCATGATTTTATATCATTTAAAGGTATGTTTATGAACTAACCTAATAACAAGATGCCCCATGTCAATTCATGTTTTTTGTGTGAAATGCCTCAGTACAATTTCTCGTGAGCTTCCCTACATGATCGAGAGATATGGTTGTAATTCTTATTGTTGTGTTTACTTGTGATGAATTGTTGTGTTATGCTCAGTTTGTTCAGGTTATCTTTATGTTAGATTGCTTTAGTTAGTTCCTACATGCTCTCCGATTTATATGATTGTTTTGGCTAAGTAGATGTATAGGTCTTAAGAGGGAGTATATATTCCATAGTAGGTTCATGCCTTCTTTTATCACTGCGCTTGAGTGACGGAACGACTAAGGGTGAGGATGTGTGATGTTACTAAGGGTAAACATCGGTGTTTATGTCTACTTTTGATAATAAATGTTGCTTACATCATGTGTATAACTTAAGGCAATACTCCGTTACTTCGGTAACTTAATTTTTAGAGTGGCAAGAATAGAAGCGCACTCGAAGGGGAGTATTAGTTGGAGATGCGGTGCTGGTGCGCGGTTTCTAAACCTTGACATGATGCCTACATAAAAATTATGCTTGCACATTTTTTCATAATGATCATAATCATAGTTCTATCAATTGTCTAGCTGTAATTTATTCACCCAACAATTGCTATCTTTTAAGAAGAGACACACCTCGGTCCATCAATATTGTTTACAACCTCAGCTCACACTTTTCATTATTACTTGCTCACTGGTCGTTCTACTATTTACTATTTTCATCATCCAAATCATACGTTTAACCCTTTTGTTCCAAGAGAGATGGGAATATTGACCCTTTCTGAAACGTTGGGGACACAAATTATTGTGTCTTGTTTGTAGGTTCACTTCACTTCGGTCGATATCCTACTGGTTCGAAACCTAGTTTCACATCGAGAAAAATTGGTTACACTACATCATACTTTCCTCTTTGGGTTCCAACAGTCATAAAATGGAATACAAATATGGATTGGGGGCAGCTGCGTGCTCGCTCGATCTTGGCACATCTACAACTGGCAATGTGTTGGTCAGATTCATCCCGCTTCGCTCTACGCGCATAGGCCTGCGGAGATTCTTTGCGGTGTCTTGGTCCACGTGCGGGTCGTACTCCCTGCAGCTACTGCCCCCTAGTGTTGCCTGCGGAGATGGTTTGCTTCAAGTTTCTCTAGGACTATTTAGACACCATGCGGTGTACTGTACGTAAACCCAAAGAAACAATAAAATAAGCGGAATTATGTTTATGTATTTCTTGAGACGTGGGCCACTAGATGCGATAGGTAGGTAATCCACCGACGAGCTGGACGTCTCTCCTCTCCCGTCACTGTAGCGAGAGGGGCGATTTTTCGAACTCCCGGTCGATCCACTCCTCGCGTAGCCGACGGATCCTCGCTCCGGCGGCCGCTCCGGCGGCGGGAGGGTGGGGGATCCCCGTGTCTCGGGTGTAGCTAAGGTAGGTTCCTTGGGGGCTTTAGCTGGTGATACGTCTCAAACGTATCTATTAATTTTGATGTTCCTTGCTTGTTTTATACCAATTGCTACATGTTTTGCATCTACTTTATATCACTTTTATATTTTTTGGGACTAACCTATTAACAGATGCCGAAGTGCCAGTTCCTGTTTTCTGCTGTTTTTAGTATTCCAGAAAGAAGTCTGGAAATATTCTCGGAATTGGACGAAACACGGGGGTGCCTATTTTTCCAGAACAGCCTGACGGAGCGAAGGAGCAGCAGAGGAGGGCCACCAGGAGGCCACACACACCTAGGGCGCAAGCCCCCTTCTGCCGCGCCCTAGGGTGGTGTGGGCCCTCGGGGGTCCGCAGCCGCCGCCCTTTCGCCTACATTATTCCCCCGACGTGAAAACCCTAAGTACTGAGCAAAATCCACGAAAAGATCCAGAGACGCCGCCGCCGTCAACCTAGCGGGAGGATTCAGAACCTCTTCCCGGCCCCTGCGCGGAGGGGAATCGTCACCGGGCTTCTACATCGCATGCCTGCCTCGGAGTGATGCGTGAGTAGTTCATCCTTGGACTACGGGTCCATAGCAGTAGCTAGATGGTTGTCTCTCCACTTTGTGCCATCATGTTTAGATCTTGTGAGCTGCCCTACATGATCAAGTCATTATTGTAATGCTACATGTTGTGTTTGCTGGGATCGATGAATACTGAATATTATGTCAGTTGATTATCAATCTCTCTCATATGTTATTTAGATCTTGAATGCTTTCGTTACTCGTAGATGCTTGGCCAAGTAGATGCTTGTAACTCCAAGCGAGAGTATTTAGCTGATAGTGGGTTCATGTCTCCGTTTAACCTGGGACAGTGACAGAAAGTCTAAGGTTGTGGATGTGCTGTTGCCACTAGGGATCACCTAACGATGCTATGTGCACGGGCAAATGTGTTTGTTTACAATTACGCCTTTATTAATGCAATTTATCCGTTGCTTCCAACTTAATACCAACGGGGGACTCGGATGCACCGGCGGTGGATTATTAGTTTATAGATGTTGTTGGATAACGGTCTAATGTATTATGTCGTAATGCCCAATTAAATCCTAGTAGTCAAAACATGTCCATGTATATGCATTGTCATGCGCTCACTATTCGTCAATTCCAGCTTGTAATTTGTTCACCAACTGTTAGTTCTCTTTTATGGAGAGACACCACTAGTGAACTGTGGACCCCCGGTCATTCTTTTACACTGATTAAACAACCACAAACCGCAAACTGTTCCTTTTCATCTCGCAATTTAATACTCATTTTCCAACCATACGTTTAATCCTTTGTTTTCGCAAGCCAGTGAGTATGAACCTCACTGTTTCGTTGGGCAAAGTATTTGATTGGTTGTGTGGCAGATTCCCACTTCCACAGTCCAGACTAGCCTGCGACAGCTATTTTTTCTGGCGCCGTTGACAACCTTCTGAAGAGTAGTTGCTCTCTACTGGTTCGATAACTTGGTTCTTTCTGAGGAAAACTTGCTGCTGACTACATCATACCTTCTCTTGGGGTCTCCCCGAACGTGTTCTATAAAGACGCAATATGATTTGTTTGTGGGGCAAAGTAGTAGATTATTAGAGGGTAGTGCATAATCAAAATTCACATGTTCTATAAAGACGCAATATGATTTGTTACTTTAAACATTAGCTACAGCCACTGATGTTATGTGAAACTCTTCCACCAAAAAAGAATTTCACTCAACACTAGTAAAAGAGAGAATGCAGAAAATAAAAAGGCATAATCTGTCTAAAACAGAACAGTCCGCAAAGACGAATTTTTTCGAGACACTTACGACGCTCAGATCGAGAAACTCTGAACTAATGAAAGTTTCAGACATTCATAAAGATTACGCACAAAATTTTCAGATTTAATTAACAATCTGGTGATTTTAGGAATTTTGTACAGTGAACAGCAAAAATCTGTTTCTGCGCAGCAATCAAAATTAAGCATCATTATCATTAGAGGCTACTCTTGGCACAACAATGCGAGTAAATAAAGATACAAAGGAGTTGCTACAGAAGTAAACAAGCTCCTTGACTCAATAAAAGAAAAAGTGCAGAAAAATAAAATGGGTTGCCTCCCATAAGCGTTTTCTTTAACGCCTTTTAGCTAGGCACAAAGCATGCATCAGTATTACCAAGTGAAGAAGCATCAACATTCTTACGCTTAGCTCTCTTACCTTTACCTTTATCTTTAGGAAATACTTGGTTACACATAGGTGAAGAGGCGAAATTCATAGTGCCTTGGCCCACATCTATTATTGCTCCAAAGCGTTTCAACAGAGATCTTCCAAGCGTAATTTGTCCTACTCTTGCACATTTAATGACAAGATAATCAATAGATATTGTTATCCCTATGAGTTTTGTAAATACTCCTTCGGCTACTCCCCTTGGTAATTATAATAGTATCACCCAAAATTATACAATCTTCGCATTTGGAAAGCTCCCAAAGATTTAAGGAATCATAAATATTCTTGGGCATTAAACAGAATTCAGACATAATATCACAGCGAGAATGAAAAGTTTCACCATTTATAACAACTTTTACTGAGGGAATCCATCCCGATGGTTCAAAATTTAAGGGCATATTATCATAATGTTCACGAATCTGATTATACCCTTCTTTTAGACCAGATATGTTCGTTTCAAGAGCGTTAAGTCTATCACTTATGCTTGTCAAAGCCAAATCAATTTTAGTGATTGGGGGGCTAGAAATTGTAATCAATTTTTTTTATAGCATTAAAAGCTTGATCCTCATCATAACGAAGGAAATCTCCTCCTACCACAGCATCCAAAGCATATCTGTAGCAAAGAACAAGACCAAAATAAAAGCTACTAAGAAGCAGGCTTAAAGTCATTTTAGGTTCAGTTTTAGCATAGGACTCAGATATTCTAGACCAAGCATCTTTAAAACTCTCCTCACTCCCTTGCTTGAAAGTGAAGATCTCTTCTTCAGGTGACATCACTACTGGAACAGGGCTAGACATGATAACTAACAGAAAACAAAACTGAAAATAAACTAAATGCAAGTAACTATTTTTTGTGTGTTTTTTATAATTGAAAGCAAACAAGATAAAATAAAATAAACTAAGTAGACAAAAATAAAGTAAAGAGATTGGAAGCGTGAAACTCCCCTTGCAGAAGACTGCTGTCTCCCGGTAACGGAGCCAGAAAAATAGCTTGATGACGTGAAACACACGTTCGTTGGGAGACCCCAAGAGAAAGGTATGATGTAGTCAGCAGCAAGTTTTCCCTCAAAAAGAAACCAAGCTCGCGTGGGCGGTCCGCCGAATCTACGACAAGGAGGTGCTCGGCTTCTAAATCAAACGGCGGACGTGCTCGCCAGAGAATAATAAGAAGAAGTAGTTAGTTTAATTTCTTTTTAGTTGTAGTTGTTGATTTGCTATATATAAAATCTCGCGCGAAGAACTATCTTTCTTTTCCATTTGAATACCCAGTACCTTATCGTGCGTCTGTTCTATGCTTTTTCTTCTTGTAGGGAATAACCTGTATCCACTTTATACGATTTATCCGATACGAGATTTTAGGATATATGTTAGAGTTGCTCTAAGACAGAAAATTTGGAGGAACTGGAAAACACCCCAGTTTTGAGCCCATAATAAACGACCAAAAGGATAGGTGTATGGTTGAGGTGGTTTGCGTTTACATACCGCAAACGAAAAGTATGCTTTGAAAAGTACCGCCGCGAAACTGTAATTCTTGTGCCGGAATACACGAAATTCACAATTTTCCCCAATCCACTAAACTCGTCTCCTTGTGCGGCAGCCAGCCAGCAGCCATGGCGCCAGTGGATCCTCACTCCTACACGGACGGCGCCCACCCGGTGACCGCCCACGCCGCGCTCGCCTTCTACCTGGACTTCGACGCCTCCGTCATCCACGCCTCCGCGCTCGTCACCCTCTCCGCGCCGCACTTCGGGGACCTCCTCCTCGACACCCGCGCCCTCACCGTCCACTCCGCCTCCACCGTCGCCCTCGCCGCCCCCATCCCCTTCGCCCTCGCCGCTGACGCCGACCCTGTCCTCGGAACCGCGCTAACCCTCACCCTGCCCGCGGACACCTCCTCCTTCGTCCTCACCTTCTCCACACCCCCCGACGCCTCCGCACTGCAGTGGCTCTCCCCGCCGCAGACCGCCTCCGGATTCCCCTTCGTCTTCTCCCAGTGCCACTCCATCCACGCCCGCTCCATCTTCCCCTGCCACGACACCCCCGCCGCGCGCATCACCTACTCCCTCCTCCTCAACGTCCCCGCCCGCCTCTCCGCCGTCGCCGCCGCGCGCCACGTCGCCCGCCGGGACCCCGTATCCTCCGACCACCGCGGCGCCTGCGATGAAGCTCTCTGGTGCGCGCCAGGCCGCATCGTCGAGGAGTTCGAGATGGCGCAGTGCGTGCCGCCCTACCTCTTCGCCTTCGCCGCCGGCGCCATCGGGTCCAGGGACCTCGGCCCCAGGACGAGGGTCTACGCCGAGGGAGGGGACACGCTCCTGGACGACGCGGCCAGCGAGTTCGCCTCGGTGGAAGACATGGTCAAGGTCGGGGAGTCGCTGTTTGGGCCCTATGTATGGGAGAGGTTCGATCTGCTGGTGTTGCCGCCGAGTTTTCCCTACGGAGGCATGGAGAACCCCAGGATGGTCTTCCTCGCGCCCACGGTGATCAAAGGGAACGGCACAGGGGCGCAGATGGTGGCCCACGAGCTCGCACATAGCTGGACTGGGAATCTCATCACCAACAAAACCAATGAGGACTTCTGGCTGAATGAGGTGATCTTCTTCTTTCATGTGAGCTGATGTATATCATGATACAACTCGAGTTTACACTCTGTATTCATGTGCCACTGTGACAAACCTTCTATTGTTTAATTGGGGGCAGAGTTGTAGCTACTGGTAATTAACTTATTCATCTGCACGAGGTACATTGTGTACTGATAAGTGTTTGTAGAATCCTTGTAATAGTATTAAGATGAAAGCCTTAAGCAGTTCTATTTTAGTTGGAATCAGCTGAGTTGCAATTTTATTCAACTAGAACAATAGTAAACTGTCATCTTTGTCTTCAACTGTTATGACTGAGGTTCACACGTTCATCTAGAATTCTCATGGTAATATCGTTTCTACATACAGGGGTTCACAGTATATGCTGAGAGGAGGATTGTTGAGGTGGTGCAAGGTGAGGAGCGGGCAGCCTTAAGCATGGGAATCGGATGGAGGGGCTTGAACAGAATGATGGAGAGATTCAAGGATAACATGGAGTTTACCAAGCTGAAACCGAAGATGGCAGGGATTGATCCAGATGATGTGCACTCACAAGTGCCCTATGAGAAAGGCTTTCAGTTCCTATGGCGCATCGAACGCCAGGTGGGCATAACACAAGATTTGGTTTACACTTTTTTGCACCATTCGTCGATGAACAATGACTAATTGTGAATGTGCACTGTGCTATGCTTGTTGATTGTGTTAGATTGGCCGACCTGCATTTGATGAATTCCTGAAGAAATATATTGCCACCTTCAAGTTCCAATCGATAGATACGGAGACATTTCTTGAATTCTTGAAAGCCAATGTACCTGGGATAGAACATCATATTGACCTTGAGCTGTGGATTGAGGGTACTGGTATCCCTCCGGATGCCATGGAACCAGATTCAGCTATCTATAGGGAGATTTGCACCTTAGCTGCAGAGTTTAAGTCTGGAAAAATTCCAAGTGAAGACCAGGTGGCAGATTGGGCTGGACGAGAATGGGAGCTTTACATGGAGAACTTATCCACAGATGTTGAAGCCTCACAGGTTTGTATTATTAGTAAATAACAATGCTCTCTTTTATTACTTTCCTCAGTTCAGATAGTTTATCTTTGTGTGCATGCACTCTATCTTTGTGGCAATTAATTTACATAGCATCAATGTTTAGTTGATCAGACAGTATGTTGTAAATGCTTTTTCGGCCAACTGTAGAAGGATATTAGTTCATAAAAAATCTTGTAATATCTTAACACGATCAGTTAGAATATTTTTCCTCCCTTGAGACCAAATGCGATTATCTGCTGTCAAAGTATGCACCCCCGCTGAACGCCGAATGGATAGTATACTCATCCCTGTGAGAATGGTTGTCCAGAGCAAGTCAACCTACTGTCTTTGGTTTACCAATGGGAATGGAACTACAATTAGATTTTAATTACATCGAGTGGCAGAAGCATATATTATTAGTTTGTCTGCTTCCCTCAGGGACTAGATTCTGCTTATTAGCTGTACTGAAATTGCTTAGATAGACTTGTTGACAATGTCGATCAGTTGCTAGCTTGATTATCAGTTATGCGGAGGGAACTTCATAGGAGTCCCTTGCTCACCATATAGAAGAGTATATTAGAATGTGATGAGAACTTGACTTTCGATTATGGAATCTATGGGTAACATGAAAAACTAGGTCATAGTTTCTTCTTTCTCACTTTATTTCTGGTGAAGAAGTGGGTTCAATTCAAGTAAGGTAGTTGAAGATTGCATGGAGCAGTGGGTTCGGTTTGAATAACGTGTATGGAGATTACGCATAAAAACGCCTTAAAGTTGCAACCTCTTCAGCTAGGTTACTTCATTGGCAAATAACCAAATAACTGAGTTAAAACGTTCTCATGATCATGTAGGAATTCCCTTGTTGGGTTCAATACTCACCGAGTCAATAATAAGTAGCACATGGCCGATATTCCCCATTTGAGTATCTATCAAGCATGGGTAACCTACAAACTCAAGCCATCAGATCTAGAAAGTACTAAAACCAAGGTGTATTCAATCTTAGCCGCTTAGGCAGTGGCGGAGCTAGCCAGATTGCAGAGCCTGGGCAAAAAGCAAAGAGATCAAGCTAATTAACTAGCATTTGCCCATGAAAACCATGAATTCTTGCTGCACATTACGTGGACTCTCTGGGCTGAGCCCGGGCAGCTGCCCCAGCTCGCCGGGAGGTGGCTCCGCCACTGGGCTTAGGAGTTCTCTACTATCTTTCGTATCATTATTCTGTTACTTTCTTTATCTTTGGCTTTTCAGTCATTGCCAATGAAAGCATTCATTTATGTAGTACTGTTTTGTAGTATTCTGTGGAAAAGAGCTTGTTTCCACATAAATATTGATACAAGTCACATAACTTATAAGGGTGTGTGCAATGTGAGCCCAAACCCTGTGCCAGGAACACTCTTCGGGCCTAAAGGGTTTTGGCTCTAAACGCTGCAGGGTGGGTGTCTAAGTCTAAGTCGGAAAGTCGTAGAACCAGTTCTGGTACAAGAGTCGACTCTAGCACAAAAAATCGAGCTGTCCCATTTGTCAGATCATGCCTAACTGTCCCAGCTTCGATTGTTCAATGTTGAGCAACCCTTTGCGCTGTTGCACTGTAACACTTTTGAATTTTTTAGCCGCTGCTATTTTTGCATGCTTGGCCTCTTCCCACATTGCTCATGCTCTAAGTGATTTCAGAGTAACTGATTACATCGCCATTTGTTCTATTTATCCAGGTCACTGCTCTTGATGAACGGTACAAGCTGTCAGAAAGCCGTGACTACGATGCCAAGGTCGCATTTCTCCAGCTAGCGATCCCCACGGGCTGCAGGTGTTACTTGAACGAGGTGGAGAAAATCCTGAAGCAAGTGGGAAGGATGAGGTACCTGCGCCCGCTCTACAGCTCCCTGGCAAAGTGCTCCGAGGAGGAGAAGACGCTGGCAAGGAGCATCTTCTCGGAGGCCCATGAGTTCTACCACCCGATAGCTCGCAGCGTCGTGGAGAGCATCCTTTCGAAGCATGACTGTTGAAGCTGTTAGGGAAACAACAACTTGTATTTCCTGGGGCCAAAGGCCAACATATACATGTAAAGTTGTGACAAATATTCAGAAAACCCCTCATACAACGGGGCGAATATACGGTCTATATAAAGGACAAACTTGTATTTTCGAAGCATGGCTGTCGAACCTGTTTGGGAGCTCAGTTCAAAGTATGAGATACTACGGTTTCTGTAACTACTGTGGCCTGTGGTCTGTGGTATCAAATACTCCATCCGTATCAAAATATAAGATGTTTTAGATATTGAGCATTTTTCTGACACGGATGTAACTACACATGTATTAGTATGTGGATTCACTCATTTCAATCCGTATGTGGTCCATATTGAAATATCTAAAACATTTTATATTTTGATACGGAGGGAATACATTTGATACTTTTCCTTGCGCGTACTTGTAACTGACGACAAATTTTCATTTTAAACGGTTGTAACCATGGCCCGGGAGGAGGATGGCAGGCGCGGCAAGGCTGGCATGGTGAGGAGTTACAGGTTTGCTAAATGGATGAAAAAATTCAGTGCACTTTTTTACCCTGCAGGTATCCACTAAGAACGAAGCCACACAACTTTTTTTGCTACAGTGCAGTACTATTGTCAATACTGTACCTTTGCATTAGTAGCCATCAGTCCGTCGTAGTCTAGGTGGTTAGGATACTCGGCTCTCACCCGAGAGACCCGGGTTCAAGTCCCGGCGACGGAAATCTGTTTTTGCAATTTATTATTTTAAACTGAATCATAAACCACACTCATTTGTGAAAAGTTATGCAGATTTTCCAGTTATATTCCAAAAGCGTTGGTTTGCACAAATTTTGGGCGTGATTTTATCTATAAACAGTGTCAATTGTTCTGTTAATACAGTTTGCAATGGTCCATCATCTTGAGGTTCTTCAAAAAGAAATTGTGGAAAACAATGCATTAGTACTCTGCAAGCACTCGGTAGATCAGGCAATGCAAATTCAGTTGGCTTGAAGTACGCTGGCCTGATGGGTCCAAGCAGCTTGTCACGGTACTGTGCTGTAACTTTGAAGAAAAAGGGCGTGATATACATGAATTGCAAAGCACTCGAGTCCCTTAGCAAAAGGTCCCCTGGTCTGTAGTCGCCATGGGAAAAATCTGGCTTAGATGCACAGATGAAACATGGATTAAACACATATGCACACCCCTCCAGAGAAATGGTCAACCAGATCAGATGAAACATTGATCATACTGATGAGCGAAAAGGTTTGACAGAGAATAATACATTTAGACAGAAGTATCAAACTGATAGTCACCATAATAATCATACTGACAGGAAACACGTTACACGATAAAGTAAAAAAAAATCATGGCTGATGTGCCACCAACAGACCAGATCGATGTTGTTACTAAGATGCACCGTTCGTCGCCAAATTTGTTCCCATTAATGTCCTCCATCTGCCTTGTGCCTTTTCTCTCTGTGCGTCCAGCGACAACGAGCCATCGTTGACGAGGTTCGTGATCGCGAGGCAGGATAGCCAATCAATCTCATACGGGCAGAGGAAGTACTTCTTGGTCACATACTCGCTGTCAATCTTCCTCAAGGACCTATCGCTGAGACTGAACAGAAAGAGGCCTTCCCCGTCCACCCAGAGCACCACTGTGCCACTCTTCCCTCGGAACATCTCCAATCTGACCTTTGTCCTGACCACCCGCGGAGGCAACGAACTTCTCAGGTCGATCCTTTCAGAAAGCACCCAGCCGCTGCCAGGCGCACTGCTGTGCTTACAAAGTGACATCTGAAGGCCTTGCATGAAGAGCAACAGAAGCCCCCCGTCAGCTGAACTCGCCAACAATGGCGCCTTGTTGCGCTTCACTTCGGGTGGGAGCTCCAGGTATGACAGCTCCATGTTGCCAATGTGCAGCGTGGTGACGTGCGTGAGCGCCATTTGTCTCCAGCTACCACAGAGCCAACGGATGACACCATCAGAAGTAGAGGCTGAGGTCGAGACCAAGTAAAGGCTAGGCATTAGCTCGGGGACTACTACAGACCGTGTCCATGTTCCAGTCTTCGAGCTGTAGCACAGAGAGTGGAAATGCTTCCCCTTTAGGACCCAAATGCCGATCAGCTGAAGGACTGAGACGTGCGTCCAGAAAGGTCGACATCATTGGTGACAAGCAAGGCATAATGGTTAGGAGGTACATCAAATCTGAGGCCAGGAATCTCAAAGGTTTCACCAGTGAGAGGATTGCAGACGCAGAAACAGTCCTTGGTCTGACCATCGGTGTATTTTGATTGGCGGCGGAGGGCCAGGAAGCCGTCCTGGGATGTAATGGGCTCATAGAAGTTGAGGCTTGCACCAAGACCTTGAATGAAGGTTTCAAGGGATAGCGGCTTCATCGCACTGCGAGCGGCTTTGCTCCCAACGTATTGTGACAATTCAGACATGCGCATGAAACTTGGTGCCAAACAGCAGGTTTTGTCAATGTGATACTTCCAGAGGTCCGAAGAAGACCTTTTCTTGTCCTGGTAGAAGAAGCCTAGAAGAAGGGATGGGGTGAAACCGTGGTCGCGGTGCCGCCTCCTAATGGAATCCAAGAACGCTGAGTCCTTGACGAGATCGCGCCAGAGCTTGCAGGACGAAGCAAGGCGAGCAAGGGAGGCTGGATCAGAGATGTGCGCTGGGATCTTGTACATGATGTCCACAGGAAGCTGTGGCGCTGGCGCTGAGTAGTCGTCCTCCAGGGTGTAGTCGTCTTCCATGGTGTTTCCCTGCAGAGAAAAGAAAAGGGACAATGTGTGTTTATGTCATGAAACTTTCTTATGTTGACTTAACAGAAGGATCTGATAGAAATATCGAAACAATACATTTGGAAGAACACCTACAGGAAAGCTGCAAGTTTCAATTTAAACAATCATCTAGCAAAAGTAAAACCTGAAATATTCAACACACGGCACCTATGATTATTTTGGCAGGACCATGGTAAGCCTACAAGAAGCGACGAGCAACTCATCAAACTACAAGGTAATAACACATACCACATTGTTCAGCAGGGTTATGGCGAACTGCTAAGCAAAATACCAAAGCGATTCAGCTGTCAATTACATAGCAAGATTTCTGTTAAATTATACTAGTAGAATACAATGCATATGGGGGAAGAGGAGCCCCACGGGATTGCATAACCAACTTTAAACTGCAACTGATTCAACACAATCTTGAGACACGCTTGAAATATTACAAGACTACTATTTTTTTCTACCAGAACCATGGACACATACCACCGTATGCGCTACAGTAAATTACTGGCGATTCACGAACCTACGCAGCCAGTAAAGAGCACAGGACACGCTGTTCATCACGATTAGGGTTGGGTCGCCAGCCATTATCCCCAACTGATCGAGCCGCTATGAACCTACCAAGATCAAAATTAAACGCTGCGTAACAGTCCCCAAACAGGGGATCACTGGGGGGCGGGGGGCGAAACTACGAATCGATTACGCTAGCTCGGGAGTGGCGCCCGGACAGTTCGTGGAGGAAAAAATTCAGACAAAGAACTAAGAGCGGCTTTGACCAGGATGTACAATCCATCAACCCCAGGTAGTGGAGTGCAGTATAATTTAGCACCGAAGAGACATAGGAGAGGTACCTAGTCGGCGCCGCCGCGTCCGCGCCTCGAGCTCCCCTGGTGTGCCGTGGTGTGTTGGGACTGTGGAGAGGACGAGCGACAGGTACCAGAGGACGGTTAACAAGAGCGTCTGAAGTTTTTTTTCCTATTGATGAGAAAGAGCCCCGTTTCTCTCCCGGGCCGTCTGAAGTTCTTTTTTTCCTTTTGATGAGATTATTGTACGCCCTTATTAGTGAAAAAACCTGGACGAGCTTTGTTTTCAATGAAAGGCCCAACTCAACCACGCCATGTTGCATTGCAATACTTAGTGGAAATCGCTATTTCTCAACTGAGTTTTTTTAGCACTTGGGATACTTCATCTAAAAAAAATGTCGGACACCTTTTTCACAGAACCACAACCCTATCATCTTTTGGAAAACAACAATGTTTGAGAGAACCTTCCTGATTTCAGGTTTGAGTTAGGCGCACGGGGTTGAGAGGGAATATCCCAATTCCCAAGTGCACAAAACCTCATAGTCTCTTTCGATCGAGTTCAGGTTCAGTACTATCAGATCATGAGTTTGAGTTCAGGTTCAATACGAGCAAGATTACTGTGAAAATTGTAGAATCCCTAATTTCTGTTGTGTATTACGGTGACCCTCATGGGGTATATAAAGAGGTACAAGGAGGTAGAGAGGATTGGAGTACAAGGCAAGTCATACTAAACCAAACGTATCTCTAACTCGTGTTGTACAAGTATTCTAACATTCCCCCTCAGTCGTAGTGGGAGTGAAACGAACGATTGCGACTGGAGAAGTCTTGTGCATCCGTCGTTCCTCCTCTCCGTCAACATCAACTATGTCTCGGATGGTCTTCCTCTCTTCCCTCCCGCAGTCACAGCGGGAGTGGCGTGGACGCAAGTGACGACGCGGACGCTGTTGACTAGAGTTGTTGCCGATGTGTTGTTGTAGACGTTGCCGTTGATGTCGATGTCGAGGTAGCCGATCGTGATGTTGCCGTGGTCGAGGTGTTGTGGTCGATGTAGTACTCGTCGTGGTCGTTGTAGCCGCAATGCCGGAGGCGCAAAAAATTGCGCGATGTATATGACGGAGCTGCAGTTGTGGTTTTTTCGTGACGTTTCGCACCTTAAGAGGTACCGTCGGGGGCGTCTTGCAGATGTCAGAGGACGCGGTCATAAGTGAGTCCACCAGTTTTGCCAGGACTGGGGGATCCCACCGAGCACACAACGGTTTTGCCAGAACTGTGCGCGCGGTTGTGTCGTAGGGGCTTTCACAATTGTGATGCCGGGTTTTTGTGTGCAGTCTTAGCCGTCGGACGCGGTCGATGCCGTCGCCGGTGTCGTGTGTCGCCTTGCAGTAAAACTGTCAGAGGGCGCGTGTCCATCCATGTGGACGATGTAGCGGCGGCGGTGTGTTGACGAGGTTGTTGATGAAGACCACGTTGATGTAGACCTTGGCGATGATGTGTCGGCGATGTAGCAGCAGGCGTGATGTAGTACGTCACTTGGAGGCGTCCCTCGCGGTGATGAAGGTGTAGATGCCGTGCTGTCGGAGAGGGCGATGAAGTCCACACCGGCCTGCGTGTGATTGATGTCGCTCCTCATGGATATGCTCGACGAAGATCTTGGCTGTAACCTGGCGGAGTCGTACAGATTGTAGATGTGCTCGGCTCGGTGTAGTAGGCTCGATGCAGTGCAGATCGGTAGGAAAAATAACTCGATGTAGACGGTGTCGTGGCGCCCGCGGGAGGTTTATGGAGTTGGCTTGGCGTGGCCGTCGGCCATGTTCATGAATTTCCTTCTGTGCGTAGCTTGCTGGTGCATGCATGCATGTCCTCGTGCTTTCATCTTGTCACCTAGTGCATGGACGGAGTCTGATTGGAGTGCATGGCGCCATGGAGAACTTGTTGATGTCGATCTCCCTTCGTGCCGCCAGTGGGGGCGTGCATGGGGCTAGAATCTCCGGCCGCTGCGCGTGATGAGGAGCGCCAGGGGCAGCTGCGACCACGCGACGGGCCGTTTCCGCTGCTTGATGCCGCCGTGTATGCTTGCATCGGTCGATTTTGCTGTCGATTTGTGCACAGTATCCGCCGGATGTTTGAGGTCGTGAGATTTGGGGATTTGTTGGCTAAACTGATCTAATCTATGGAATTGAGAACTTCGAAATTGAATCTAAATCTAATCTAAGAACCGGTCTAATCTTTGATTTCGATCGGGTGCCGCGCCCCGAGGAGAGGAGATTGATCTCCCCGGAGGCGGCGCGATGCGGAAGTGGTTTAGAACCCTAGGATCGGCGTCGTGAGACAAACCGCTCTGATACCATGTGAAAATTGTAGAATCCCTAATTTCTGTTGTGTATTACGGTGACCCTCATGGGGTATATAAAGAGGTACAAGGAGGTAGAGAGGATTGGAGTACAAGGCAAGTCATACTAAACCAAACGTATCTCTAACTCGTGTTGTACAAGTATTCTAACAATTACTACTCCTATTTATAGCATGGAATTGAGTTGGGTTGCTTGACAATATCTCTTTCGATCAGACCTCGCGAGAGAAAGGCGGCGCATACTCATATCATGCCACCGGCCAAGAAACGAGCGCGGCGACACGGCTGTGAGGCTGTCCATGGCCCGAACTCCCGCACGACCTGCTCAGCGCCATCCTCGACCGACTCACTCCGGCCTTTGGCGACCGCGTCCGATTCCGCGGCGTGTGCAAGGCATGGCGCGCCGCCGAGCTTGCCCATCCACGTCCTCCCATGCCATGGCTCATCTCCCCCGGGCACTGCGTCAGCCTCCACGACGCCTCCATCCATCGCGTCCCGCTGCCCGAGGATGCCGCCGCTGCCCTCTGCCTGGGCTCGTTCGGCCACTGGCTCGCCCTACTGCCATCCACGTCGTCGGGCCGCCCCTTCCTACTGAACGCTTTTACCATGGAGCGGATCCAGCTGCCGCGGCGGACGAAACGGCCAATGGTTAAGTTCGCCCTGTCCTCGGCACCGGACTCGAAGAGCTGCACGGTGGCTGCCATCGTTGACAAGAGCAACAACGACTATACTCTGAGAAGCAAGATCGTAGTCTGCCGTGTAGGGCGACGGGGCTCGTGGCGGACGGTGACTGCGAGGTTCGATCTCCACGACATCATCTTCTTCGAGGGGAAACTCCATGCGCTGGACGCAAGAGGCCGCTGTCGCTCGTGAGATGAAGATGAACAGAGACAAAGAGATTTTTGTGCTGCTCAAAGTTCCGCAGCTTTTCTGGTTTTCTCTTCCTCTTCTTATAGTTCGATTACAAAGGGAAAACATGCCCACGTTCCTGGCGTTCGTGCCATCCCACGAACAGAACGAGATCACGCACCACTTGCTCCAATCCTTGCGACAGAACCGGAGCAACTACTAACAGAAAACGACTAAGTCTAAGCCTGATGAAGCTGACAGAAACGACACCTAACACCTAACACTGAAATTCAGAAACGGGAACAGCAGCTGGGTTTATCAACAATCACCCCCTAAGCCCTGCTGCTTACTTTTTTTTTTTGAGATTACAAAGAGCTTGATTACAGGATGGTGTCGGGATGCAAATCATTCAGAGCAAGCTCTCTGATGGAGTTGGGGAGATCGCTGTGCAAGATGCGGTCCCCGTCAGGGTACGCCATCTTGGCTAGGCCATCGGCGACATGGTTGCAATTCCTGCTGATGCAGAGGATGGAGCAATCCTGGAATTTGTTGATCAGTGATGTGGCCTCATCGTAGGTAAAGCACAGAGGAGACCTGTTTGTGTCCTGGGAACGAAGAGCTGCAGCCGCCAGTGCACAGTCCGTCTCCAGGATAATTTTGGCGTGGCCCTCGCTATGAGCAAGCTTGAGTCCCAGGATTAGAGCTCTTGCTTCCGCTTCCTCGGCGTGGCTGCAGTTGTTGAGGAAGGAGTGGGCTGCAAGGAGGACCACGCCATGTTCGTCTCTGATGACAGCACCAGCACCGCCCGACATGCTCCAAGATTGAAAGGACCCATCTGTGTTTACCTTGGTCCAGCCGCGTGGGGGAGGAGTCCAAATGTGGTCAGGAGCAGGTTGCACAGATGTTGATGTCGTGGCCGGCAGCGTCACAGCTACAGCTTTGAGCTTGCGGTCTTCAGTCGGGGCAGGAGGCAGGTAAGGGTTGATCTGCATCGCCAGGAGGAAGCTGACCGAGTCCCCAATGGTGGTAGTACCTTTTTGGTGGACGACGTCGTTCCTGCGGTGCCACGATCTCCAGAGTACCAGCAGGATCCTAGCATGGGTCTCTTTTTTGCTGCTTACTTTATTTTGACGATGCCGATCTTGTTACGCAGCTCCAGAAATCGAACACGGCCAAGAGATTTGGTGAGGATGTCTGCGAGCTGCTCAGTTGTCCCGGCGAACTCGACGATGATCTTCTCCTCGTGGACGCACTGCCTGATGTAGTGGTAGCGCACCTCGATGTGCTTGCTTCGATCGTGGTACACCGGGTTATTGCAGAGTGAGATTGCGGACTTGTTGTCCACCTTCAGTGTTGCCGGAGCTTCTTCTTCTCCGGTGAGGTCAGCCAGCAGCCGCGAGAGCCAAATGCCCTGACATGCTGCGGTGGTGGCCGCTATGTACTCAGCCTCGCATGAAGAGAGCGCCACCACCTTCTGCTTCGCGGATTGCCAGCTACTGGGCTTGTGCTGAGGAAGAACAGCACCCCCGTGGTGCTCTTGCCGTCGTCGACGTCCCCGGCCATGTCACTGTCGCTGTACCCGATCAGCTGCTCTCCCGCCATGTCTCCGCGGGCGAGGAAGCAGCCGAGCGTGCGAGTACCTGCAACGTAGCGCAGAATGTGCTTCACTGCCGCCAAGTGTTCGACAGTGGGCTTCTCCATGAACCTGCTCACGTTCCCCACGGCATACGCGAGGTCCGGGCGAGTGTGCACGAGGTACCGCAGCCCACCAACAATGATGCGGTATGCCGTGGCGTCCGTCGCCGCCGCCATGCTCAGCTTGAGCCTTGACTCCATCGGCGTCTGACTCGAGTTGCAGCCTACCAAGCGAGCCTGCTCCAGAAGCTTGTCAGCGTACGCGGTCTGTGCCACGACGATTCCGTCCTTGTTCTGCTGCACTTCGATGCCGAGGTATAGAAGCTAAGCAACCCCAGATCGCTCATCTTGAACTCCTTCAGCATTTGTGCCTTGAACCTTGTGATCTCGTCGTCGTCGGAGCCGGTGATGATCAGGTCGTCGACGTACACTCCCACGAGCAGGCGAGCTAGTCCCTGTCCGCGAGTGTACACGGCGTGCTCGTGCTGGCTGCGGCTGAACCCCAGCGTGCAGAGCTCGTGTCCAGTTTGGCGTTCCACGCCCTTGGAGCCTGACGAAGCCCGTACAGTGCCTTGTGCAGGCGCATCACCTTGTGCTCTTGTCCCTCGACGGTGAACCCCGGCGGCTGCACAACGAACACCTCCTCCTGGAGGTCGCCGTTCAAGAACGCCGACTTCACGTCCATGTGGTGCACGGCCCAGCCACGGTGAGCGGCGAGCGCGAGCATGAGCCGCACGGACTCCAGCCGCGCGACCGGAGAAAACACCTCCTCGAAGTCAATGCCCTGTTGCTGGACGTAGCCCTTGGCGACGAGGCGCGCCTTGTGCTTGACGACGGCGCCGCTCGAGTCCTTCTTGACCTTGAAGACCCATTTCATGCCGATCGGGCGATGGCTGGCACAGGATCGACAAGCGTCCAGGTGTTGTTCTCTTCGATCGAGTCCATCTCCTCGCGCATCACACAGCGCCACACCTGCTCCTTCTCTGCCTCGACGTGGTTGCGCGGCTCCTCCCCTGTGGCCAGCAGCATCTCCTCGCTGTCCATGGCAAGGACATAATCTGCGAGCTGCGTGTTCGGCTTCACGATGCCGTCCTTGGCGCGTGTCACCATCGGGTGCGCCACCTGCGGCCTGTGGAGTGGACGCAGTGGATGCCGGAGTCGTGGGCTCGTCGTTGCGTGGAGCTGATGCCGGTGTTGCAGGCTCTGGAGATGGCGCAGGCTCGGGCTCAGCGGCTTGGCCTGCACCCCCGTCTGCTGCAGGTTGCTCAGGTTGTTTTCATCCGTACTCCTAATTAATTTTGGAAAAGCTAATTAGCTATCCCATCTATTGTCGATGGATTCAGATGTCTTTAGGCATAATGTAGACCGCTGTTTTTTGTTTTCGCAAGCTTGGCACCACCTCAATAATGCCATTTTTGGTAAAGGTAATCCACTGATCCGTGGATACACTGATCAGTTTGTTTGTTTTCTGCAGAGCCGTGTTACGGCAATCCATAATGTTAGTCTCAAGAGGGAGATTTCACATGTGACAAGGAATAAATAATTAAAGATTATATTTTAGAGGGTCCTTGTGATTCAATCTGGACTAAGGGCATTTGTTTCACTCCTGTTGTGGGAAGGACGAAAGTAAATACTTATGACAGTTCTGATGGGAATTACACAATGTATATGAGAGTTCTGTGGAAATTGCACATAGTCATACTAGGGGTCATAGATAGCTACTCCCTCCGTTCCAAATTACTTGTCATCCATTTGCCAAAAGGTGGATGTATCTAGTCATGTTACAAGTATAGATACATCCACTTTTAAACAAATAGATGACAAGTAATTTGGAACGGAGGGAGTAGAAATTAAGGTGGTGATGTTTTAGTTGTAGATTGAAAGTTTATTCCCTGAGCGAGAAACAGCTTCAAGTTGTATATCATGTTGGTTCCGCTGTAAATGACTGTATATTCCTCTAAACCTGATTGTTCGTCTGTCACTCCGACTTCAAATAACATGCAAGAGGATTAGTCTTAGCTTTGTACCATTGCTTTCACGTATCATTCTTAAATATTGTTGTCAGCAAGGAATTAGTTATTATTTTTCTAAGCGTTTTAGGAATCAGTTTGCTGAGTACAACAAGAAGTTTAGACCATGTTTACCGCAGCAACGCGCGGGGTATTGCCTAGTATAACTAAATAGATCATCCCCACTAACTATTTCTCTCAAAATGCAGCCTATCCACCTCATCAATCTGTCACATCAGTTTTCTAGCCCATGTTACCTGCCACGTCATTGTTTTTTCTTCTTATTATTAAGCATCAATTTTTGCAGTCCGAAATCTTTCACCTTCCTCTTTATTTGGTCTTTAACTTGATTGGCCGCCGCTTCATCTCCTGAGTTTGGAAGAAGTCCAAAACAAACCTTGAACTCATAGAGGTTAGCCAAATCGAACCCTGAACTTTGAATCCCGGTAATTGCTACTCTAAACTCATCAATCCCGGTTTATTCTGAACCTTGTACCTGTTTTCCACGGCAGAATTTTTTTTTTTAAATTGTTACTTACACTGACAGTCTACCATTTCTCATGTTCGGAATCGGATAGTGTTTTTCAATTTTTTTTGGTTCAGTATAAGAAAGCGTTGTTTTATAGGAGATGGATTTTTTTTTTACTTACAGGAGTAGATGTTGTTTTCCGGAGTATTACTGCCAACTATTGCTTATCCCATCTCCACTAAAGTTGGTTTTCAATTTGTTTTACTTGCAGGAGTAGATGTTGTCTCCCGGAGTACTGTTAGCTGCATCTCCACTGAAATTGGTTTTCTATTTTCAATTGAACGCCGTACGGTTCGTCCTCTTTGAGTTTGTATTCTTTGAGCATGGCCAATAAGTCATGGGTAAAAGCCCTAGATGGGAAAAGTTTTGATAGGTAGGAGTACGTACGAGTAGAAAGCCTTTTTCCATTGGCACTCGATGTATTCAAGCGCATCATTTACGGAAACGACGGACCTACTTATTTTCACAACAACTGCTGAATGCTGTAATAGTTCCTCTAATCATATTTGTGGTTCTCTTTTTGCAGATTAGTGGAGGATAGTGCGATATAGTCTATTAAATTTGTAGAATGAAGGGCGGCCCAAGGCGAATCAGCAACTTCGAGCATCCACCTTATATCATCTACTCGTTAGGCCGTTTTTGTACTTTGCAATCGCGATCGAACCGTATGCTCCAGCGCGAACACTCCAAGCTGAGGTGGTGAACGTACTGTACCGCGCCCGTCGCCGTCCTCCATCCATCCACCGGACAGGAACGTCTGTGGCTGCCCGTCGCGCCTGCATCGAATGAATCATTGCTTGCGTCCAACCAATACACCTGCATGCCCGGACCGAACGAGTCCAGTACAATTAATATGTCAATACATACACCTACGGACGGATGTACGAGTGACGGATGGACAGACGTGTCGCGCTCGGCTTTGATCCGTGAAAGGGCCTACATTCCAGATCGAGCGCAGCATGTACGTGCGAGTTGGTAGTAGCGGCGCGGCTACGTGCTCCGCGCTGTACGACACGGGCGATTTAAATTTTAGACGGAGGGGTGCACTTTCGTGATGCGGCCCTCCCTCCCCCGTGGGTAGCCTCGGCCATATAGCTTACTTTGCTTGGGTTAAATAACACCGTGACTTGATGGTGTCTGACTGCCCACGTTAATTATAGCGAAACCGAAGTGAAACTGTATGGCGCACACACGCACCGCCACCGTGCATCTGCACATGATTGGCCGAGTAGCCAACGGATGTTACGGTATGTCCGTCAGATCTACTATTTGCTTAGCTCCCATACAACCATATTTATTTCAAGGAAGGGTACCGCCTTGTTACCGAGGTTGTTTGCTTTTGCGATATATTATTATTATTAAAACACGCGACACAATAACGGTACCGTCTTTGAATAGTAGACTCGGTTAGAATGAAAGGTCTATCACCCTTGCACTTTACTTTTCCTTGCACAACGATCAGCTTTACAAATTGTAATATAAGCTTCTTCAAGAGGAGCCGTTCGACGTATCACCTTTGTAAAATGCACTACTAATAAAAAAAATGATTCTCCAACGGTACCAAATAGTAGATGTCTATATATTTCATAATACGTGTTTTCAATGCTCTTTTCAGATGACTAAATGGCACGTCTAGTTGTAATTCCTTCCATGGAAGAACAGTATAACGCTAACCACCTCCTTTGGGACCGACACTAAATGAACAACACTCTCTTCACTGCTAACGGTTGGACCGACGGTTTTGGGACCGAGCCAGTGCCTGCCTCCCGGGTCGCTCTGCGGGGCGACTCCGGAGGCGAACCTAACCCTAGCCAAAGCTCCGCTTCTCCTCCTTCCCCCCACTCGCCGCCGCCGGCGGTGGCCGCCGGGATGGGCCCGTGCGGTTGTCGGCGGCGGCGAGGCCCCCTCCTCTCGCAGCGCGCCGGTGGAGCAAGGTTCCCGCTCGGGTGCGGCTAGCCCGACGAAGTGGCGACGGATCTCTCAGCGGCGGCGCTCTGCTACGCCCTCGCCGGTGGTTTGAAGCCGAGGACGACGATGCGGTCGCGGGCACGCGCTTTGGCCTCGCGGCCATGGGCCGGGGCAGGGGCCCCGGGCCCGTGCGAGCCCATCCGTCTCCTCTGCTGCGGGCGCTCCTGGCAGCCGCGGTGGCTGCAGGTCGTTGCCCTCCCTCAGCGGTCGTCTTGGTCGACCACCTCTCACCCTCTAGATCTGGCGCCGGCAGCAGCCATGGGGGCTGTGGCTGGGCCAATCTCTCGGGTCGGGCTCTGTAGTCCTGCGTGGTGGTGTGGCCTCGGTTGCCGGTGTGGCCGTCTGTCGGGGTCAGGTTCGGGTCCTGGCCGCCTCGGTGGTGCTCGTTGCTCAGCTTGGTACGGTGGTGCGAGGAGTTTGGACGCCGGGGTGGCGACCCTGGACGGTGGGAACCGCGTCGGTTGACGGGCGTGCCGCCGGTTCTGGTGCTGGTTGGTGACCGCGGCCGTGTGGGCGGCGCGGTGATTGACATGCGACTTCCCGTGTGTGGGAGACCTAGAGTATATGTCAAAGGGAAACCTTTGTCCGGGTTCGCCCTGGACCGCGGTGTCGACGTCCGAGGACGTCGTTCCCTTCCTGAAGGCACCGTTGTGGCTCTCTTGGTTCTCCTTCGTGCTCTGGGTGAAAACCTCAGATCCTCGGATCAGGCGATGGCGACGCCTTTGCGTCGTAATCTTCTTGAAGACGCCGCTTTGGAGCGCACGGATGGTTGCTTCCCGGAGGTTGGTAGGTGTTGGCTGCGGTGGCATCCCCTCGCCGAGCCCTCTACGGCAAAGTCTACAACTTTCTTTGCACACGGCGTTTCTTGTTTGGAGCTACCTGGTGCCTGTCTGCAGCTGCTGTGGTCAGTGGCGGTGTTCGTCGGTGCTCTCCTTTTCTCACCGGCGTCTCTCTGTGGCCCCCCTGTTGAGCCTGGCTGCAGCTTTGTGGTCAGTGGCGATGTTTCGTTCTAATCTCCTCGGCGGCCCGTTGAGGGGTCTGCTGAGCCTGTCTACCTGCGTGGACGGTGGCGGTGATCTTCGGTGTATACGTGTCTGCAGCTTCTGTGATCAGGCGGTGCTCGTCGGCGCTCACCTTATCTCCACGGTGCGTCGCTTTGTGGCCCCCTTGTTGAGCGTGGCTCCTCGGCGTCCCTTTGAGGCCTCCTTGTGGAGCCTGTCTACCTATGTGGACGGTGGCGGTGTTCTTCGGGGTTCATCTGTAATCGCCTAGTAGTTACTGTTCCTTGTGTGTGTGCGGGGTTGTGTTGTATGCTGGGTTCAGCACTGTGTATCTTACTCGCCGACTGGCGCTATTAATTTATCGCCGGGCCTTTCCGGTCTTTGTTCTAAAAACCACCTCCTTTCAGAGGCCAGCCTTGTAAATTCCAATCTTGATGTCATTTCAAACCTGTAACTCATTATCGTCCTAACAAGCATCTTAGAAGAGTCACTTAGTTTTCAGGAAATAAAACAACACGCCAAAATCTCGGTTGTACTAGGAGCACTTTCTTGCAAACGCTAACATAATTATACAATTGTGTGCGAAGAGCAGACCACTAGACCCATAGTTAAATCAGCCTCGCAAATATTACTTCTTTTACACAATGATCAACTTTACAAAGTGTACTTATATTATTTATACAATGTAGATTCAATAACGTTCGGAGCCATCTACGTGTCACCTTTGTAGCCGCGAACGGTACCAGGTGGATCTATATACATTCATACTGCACGTGCAATCCTCTTTTGAGATGATTAGATTCCTCAACAAATTGACAATCCTATATATCTTACTCCACAAGTTACGACACAAGACAAACCAATACTATAAAACAACAAGCACCGTGCCTTTTCAAATGCTGAGCTTATAAAAACACGCTACTTGCGCCAAACCAAAATCTGCGCACCAAATCTTTGAAATGAACACCCCGGAACAGGCCATTTAAATTCCAGCAAGAATTATTCTTAAGTTTATTTATTTAGAAGCTAAAAAACCCCACGGCTAACCAAAGCTTCTTCCACCTCCGGCGCGCGCCACGTGGCGTCCGCACTCGTGTTGTGTGTGGCCGTAGCGATTAGCGCACAAAAATAGTTTTTACCTGTGATGCCCTTGGCCTCCTCGACGTCCCATCTCTCTTTCCTTTTCTCCAACTGGCCCCCCTCCTCTCCTCGTCCTCCTCCTCACATCCCGCTCCATGGCCACCACCACTACTTCTACTCCCCCCACCTCGCCCTCGCTTCCACCCGCGGCCACCACGCTCCCACGCCATAGACACGCTTCCAGACGAGCCTCTACTTAATTATCATTCGAGCTGTTCGGAGTGGTGGTGGTGGCGAGGCGGAGGCGGGCGTACGGCTTGGTTCCTGCGGGGCCCGGATCGGAGATGGTGCTGGATCTCAATGTGGAGTCACCGGCGGATTCCGGCACGGCGAGCTCGTCCGTGCTCAACTCCGGTGACGCCGGTGCCGGCGGCTTCCGGTTCGGCCTGCTCGGGAGCCCCGACGACGAGGACTGCTCTGGCGAGCTGGTGGTTCCGCCGGTCGCGTCCGGGTTCGTGACGAGGCAGCTCTTCCCGCCGCCCGGGCACGCCGCGGCCTGGATGCACCCAGAGCCGGCGCCGGTACAGGCGCCGGCGTGGCAGCCGCGCCGCGCCGAGGAGCTCGGCGTGGGGCAGCGGGTGGCTGTCCCGAAGAAGACGCGGCGCGGGCCGAGGTCGCGCAGCTCGCAGTACAGGGGCGTCACCTTCTACAGGAGGACCGGCCGCTGGGAGTCGCACATCTGGTTAGCCTCTCATGCATCTCGCCTAGCTAGCTGTTGGCCTGTTACTACTCCACGATTAATTAGCTTGCACAAAACCATTGATCCCTCTCTGTTTCCGTTTGATTTCGGCAGGGACTGCGGGAAGCAGGTCTATCTAGGTGAGCTCAAATCCCAGCTCGTGCTCTAAACTCTATCTGTCTGTTCGTAAACCACTTCGACTCTCTGCTTAACTGAAGTGTCCAATTTCTTCAGGAGGTTTCGACACCGCGCACGCTGCCGCGAGGTTCACTAACTAATCAAGCTTCGTCTGAACTCATACTGATCTCGATTTGATCGCTGAACTGTACTGAACCGGTCTTGCTCGCATGGTGACAGGGCCTACGATCGCGCGGCGATCAAGTTCCGTGGTCTCGACGCCGACATCAACTTCAATCTGAGCGACTACGAGGAGGATCTGAAGCAGGTAAACTCTGCTAGGATTGTTGCGTTAATTCCAACGGATAGATGCATACATATATCGGTGTCTGATGGTGGTGGTTGTTGTTTTTACTACCAGATGAGGAACTGGACCAAGGAGGAGTTCGTGCACATCCTCCGCCGCCAGAGCACGGGGTTCGCGAGGGGCAGCTCAAAGTACCGCGGCGTCACGCTCCACAAGTGCGGCCGCTGGGAGGCGCGGCTGGGCCAGCTGCTCGGCAAGAAGTAAGCTCACGCAAACCCACCCAAATGAACTTCCCGGAGTAATTTGTCAATTGATGGAGGTGACAGCGTAGCTGTTCATGCTAGCGACATTGGATTAATTTGCTTGTCGTAGGAAATCAAACTTAGCTTTAAGCCGAACAGTGAAGCTAATCCATATGCTGCTACTGTAGTTGTTAGCGTGTCCTGTTTGGTGCAGGTGAAACGTCCACTTCCCTCAAACTGGATTGCCTATTTGGAGCAATTGTTAGGTTCCACATATACGAGTTGGCGAAAATCATGCAATCTGCACGCTATAGCTCATTGCCACCACTGTCAAGAGTAGGCATCAGTGTCTCTGTTTAGAATTGATCTCGTAGCTGATATTTTTAAATTACTACACGTAGGTACATATACCTTGGGCTGTTTGACAGCGAAGTTGAAGCTGCAAGGTACTACTTTACAATCTAATCTGCACTAATCAGACAACCTTAATTCTCGCTCTCTCACTCGGGGTTTTCTGCTGTGTAGAGCATACGACAGGGCGGCCCTTCGCTTCAATGGGAGGGAAGCTGTGACCAACTTCGAGAGTAGCTCCTATAACGGGGATGCTATAGATGCTGAAAATGAGGGTACTGCCTCCATCAGTCTCTCTCGCCCCTCGAATTTCCCTTATTATCACACCCAACTTTGTCTCATGGCGATCTCTATTTTCCTTAGCAATCGTGGAGGAGGCCGATGTTCTTGACCTGGATCTGCGGATGTCGCAACCTAGCGCGCCTGATTCCAAAAGGGACAACAACATCATGGCTGGCCTCCAGTTAACCTTCCCAGAATCGTCAAGCGCAATGGTCTCCCAGGTAAAGAAACCGCAGCACTAATTTGGTGTTACTTAAAATTGCTGAAAAAGATATTTTTTGATGATCCGGGTCGTATGGCCTAGTATATATATTATTAAACTTACGATATTTGCACTGCCTTTTGATATTGCTGTAGCCAATGAGCTCATCTTCCCAGTGGCCTGTGCATCAACATAGCACGGCAGTACCACCTCAGCAGCACCAACGCTTGTACCCATCTGCTTGTCCTGGCTTCTTCCCCAACCAACAGGTACGACTCCTGTTACTCCACCAGCTAATTAGAACTGTTACTGAACAATGCTTTCAAATGAAACTGTTACTGAATAATGCTCCCAAGGTAACTGTTAGCTCTGAATAATGTTCCCAATGAAACTGTTACTGAACATGTCCCGTGTTAAGGATTTCAGCTTTCGACAAGCTATATTTGGACAGGTAGAACAGTTAAGCTAGTTTTCCTGTTTTAAGCTAGAACCAAACATGCCTGTTTTCCTAAAAAATATACTACCATTCGAGCTTCTAGCTTCTCATGTCTCTTTCTACTGAACATGAATGTTTCCTTTCTTTAAACGTCAACTTTTGATTGGCATCTCAAGGACAGAGCATGAGTACCTTGCTTACTAGATGTGGGTACTACTGTTTCCCCTGTGAGCTGAGTTGATTGATGGTTCAATCAGGTTCATCCGTGAGCCTGCATCTCGTCCAGTTTTTACAGTTCTACGACACAACTTTAGATGAAGCTTTAGTCTGTCTCTCAAGATACATACTGTGCATTCACATGAAAGCTTGCACTGTTATGACTTGACACTTGCTGTGGTACTCTTTCATGATGCTGCTGCTGCACAAATATACGCATTCTGAATTCTCCCATCGGCGAGTTCTCATCAACAAACAATCGATGTTTTTTTACCTGTATTGTACTATGTTCTTGCTGGATCTAATAACAAAATCTCATGTTTGTGCCGTTTAATTGCGACAACTGCAGGAGCGGCCGACGGAGCGAAGGCCCCCTGAGTTGGTTCCCCAGTTGTACCCGAGCTGGGGATGGCAAGTGCCGGGCTCCTCCTCCAACTCGCCGTTGCTCCATGCTGCAGCATCATCAGGATTCTCTACCGCCGCCGGCGCAAACACCGCCGCCGCCGTCCCACCGCCGGCGTACCCGGATCACCGGTTCTACTATCCCCCGTCCGCATGACTGAGGACTCGCGCTTGATCAGCCAGGGACGTCGGGCGGGCTTTGGTGTGCGTATGCGCGCGCCCTGTCGGCGGTAAGGACCGTTGTGAATTACCTTAAATTAATTAACCAGAGAGACAAATCCCAAGTTTGTTTGGTGTCTCTGCCTCGCCATGATCGATCTCAATCACATCATGGTTCCCCCTATTAGATTATGTATACTATGTATCATTTCCAAGCTTTCCCCGATCAGCTGGGGAAAAAGAACAAGTTCGTTTCAATTGGCAGCAGATTCATGCATGGATCGCAAATTCAAGCATAGATAGCATGTTTCCCCATTGAGTTTAACCGTTGCGGCACTCACTGTCACTGTTGAGCATCGACTGACAGGTGGGCCCGGACGAAAAGCTCGGACGCGATAGCTTGCTGTCAGTGATTGTTCGTTGGCATCCTCCATTCTGGGAGCAACCTCTGATTGACGGGCCGTAGCCGCAGCGCCATTTCTATACTCGATTCAATCACGCACAGTGAAGTCGAAAGCCCTAGTGGCAAAGCCTACAGTAGGCGTACGGCCACTGCATGCACCGGCCAGCAGTAGTGGTACTCCGCTGTAGTAGCCCTGTAGCAAGCTAGCCCGGCCTCTGTGTGTGTGGTGGCCGTCATCACAGTAGACGGTACTACACAAGAGCTGCACAATGCCGCAGTCTCGCAGTGGTTTCTCGTCCATTGCCCCCAATGGCGCCGCGCCGTGTGCTGCAGTGCCTACTGACCGGCTACCTCCATAGCCATAGCTCGCTTGCTTCCCAGCTCAGCTCCCGAGGCCGCGGCGCAGCGCAGCAACTGCGAGCGAGCGCGATCCCCACCCTCTTTTGGGCCTCCCCTGCCGCGAACTGCAACATAGGCAGTGTAGATAGATTGAAGCAAGGAAGCCAATGGGGGGCCATGGCCTGGGGTTCAAGCACAGCTGCCACCGTCCGGGTGGCTCGCCCGTGCTGCTGTTCCAACTGCAGTGCCGGAGCCCCCACTTGCCGGTTTGACCGCCTCTTTTTTTACTCGCTTTTCTTCCTTCCTTTCTCTCCTCCTCGATGGATGAACAGTCAGAGACTGCTTGAAGCTTGCACGGGAGCGGCCGCCGCTGAATTTTTTGACACATCCAACTTCCACGTATATTCATCGATCATCCACATACACAGTACATAGATCGAAAACAAAGGAAGAAACACAATACGAGGAGGATCCAGAGCCAGTATCGAGAGCCGCAGCTCCGCCGGCGACGAAGACGAAGGTCAGCAACCACCTTACCACTGCCTGGGCACATTCAAACCCTTGAGAGACGCCGCCTAGCCTGCCCGCCGCGACGGACCCCTTGTCGATGAACACGCAGGGCAGACGCCCCCTGGCACCGCTTCCCCCCTTTGCCTCGGCCGCCATCGGATCCGCCGCAGGAAGAAGCTGGAGATCCCGTTCAGCCCTGGACGAGCGACACGACTCCAGCGCCGCCGCACCGCAGCAGCTGGAGAAGAAGACCGCGCACGGCAGATCCCTGGATCCGCGAGCACGGAGAGGTCGACGACCGCGCGACGTAGCCCCACCGGAGCTCCACCGCCGGAGAGGAAGGACGCCGACGCCAAAACCCCACCGACCGCACCACCGCCTCCACAGCGCCGCCGGCGGGAACCCACACACCCCTACTCTATGTACACGAAGGGATCCGGGGATCCCCACCCACCCACCCGCCGCCGGAGCGGACGGGGGGAGAGAGATCCCACGGATCCGCGACGGCGAGAGCGCGGCGCGCAGGCGATTCCAAGAAATCGCCCTTCTCTGCACTGTAGCGAGGAGGGAGGGGAAAGTGCGCCTTCTATTCTTACCACATTTCGTGTTCGGAGAGGACTGATAGAATACGTATATGTCCTTGTATTGTATGAATAGGTAGTTTCCTAACATAAACGTGTACCTGTTGTAATCTGTCTACTATATAATGAGATCGATCCGGACCTGAGAGTACCGAGATTGTTTCCTATCGAACTTCTCTACCGCCGCCTCCTATCGAGTGCGCCGTCTCTCTCTCCCTCTAAACCCTAAATATTACATGGTATCAGAGCTCCGATCTTGAGCAATGTCGTCGTCTTCCGCTGCTTCGAGCCTTGCGCTCACCTCCAGCCTCACGCTCCCGTCGATGCCGTCGTCTTCCGTCGGCTCCAAAACCGCTGGCCCCATCAGTTTTGGTCATCTGATCACGGTGAAGCTCTCGCCGCAGAACCACCTCTTCTGGCGAGCCCAAGTTGTCTCCCACCTCCGAGCAACCTTCTCCATGGCTACGTCGACGGCACGCTACCGTGCCCGCCCGCCACCATCACCATCACCAAGGACGGACGCGCTTCGGAGGAGCCCAACCCCAACGCCGTCACGTGGATCCAGCAGAACCAGGCGATTCTGTCCGCCTTCCTCGGGTCGGTGGGGATCGAAGTTGGAGGGATGATCTCCTTCGCTGCTTCGTCCAAGGAGGCCTGGATGACGATTGAGAGGAGTTTTGCCTCTCAGTCCACCGCCCGGTCGATGCAAATCCTCGACCAGATGCGCGAGCTTGAAAAACTTGATTAGCCAATCGCCGTCTACTACAACAAGATGAAGGCCCTCTCGGACACGCTGACCTCGATCGGTCAGCCTCTTCGGCCCGAAGAGTTTCAGTCTTTCATCCTCAAGGGCCTCGATGAGGAATACGACTCCCTTGCTGAGTCCATCATCGGGCGTGAAACCGTGATGCCCGCACATGACCTATACTCGCGCTTGCTTGCTACAGAGCAGCGCAAAATGTCTCGTCGCTCATCGTCAACCATCCACTCTGCCAATGCCGCCGGCAAGTTCAACGCCAAGTCCTCCCGTCCGAGTGGCGGAAACAGTGCGCCTGCCTCGTACCAGCCTTGTCCTGGCGCAGGTGCGGGTGGGCCGTCGCGCTCCTTTCAGCCCAAGTCGGGCCCATCTGGTGCTGGTGGCCACGTTCCTGAGTATGGCCGTGGCAATGGAGGCCAAGGTCCTCGTCACATCTGTCAACTTTGCGATGAACCCGGGCACATTGCATCAAGGTGCTTCAAGCGCTTCAACAAGAGCTTCCTCGGTGTCGGCAACGATGGACGCTTCATGGAACGCCAGCTTGCTATGGCAAACCACGTCATCCATGCGCCCCAGGGCAGACCCCCTCCCTCCTCCCTCCCCCCGTCGAGCAGCCATGGTTCATGGACACTGGCGCATCGGAACACCTCACCAATGAGGTGAACAAGCTGAGCATGAAGGAGCCTTACCAGGGCAACGACCGTGTCCACACGGCCAACGGTTCAGGTATGCGTATTCTTCATGTTGGTCATGTAACTATTCCTACATCATCGTCTAGATCTTACACCTTCGCAATGTTCTTCATGTTCCTAGTGTCAAAATAAATCTCCTATCTGTTCCTCGTTTTACCTGTGATAATCGTGTTCTTGTCGAGTTTCATCCTCATAGTTTTTTTGTGAAGGACCTGCATACGAGGGCCATTCTTCTTAGAGGTCGGCGTCGCGGTGGTCTTTACTGTCTTGATGGTCCAGGAGATAAGTTTGCCAAACAAGTCTTCAGCGCTCTAAAAGCTTCTTCTACTCAATGGCATGCACGGCTAGGTCACCCATTGCCTCAGATTGTTCAGCATGTTCTCGGTCGTCATCGGCTTCCATCAGAGTCCAATAAAATTAGTAGTGTGTGTGATGCCTGTCAACAGGCAAGAGTCATCAGTTACCTTTTTCCCTTTCGAACCATGTAACAAACGCTCCTCTTGAGCTTATTTATTCAGATGTTTGGGGCCATGCTGAGACCTCAGTTAGTGGTCATAAATATTATGTGAGTTTTGTGGATGCTTACAGTCGGTTTACCTGGTTATACTTGATCAACCGTAAAAGTGATGTCTTTGATTTTTTCGTCAGTTTCAAGTGCATGTAGAACGCCTTCTTAAACATTAAATTATTCATGTGCAATCTGACTGGGGAGGCGAGTATGTTAAGTTAAACTCTTTCTTTCAAACTCTAGGCATCAATCATCGTGTCTCGTGTCCACATACTCAACACAAAATGGTAGTGCTGAGCGTAAACATCGTCATATAGTGGAGACTGGCATCACCCTCCTTGCTCATGCATCTCTTCCGTTTCGATTTTGGAGTGAAGCTTTTACTACTGCCGTTTTTCTCATCAACCGTATGCCTACTCGTGTCATCCACATGCAAACACCCCTTGAGCGCTTACTTGGCGAAACTCTGATTATACTTTCTTTAAGGTTTTTGGGTGTGCATGTTGGCCCAATCTTCGTCCGTACAACAAACATAAACTCCAATTCCGCTCTCAAAAATGTGTGTTCCTTGGGTATAGTCCTATGCACAAAGGTTATAAGTGTCTCCATGTTCCATCTAATAGAGTTTACATTAGTCGTGATGTCATCTTCGATGAGAACGTTTTCCCGTTCTCTAATTGTCCTTCCTCCGAGTCCACATCCACTTCCGTAGTTACACCTGTTGCTATTGACCAATTTGAAGATATTATGCATGCCCCTTCGTTGCTTCGTAATCATGGCGCAGGTACAGGTCGTGGAGCTCGCTTGGAAATATTGAAGGAGCCCTCTTCAACGTCGCCAGATCACGTCGATCATGGCGTCTCTGCCTCCATGCAGCTGCATGGTGCAGTCCCATCGGCGGATGGACGTGGTCCACTGGACCAGCACACTGCGCGCACTGCGTCGCCCACTCCGTCGTCGTCCCGTGGAGGCTCGGTGTCCCCCGCTTCATCGACACCTAGTGGCCTGCATGGCCCACATGTTGGATCCTCTCCGACACAGCACAGTGCCGGCTCCCATGCTTCGTCGCCAGCTCGTGATTCGCCTGCGCCAGTTGACGTGCACTCTCCAGCATCTTCGGCGTCTGATGCCGATCCTTCTGCCAATTCTCCAGACCTGGTCCTGGAACCACTAGTCCCTTTGCCACCAGATTCTCTACGGCCAGTCACGCGTAGTCTTCGTGGTATTCGGCAGAAAAAGCACCCCACTGATGGTACTGTCGCTTGGCTTGCTGCCTGTGTTGCTCAGGCAAATGCGGATCCGACAGCTGAACCTCGTCATTTTCGTGCTGCTCTCGGAATTCCTCATTGGCGTGCTGCTATGGAACAAGAATATGCTGCTCTTCTTCAGAATAACACTTGGCGCCTGGTTGCTCCACGCTCTGGAGTAAATATTATTGATTCAAAATTGGTCTTCAAGGTCAAACGTCATGCCAATGGTACTATTGAAAGGTATAAAGCTCGTCTTGTTGCAAAAGGGTTTAAAGAACGCTATGGTTTGGACTATGAAGACACGTTCAGCTCGGTTGTCAAACCTACCACTATTCGCCTTCTGTTAACCTTGGCTGTTCAGTGTGGTTGGCATCTTCATCAGCTCGATATTCAGAATGTCTTTCTTCATGGTGTTCTGGAAGAGGAGGTTTTTATGCGCCAACCTCCTGGATTTGAGGATCCTGCACGTCCTCATCATCTGTGTTATCTGGTCAAAGTGTTATATGGGCTCAAACAGGCACCTCGAGCGTGGCATGCTGGCCTTGCGTCTGTTCTTCGTCGGCATGGTTTTCTGGCTTCTTCTGCTGATACATCATTATTTATTCTTCAGCGACCAGATGTTACTGTGTATCTCCTGATTTATGTTGATGATATTGTTGTGTTGAGCTCATCCCCTCAGGCTATTGATCGTCTTGTTCGTGGACTTTGAGAGGAATTTGCAGTCAAGGATTTGGGACCCCTTCACTTTTTCCTTGGACTGGAGGTTGCTCGTCGGTCTCATGGCCTCTCCATTAATCAACATAAGTATGTTGTTGATCTTCTTCGTCGCGCTGGTATGTTGAAGTGTGCGCCTGCTCATACTCCTATGTCCTCTACTACCAGTTTGTTCAGTTCAGATAGTCCTCTTGGTGATGCTGAGGCCACTACCTATCGTAGCATTGTTGGGGGATTGCAGTATCTTACTCTCACCTGTCCTGATATCTGCTTTGCGGTTAATCGAGTATGTCAGTTTCTTCACACTCCTACGGAGGCTCATTGGGTTGCTGTGAAAGAATTCTTCGGTTTGTTTAGCATACACGCACTTATGGTTTATTTATTCGACCTACTTCCTCTAGTACGCTCTCAGTTTATTCTGATGCTGATTGGGCGGGTGATGTTGAAGACAGGCGATCTACGGGAGGATATGCTGTATTCTTTGGAGGAAATTTGATCGCCTGGAGTGTGCGCAAACAGGCTACTGTGTCACAGTCGAGTACAGAGTCTGAGTACAAGGCTGTTGCTAATGCAACTGCTGAACTTATCTGGATTGAAGCTCTGCTGAAGGAACTTGGTGTTCAGCAGACATCTCCATCAGTTTTATGGTGTGATAATATTGGAGCAATGTATCTGTCGTCAAATCATGTGTTCCATGCCAGGACGAAGCATATTGAGGTTGACTACCACTTTGTTCGTGAGCGAGTTGCTCATAAGTTGCTCCAAGTTTGGTTTGTGCCTTCTAAAGATCAGTTAGCTGATATCTTCACCAAACCACTGCCACCTCCTTTGTTTGAGAAGTGTAAGCGCAATTTCAACATGTTCTCTATAGTTGAGATTGAGGGAGGCTGATAGAATACGTATATGTCCTTGTATTGTACGAATAGGTAGTTTCCTAACATAAAAGTGTGCCTGTTGTAATATGTCTACTATAAATGAGATCGATCCGGACCTGAGAGGTACCGAGATTGTTTCCTATCGAACTTCTCTACCGCCGTCTCCTACCGAGTGCGCCGTCTCTCTCTCCCTCTAAACCCTAAATATTATAAGGACTCGGGGATTGGTCAGCAGCTTGTAGCAGCGGTAGAGCTGTAGAAGTAGATAGATAAAGGTGGTGGTGGTGGACTGGTGGGTTCTGGAGCTGGATGCTGCTTGTTGCTCTGCACCCAACAGGTACTGTTCGGTGCTCACTCCGGCACTGTGCCGCCTCGATCTCTCTGTCCATGTCTTCGTGCTTGCTTGCCGGATTTAGCAACAGTTTCACAAATTACATATGTTGGGGCATTGCCGTTTCTGGTGGGGGGTCTCCACGCTTGTGTCTAGGTCTAGCCTCCTTTCCTCGATATATTGTTCTGCGTGGTATATCTTGTGGAAGAAACGAGATAATTCTTGGCATAAAACCACCGAGATACGAATTTTTGGCAAAAGACCACCGGGATTGAGGCACGGCGTGGCACGAAGCACTGAATTGCTCGGCTAGACACGCTAAGGGTATTTTTGACATGCCGGGGCCACTGTAAGTCTTCAAAATTGCCTCATAAGTGGTGGTTTTCTGCAAAGATTGCCGCAATTGTGGTGGCCTCGACTTGTCATAATTATCCTTAACGCGCCTAACCCAGCGAATCAGTGCTACATGCCACACTCTGCCTCAATCTCAGTGGTTTTCTGCCAAAAATTCGTATCCCAACGGTTTTCTACGAATATTGCCCCAATTGTGGTTGTTTTTTGCAATTATATCTGTAGAAACAGTGAGAGTATTTCGAGCGTCAGCCCTCCATTGGCCCATTGGGGGACCTGGTCACATAAAAATCGGCCACAGTGGTACCAACAAGTGTTTGGGCCGAACTGATTTTTGTCCAAAAGGCTCTCCAAAATTTGAGACCACTTCGGGGTGCCGAACATTACCCGATATATAACGGGGCACTGTGATATGTTGTTTTCTCTCGCCGATGATTCGCACCATCACCCCTATCATCGCCAACTCGATTCACACCGCAAGGTTCAGTCGCAGCGGCCACGCAGTCCTGCTTGCCGCCGGTCTCTGCCCTCGTTTTGCGCCAGCGCAGCTAATTCAGCCAGTTTCGCCTCTTCCTCCTTGCTGCACCGCACGTGAGGTGTTCTGTCGTTCAATACAGTAAACTGATTGTCGATTTGTTGCCTAGTTTCATTTCTTTATCTTGTCCAAAAGGCTATGGATAGCGACCGTGAGTTCATGTTTTTCCAAATGAAGGGGGAGAGTGCTGCCCTTGCAGAGAACGACAAAGAGAATGAGATGTTCATGTGTCGCTCTTCTAGATGCGCAAGCCGAGATTGACGCCGTGCCGAAAAGTGGAGAATCAAAGAAAGGGCGGCTGACCAACATGGACCGTTATAAAACAACTGGTCACATGCTTTTGTTCAATGACTACTTTTGAGGAGCCGGCGAACAAAACTAATGAATTTCACCGACGCTTTTGGATGAAGAGGTTGTTCAGTAGAATCGTGCATGGTGTTCGGGAATATGATGACTCTTCGAGCTGAAAAAAGATTGCACCGACCTTCTTGGATTCTCATCCCTTCAGAAATGCACGGATGCAATACGGTGTCTTACATATGGAGTTCGCGACGATTTATTGGACGACTATCTTCGTATGTCTGAGTCCACAACCGTTGAAGCCACGTACAAGACTTTAGGGCTAAGAGCACCGAATACAACATACATCACTCGTCCCGTGCCACAATGCCAAATGCACCAGATTGCATATGTTGGGGCGTTGATGTTTGTAGTGTGGGGTCTCCTCTGCGCTTGTTCCGTTTCGCCGACACGTTGTTTTCTACCCTCTGTTGCTAAACATGAGATGTTTTAGACTTTTCTGTCCGACACGTATTTGGACGTGTTTTAGTGTGTAGATTCATGTCCATCTTATACTAAAACATATCTAGATCAAAACATTTTATATTTAGAAACGGATGGAGTATATGATATATTTTGTGGAGACGGTGAGAATGGCGAATTTTCCAGAGTGTTTTCTTCTGGCTACAAATCCATGGAGGCTTGTTCTGAAAACCTAGAAAATCTATAACTCTCGGTAAGATTTGAGAAATAATTGGCTTCAGGGTTCAGTGATGGATTTGCAGGGTGCACCCTCTGATATTTGTGTTGGCCATGCATGTGTGTTTTCTTCTGGCTACAAATCCATGGAAGCTTGTTCTGAAAACCTAGAAAATCTATAACTCTCGGTAAGATTTGAGAAATAATTGGCTACAGGGTTCAGTGATGGATTTGCAGGGTGCACCCTCTGATATTTGTGTTGGCCATGCATGTGGGCACACGCAGACAGAGTAGCCGGTGGTGACATGATGCCGGGCGGTCTAGGAAGTGGCCACCAACAGTCTGACTTTCCCCTCCCCGCTACAGTAGCCAGAGGCGGAAAAAGGGCGATCTCGAGTTCCGCCGGCGATCTCGCTGGTTCCCTCCACCTCCGGCGCCGCCGCGGCGTTGTGAGGTGGGGGGAACTGCTGGACTTCGTCGTACGGCAGTAGTTTAGGCTTAGTTTTGTCTACTTTCCTGTCCTTCCTCGTCGGCGTTGGTCTGGAGGGGATGCCGGCGGAGATGAAGAATAAGTCCTCCACCCCCTCTCTCCGGTCCGGCGGCGTGCTCGCTGGGAGGGTGGTGGAGTTTGTGTACTCTGGGCTGGCGGCTACCATGGCGGCGTCGGCTGCTGTGCTTTGTGGAGTTGTTGACCTTCGGGCTGGTCGCCATCGCGTCGTCTTCTCTGAGGGCGGCGTGCGGCCCGTGAGGGGGTTTGTGCTTCGTCAAGTTCTGCTTCGGATCTTCTCGTCCTGCTTCGTTTCTCCGGCTGACCGTGGAGGTAAAGGGAGAAGGAGGAGGTTGGGGTCGATTCGCTTTTGGTTGGGGTGTTGCAGGTGGTTTTCTTCTCCGACGATCCCGTTCCGGCCGGCCGTGGTGGCGAGGGGAACGGCTCTTTGGAGGTGGGTGATGCTGGTGGAGGTCCTGGTTGGCGCGGAGGCGGCTGGATGCTGGGTGGTTTCAGGAGGACGACGCTCGGACCGTGTTCGTTCATTGAGCTTAGATCTCGTCGCTGCGCGGCGGGTGGATGCTGCGGTCCTCTACATATGGTGGTGGTGTCTTCTTCCTGCTGGTTGGTGGTACGGCGGCTCCGGCGTCCTCTAGGAATTTGGGGTGCGGCGGCGGTGGATCCGGCGATGCTTCTTCTGGTAGCTTGAGGTGGCCTCTGCTTTTCGGGGGTCCTTTTGTAATTTTCGGTTTCTTCTGGACCTTTTTGTAAAGTGTTGTGCTACCTTAATATATGGGTCGGATCCTTTCCTCAAAAAAAAAAAATGATGCCGGGCGGTCTATTCCGGTCCATTTGAGATAATTGCCGTGGAGCCACCTTATTCATTCCGAAAGGACACGTGAAACATCAGACCAGCTCGCTCGATGTGGCTCCGCCTTTCCGTCCTCAACGAGTACTGATGCCTAGCTGCCTAGCGCCAAAAGCAGTAAACAGTAGTAGCGACCTACGTATAGCGCTGCTTGATATGCGACTCGTCCTGTGTACTGTACTGTGCACATCAAGTATCCAACGCGAAAATAGCACATAGTCGTAGGTGTTGAAGCCCAAGGACAGTTAGCTATGCTATGTCAAATAGAGTAGAAAGAAGAAAATGGGCACATAACTATATATATGCAAGCCTAATTAACTGACAACTAGCTCATAGGTAGGAACAATTCCTGGATATTTGGTTGGTTTTTTCTTTCTTTCTTTTGCGAGAGGATGACATGCTTGTTTTCTACTCTATCCGTTCAAAAAAGGATGTCACTAAAATGAATTTATCTAGCACTATAATATGTCATCCATTTTTGCGATATCCTTTTGTGGACGGAGGAGTTATTTAAGTCGGGCTTGAACATATGAGAAAATTGACACAACTTAGAGCGGTTCGCTAGAATTTATTTTGGTTTTAAAACAACACTCCTCCCCCGCCCAACATTGAGAACCAATGACTAATCCAATCCTCGGGTCATCTTTCATGGGGATTCTCGAAATAACTATTTTTGGTTAGTTTCCAACAAGAATTAACATGTCAATGATGATTCCGACCTTTGTTATGGTTATGTAATATAAATTTTAGTTTTTTTCTTACAAAACGTCGAGTACAATATGACACGCACACTTAACACAAACATGGACTTTCACTAAAATAACTATTATTCAAATCAGCTAGTACACAAATTGTTGTTAAGTTTGGGGTTGGGTCTGTGGGGGGTTAGAAGCTATGCAACCAACTAAAAGCGTAAGGATAATGATGTATGTTGTTAGACTGACCCAAACGATAAACTCGGCCCCTATGCTTTTATCTTATCGGTCAACCCCCGACAAGCGATAAACCAGCTGATAAATCGGCTTACCGACCGATGTTTTGAACAATGATGTACCCACCAACGATGATACCATTATTATGTCACATGTATTATACTCCCTCCGTCCTAAAATAATTGTCTTAGATTTGTAAAAAAGTAGATGTATCTAGACATGAAACAAGTATAGATACATTCACTTTTGTACAACTTTGAGACACTTATTTTGGGACGGAGGGAGTATTACGAATACACATGCCGAAATTAGACACAGTAAATACGCGCTTCTGGTACTGTCGGGGATGTAACCCCGGGTACCCCAAAGTTAGTGGTTATATCGAGTTGTTAGAAGAGATAGCAGAAAAGTAAGTAAAAGATAAAGAAACCGGGAAAAAAGGTAGACTGGACCGAGTCATCCAGCAGCTACCTCGGCTGGCCAAAGTCCCTCCACTTCCGCATCATCCCGGACGGGCCAGTGCCAGGCCGACCTTCCCCTTCCTCTTAGTTGGGCCGAGTCACCCGCTAACCCGGTTTGGGCCGACACTTCTTACCTCGGTGGACCGCACCCTCTTTAGCTCGGCTGGGCCGAAACTGGCCCTAGCCTCGGGTGGTCCGACGCCGCTCCATCCCGGATTGGGCCGAGCTATCACCAGCCTCGTAGCAGGCCGCTACTCTCGGACGGACCGAGATGGCCAGCTCCGGTAGACCAGCTCCTTCAGTCTCGGACGGGCCGAGACAGCCCCAGCTCGGCTGGACCGGCGTGTCTTCGTACCTCGTTCGACCGAGATCCCCAGATGCTCCTTTGACCAGCATCGCTGCGACGCCAAGCCTCGGGCCAGGATCGACCGAGGTCTCCAGTACCTCGGCCTCCACTCCAGCGCAGCACCTGTCCGAGGTCTCCAACGCCACCTCAGGCCAGTATCGTCGCCGACATCCCCAGCACTTCCTCGACAAGTACAAGATACCCCTGCCATCCCTAGAATATCCGGAAGACAGGAGCTAGAAGACAAGGACAAGGACAAGACAGGCCACGCCCATCTTGGACGTGACTACAGTGCTAGGGAGGTGACAAAAGTACAACCGCTACATGACGCCAGAACAGTGTTGACAAGACCCCAGTAGTCATGTCAGCTACAGTGTACAGTGCATAGTGTCTCTTGTCTGTTTGTCCCCTCGTTTGTCCCCTGGGCACCTATATAAAGGGCACCAGGGGGAAGAGGCACAGCAGCCCCAGGCGGGCTCCCTTGCCCCTTGGGCTCATTCTCCCCCCGCTCTCTCTGCTGGCTCCCTGGAGCACATCTCCATAGCTCGCTCCATACGGCTCGAGGAGCCTTTGTACAGATCATATGCAAAGAGGAGAATACATCGCATAGGTTAGATGCTGCAGTAGGGGTTTTATCTCTCACGAGAGCCCCGAAGCAGGGTAAATTCCCGTGTTGATCTGTTCTTCTGTGTGCGCTCTTCAGTGCGTCATCCCTCCCCGAATCCTCTAGCGTCCATCGGCCCCAAACATAAGCCTACCCCTAGGCATCTGTTGTTTCATACGACGACAGTTGGCGCCCACCGTGGGGCTAGTAGTGACGCTTGCTGGAATAAATTCGGACGGGACCTTTTTTTGTTAACTCGGGGACTCGACTCCGACATCATTCCCGAGTTGACTTGGTCAAATCCGGGTTGACATAGCCAAAACCGACATATCCCTGTCCTGGCAACACTGTTCATCCGACACTGTTCATCCGACATATCCATGCCTTGCCGACACTGGAAATCCGACATATCCCTGTCCTGGTAACACTGTTCATCCGACACTGTTCATCCGACATGTCCATGTCCTGGCGACATTGTCCATCCGAGGTGTCCTGAAATCCGAGGTGTCCTGAAATCCGAGGTATCCTGAAATCCGAGGTATCCTGGAAATCTGAGGTATGCTGGAAATCCGAGATATGTTGGTATGCTGGTAAATCCGAGGTATGCTGAAAATCCGAGATATGCTGGTATGCTGGTAAATCCGAGGTATGCTGGAAATCTGAGATATGCTGGTATGCTGGTAAATCCGAGATACCCTGGAAAAATCCGAGATACCCTGGAGAAATCCGAGATACCCTGGAAAATCCGAGTTAAGGCTTGGAAATCCGAGTTAAGGTTGGGAACTCCGAGTTAAGGCTTAGAAATCCGAGTTAAGCTTGGGAAATCCGAGATAAGGCAGGAATCCGACATATGTTGGACAATTCCGACATATGCTGGTCAAAGCAAACGTGCAGGTGGCTCAAACCAGGATATTGGTGGATCAAGCCGACAGGGCGGTGTTCCGGCCGGCATAAGTGTCTTCCTCTACTGCTACAACAACACTACCTTGTGAGTATCAATTATATGTCTGCATCACGCTCTTAGATAGTCTCGAACAGTACTCGGGGATTGCCCCTTCGTATCTTGCTTAGTTGTTTTCCCCGGGGGGAAGATGTCTTGACCCGGGGACTGGCTGGTCAGTCAGTTTTGCTTTTTCTCCTAGATCTGTAAAGTATCTCGGGCACTCGGTTGAGACCGAGTCTGTCTCTGTTTGCATAGTTCTGCTACTAGAAATAGTCTTTGTCACATGCTGTAACTAACTGAAAGAGCATTGTCGCTCTTAATCATGTTTTGATGTTGATGATAATACAAAGCTTGTATCTAACAGTTTTATACAAGTTTGAACAGGTCTTATGATTTTTGTCATTGCATTCGCGCAGCGATTCTATACATTTTGATGCAACATTGCCAGAGGGCGGTACTACCGCTGGGATAGGCGGTAGTACCGCCAGCCCCCAGGAATTTGCACTACAGCGGCAGTACCGCCGCGGGTACCGCTGTTTTCGGGTTCTGGGCGCTTGAGCGGTACCACAAGCGGTACCGCTAGCGGTACCAGCCGGTACCGCTGAGGTGGACTGGCTGGTTCCAATACCGCTGCCAGTACCGCTGTTTCCAGCGTTCGGAGGCGTTGTCCGGTACCTCGGGCGGTACCTCGAGCGGTACCACCTGGTACCGGGGGCGTGGGCTGCGTGAAGAAGGAAGAAGACCGTTGACTGTCTGCGTTGCTGCGTTGAAGAACCCAGCGGTACCACCGCTTGTTCCAGCGGTAGTACCGCTGGCGCGGGTTTTCTGCCTCCAACGGCCAGATTGAAAGAAAGGGGTACTTATACCCCTTCTCCTACCTTGGGATATTTGAGCTACCACTACAACTGAATCCCCATTGTTGCCAAAGCTTCAAACTACTAGATCTCCCACTCCCACCACTCAATCGACTTGATACTTTGAGGAGTGTCATAGGAGGTCTAGATCTACGTCTCCACCGAAGCAATTTCAAATCCCCCCACACGGATTGTGTGGAACTTGCATCTTGGGTTGCTTGTAACTCGAGGTGCCTTTGTGAGTCTCGGAGGAAGTCCGAGGCATTGTTGGGAGGCTCCTACTCATTGTGGAGTTCCCCGACCTTTGTGTACCGGCTTGGTCAACGCCATCAAGGTGACCTCATAGTGAATGAGCCGAACCCCCACGGGTAAAGCTCACGGAGAATAGAGTGAGCACATCCGTG